>JAYEVF010000040.1:0-473852 GCA_036346355.1 Rhipidocladum racemiflorum
CGACAAGTCATGCACGAGAATGCAAGCTAATATACTATATGCATGGCTTAGTACAAAGGAGTAGCTCGAGGTATATTTGCGATGTGACTTTTGACAAGTAATATAAGTAGATTCAGCGGTAGAAACAAGTAAAAGCATAAATAACTTTTCAAGAAGTTTAAATAACATTTTCCCCATCCTAAACCATATTTCCATCATCTTCTTTGTTAAACCAACCTTCTCAAATCCAAGTTATTTTGAGAAAATCTAACCCTTGTTGTAATTCCGAGCATTGTCGATCACAGTGGACTCGGCTATTCAAATAGATTCTACACTCTGCGAGGTTATGCACTTTACCCACAAGATACAATCCACTCACCACGTCGGTAGTGAATCGCCATACAAGAGTATGCGAATGAGCGATCATAACAAAGCCTTTGGAAGCCTCAAACAACCACAGGTGGTCCTCTCAGGTTCGTGCTCTACACCATCCTTCCCTTAGCCAAGGCGAAGTATGGGACCAACACAGATTAGATGGGTACCTGGCCACGACCACGATCTGCTCCCGTACAATCACACAAGCGGTGTAATGACACCCTGAGGCTCCACAAGTGAGTCCTTAGCGACTTAGTCAACTAGGGCCGTCCCATTCGACCATGTGGTTGCAAGTATGACCAGGTTCAAAGGCTTGCAAGGTTAAGTCCTTAGAGTGACCAGGGCAAGACTACGAAAAACCAAATCAACACTCCCAATGCCACCTTTGGCCCACGATTACTCTTGCCACATGCCCGAGTCAGCGTTTATCAAACCCGATTGATTACCATGCACCACGTGCCATCAACATCACATGATACTTTTCCAAAACAGGTTCAATATATCATTAAGTCAATATTAGCATTTGATTATCCAAAATCATGTCATGAGCACGTAGCAGGTCTAAGCAGCATACTACAACGATCTAAACCCATGTTGGCAATTTAATAATGTCCAACTAGTAAACCACAACTAGGGTGACAAGGGATCATGGCACATACTTAAGTAATCAAGGTGTCATATAGCAAATTGGTATTTATCTAGCCCCCAGGTTTAAACAAAGTATCTTTCTAATTGAACTAGCATGCAATAGTTTAAATCAAAATAGATTTCGAAATGGGATCAATATGGTCAAAGCACAACTTGCCTTCAAAAAGCACTTGCTCTTGGTCTTGAGTTGGATCCTGAGTCAACACTTCTCCCTCGAATCCTTAGGCACTTCAGCGTCTACTCGTAGCGTGCAAATAGCAAATACACAAATAAACAATAGGCAAAAACATCCCAAAACTCCAAATAAAATCCATAAACAGAGAGAACATAATTTTCTGGATTTTTAGAAAGCTGGAATAAATCAAATTTGGAGTTAAAGCATAAAAGTTATGATTATTTAAAGTTTAAATAATCAATTAAATAATATTTCAGAGAAAAACTTTAGTCCAAAAATTAAATAAAATTCATATTTAGGTAGATCTCAATTTTATACAAATTTAGAAATTTGAACCACTCAAATCGGAGTTGAAGCATAAAAGTTATAAGCGTTTGAAGTTTGAATCTAAATTTGAATCAATATTTCGAATTAATAAATCATTTTCTTTTTTCTGAAATTAATTATTGCGTCGGCATGGACCACGTGGCAGCTCTGATTGGTTGGTGGCGTCGGTAGATCCATGGGCTCGGTCCACACTCGGCTTGGGTCCACCGTGGACTCGGTCCAGCGGCTCACGTGAGGCCCGACATGTGGGCCCACTCGGGTAACGTCATTCTTGGCGTCGGCGAGGCTCGGCCCACGGTCTTTGACAATTGGGTCCCAGGTAGCGTCATGGGTGGCGTCACGCGATGCTTGCATCGGCCGACCACAGCGGGCCCGCGTGTCGGTGATACCTGCTGTGGCGTGGGCGCGGCAGTTCGGCTTCACGGGCCCAGCGTGGCTGTCGTGGCCGTTGGTTTGAAATCCGACGGTGGGATTGAGTTTGGCCTCATGTGCTTGGGGCGCCGCGTGGTGATCGTGGGCCGTTGGATCCTAGATCCAACGGTTGGGATTAGATCTAGGATTTTCAGCGGGAAACTCACCGAAGTGGCGTGGCACGATCTGGGCCTTTGGATCTTGATCGGACGGTTGAGTGGAGCTTCGGGGTCGGCGATGGCTTTCACGGCGGAGTTCGCTGCCGCCGTGGCGAGGACAGCGACCACCCAAGCGGCCCGGTTGGGGCGTGCTCCGGCGAGATGGAGGAGTGTCTTGAGTGCGCTGGCCGGGGTTTGAATGCGGGGTCAATGGCGGCGGAGGGCGGACGGCGGCGAGGCGAGGCAAGGACCGTGGTGGCGCTTCACGCAGCTCTACGGCGAGCGATTCCGGCCGAATCCTCACAGCGGCTAGAAGCTCGGCCGGAGTTAGGGCAAGAAGTCGCAGGGTCACTGGCGGTCCTCGAAGTGCGATCCGGCATTAAATAGCCCGGGAGGCGTGCTCGGCGGAGCCCCTAATCGTCCAGTCCTGTGGCGCACTTTTCGCCAAGCGGAGTCCGGCTTCGATTCTGGAAGACGAGCGAAATCGTGGCCGTCCGCGTGTCGCGATCAACGGCCCACGATCGCCGCAGCGCGTCCGGGTCGGTCGAACCGCGGCTCGATCGGGAGTCGGGCGGATCTCGGCCGTTGGATCTTGATCCAGCGGTTGGGATCGATTAGGGTTAAAGTGGGTTCGGTCGAGTCAAGCGGCTCGGGTGGACTCGAAGTCCGACTTCGGTCGGATGAAACGATGCTTGACGAGTTGGATTTTCCAGCGATTTAATATTTAAAATAATTCCCGATAATTCATTTAATTCATTAAAAATAGCAAATGACTCAGAAAAATTCGGAAAAATTGAAAATATTTTGGATTATTTTGGACTCAAATAAAATATTTCCAACAAAGATTTATTTGCAAAATTAAATTCTTTAATTATTTCAAAATGGAATAAATTCAAATAAATTCCAAATAAATCCAAATAAATTCGAGAAAATTCCAAAAATTCACCAAAGTGCCAAATCACACATGATTTTAAGAAAAGCAAAATTTTGGGATATTCTGATCCAACTACACCTTTTGTGTAGCTTGAAAGGAGTGTACAGTCACGATGGCATGGTACCCATCCAACAGTATGTCGGTCCCATACTTCGCCTTTGTTAAGGAAGGGATGGTGTATGGCAAAAAGCCGGAAAGGTTCACTTGTGTAGTTAAGCCAGTTTCAAAGGCTTTGTTACGATCACTCGCCTTTGTGGTGTTTGGTTTTGTATCTTGTGGGTAAAGTGCATAACCTCTGCGAGTGTAAAATCTATTCGAATAAGCCGTGTCAGCGGTATTGGACATTGCTCGGGGATTACGAGTCAAGGGTTAGACTTTTCGTGAAAACAACTTGGACTTGGAAGGTTTGGTTTGGTTAATAGATGATGTTGATGGAAATGTGGACTAGGAATGGGGAAGATGTTTATTTAACTCTGGAAAAGTTATTGATATTATACTTGTTTTTATTGCTTTGAATCTACTTATGATACTTGTCAAATCTTTGTTTCTTTGCAATTATACCTGAACTACTCCTTTGTATTAAGCCATGCATGTAGTATATTAGCTTGCATTACGTGCATGACTTCTTTGAGTACCAAGTACTCACCCTTGCCACAAAACAACACCGATTGAAGAAGAAGCGACCCGGCTTTAGAGGAGGAGTTTCAAGAAGAAGCCGATCTAACTAGGGATCGAGTCCGGTCGGTTGCACTGTGGCATATTGGTTGGCAACATGCGTTTTTCTTTATATATTCCGTTGCAGATTTTATTTGAATAAGTCTTAGCCTGCGAGCGTACTTTTGTAACTTGACCATAAGGTCGAGCAACGATTTAGTTATCTTAATTAAAGTACTTTATTATTATCGATGTGTATGATTGTGATATTTACCAATGTTGAGGCTGTGTGCACTAAGCGCGATCCTGGACTAGTCTTTGAATATCACAGAGGGTCCGAATTTGCAAATTCGGGTCAGTGCAAGGTGGTATCGAGCCATAGTATTTGTAGGCTCAACCCATAGTTAGAATGGTGCGTAGTAAGGATAAAACTTATTTTCTAAAGCTAAAAGATTGTCAAGATAATGAATGAATTCTCAACTTACCCTTCTCTCTTTCCTTACCCCTTTTCGAATTCTCTTGTCTCCCACCTTGATTTAAAATGCTGCGTTCTTACGCGAGTGTTTTGTGACGAGATGGAGGAGAGATCAACTACGTCGATCTTGAGGTTGGCCACGCCCGCGGAACTTTGGCGTATGATGCGTTTCTCGAAGGATTTGAGAAGCCGCAATACCAAGTGAATATCATCGAGACGCGGGGATCGATTAAGGCTTGTGATGTGAAGATCATGATACATGCCGGGAAGAAGGGCAAGGGCAGCCGTCAGATATCTTGCACCGCCAGGAAGTCGACAATGCGGATAGAATTCAGGAGGTATCACGATGAGCAATGCGACACATCGCCGCATCTACGCCCGGTAGTGGAGGGCGCGATGTACCGCTACCATCCACACAACAACAACCTTCTTGACCCGGCCGATTCGGGATGAGAATGCCATGGTCACCTGGTAGCACGACTTGTCATCGCTCGGGAGGATGTGCTCGATGATCTGAACCGGGAGCTATAGAAGGCTCGCGAGGAAGTCCGCGATAGAGAAGAACCGATGGCGGGAGGCTCAAGAGTATGTGTCCCACCTTCATGAAGGATTGACGAGTTGGAGATGGCTTTATGCGGGCGGGACGAGCCGTGATGCTCGATCTACATGAGCCAGACCGGAGGAGTCAGATCTTGATGAGGACACCGCTTCTTCGACTACCACGATTCTGAGGGCATGGTGATGCGTTTCGCCGCCGATGCCACCGCACCCGCACCAGGCCGAGGAGGTTTTCTTGGCGAGTGAGCCTAGGTCTTGTAGTGGGGACTCCTTCATCAGTCGCGTTAAAAATAAAGATTCACCCTAAGAGGCGTTGGATTTTCATTGCTTCTTTGAGTGTGCGGTATGTGTTGCGAGGCCCCTAGGCATTGTAAGCAACCATACCAAGATATTATTATGTTATAGATAATAAAGTTGGATTTTGAGTTACACCTCCCCGCATAAGTTACTCTACTACTTGTCTATGCTTGTTTCCCTCTTGTCTTTAAACCTTGGAGCAATCAACGGATGGTGAACACCGCTGGAAACCTTGGAGGCAATGGGAGTGGTTCTCGTCGGTAGGAACCCTAATGATGGAGCACTGCACCCCACCCGGCACCGCTTGATTGACATGCAGAACTTTGGAGCTTTTCTTCTTTGCACAAACCCAGTGATGCATGCCATGATGCAACAGATGCAGCAGTCAGCTGCTCAGGCCACCGCTAACCAAGCAAATCAGGGACAACGACAGGGAGCAAAGTTGTCGGAGTTCATGAGGACTCATCCACCCACTTTCTCTGGGAATGCCAACCCGTTGGAGGCGGATGATTGGCTAAGGTCAATAGAAAGGAAGTTACACATTGCCCAATGCCTGGGAATGAGAAGGTGCCCCTACGCATCTCATCGATTGGAAGGGACCGCCGTGAGTGGTGGGAAAACTTCTGCGCCACGCAGAGAACCCACGAGGACATCACGTGGGAGGAGTTTATGGCTGCGTTTAAGTCGATTATCATGTGCCGAAGGGATCATGGACCTTAAGAAGGAAGAGTTCGAGGGCATTGAAGCAAGGTAATCAACCGGGTGTCGGCATATCTGAACAAGTTCATACAGCTTGCGCTTCGCTTTGAAGGCGTGGCGACGAGATAAAGGCCAGGCAGGTCGCTTTATGAAGGGACTCAACTCGGGATTTGCGGTGGGGTGATCACCCCACACCTTTCCGGATTTCCAGGAGCTTGTGAACAAAGCGCTTATTCTTGAGGACAAGCGCAAGGAGTTGGATGAAAATAGGAAGCGCGAGAATCACGGCAGCAAGGATCACATCGGGAGCGCGGCGGCGTCTGCGGGTTGCGCCAAATCAGTTTTTCGATTCCAACCGCGAGTGCAGCGAGAACACCGTCGCCCGGCACCAAGACACTGTGAATCAGAATTTCGGACCCAGCCCCAGCCGAAACGCCGCTACAAGCAACGGCGAGGCACAGTGAGCGTTGCTATACATGCAATGAGCCAGGCATTTCTCCGGCAAGCGCCTAGGAAGACAGCCGGAGTGACCCCAGTTCGCTTCAACTTGGGATCCACACCAGCCAGCACCCCAGCCCCGGGAGCAAACCGCGGGCAAAGGCCACAGCGAGCCGCACCAGGCCGTGGTGAGGCGAAGTCAATCACGTGACCGCGAGATGCACTCGAGAATGCCCACCAGGCGTCATCTTTGGGTAAGATACTTGTCAACTCAGGCAAATACTTTTGGAATGCTTTCTGTTTTCTTCATAATTAGTAGCTTCAGATTATTGACAAACCCTATAAATTGCATTAATCAGGCCATACATGAGTTTATATCAGCTAGAGAGAGAGATTACTGTAATAACCATATTCATAATTCATATATGGGTTTATACAACACGATTGGACTTATTTGCTAACATACTTTGTTTTTACAAGTGCTCCCCCAGCGGATGACGGTGACGTTCTCCTCCTCCTCCTCCTCCTCCTCCTGCTCGTCGTCCTCCTCCTCCTGCTCATAAATCGTCTTCCTCCTCCTCCCCTCCTTATTGTAAAGTGGCGTCGGCGTCAGCGCGCTTTCTTTTGTTGGTGGCGGCGGGAGGCGCCTGGGGTTGAAGTGGCACCGGGGACAATGGTTCAGAGTCGGAGGAGGAGTCGGCAGATTCGCTGGCGGGAGACACAGGCTCTGCCATGAAGGATTGAAATTGCGAAGACAGTCTCTCCGGTGTCTGTCAATGCAGTTTCTCCATCTCACCCTTCTCTTTTTATAGATCGCCAGGATCGGAACACGAAGAGAACATGATGAACATGAAGAGCCGTCGCGGAATCAAGGCGTCTTGCGCGGGAGGCGTAATGTCGGTTGAATACCAGCAGTCTTTGATTAATCTTGGTTAGTTACACCAACGTACTAAGCGACCGGAAGCGAAGCCAGGCTTCTTAGTGGATGATTCGATCTGGGTTGATTTAACTTGGCCAGTCTTGATCGTAGAGATCAAGTCTGGATTGGTCTTATCAAGCTGGCTTGATGTCTTGCGTTATAACCGCTTTGACATAATTTTTGAATGATTTTCTCATTGTGGCATAATTTTTCTTCCCATTTTGACCGATTTTGGTGAAAAAATTTCTTAAAATTATACTATTATGAAAGTCACGATTTGAGATGAATGTACACATATGATTTTCATGCATCTAATATAAATATTTATAAAGATATTCATAGCTAAAGTTTCAAAATTTTGACTACACATATCTCAAAGCGACAAGTTTTTATGCAGTGGAGAGAGCATCATCTCTTGTCTTTCAATGTTGTTAAGTGAGGTATCTAAGTTGTTTTCTATTACACTTTTTAAATTCAAAATTCAATCTAAAGTTACTACTCCTTCCGAGTCTTCAAAAATGCCGAAGCGTTTTGGACATAGTGATGGCCAAACTTCAAAACTTTAACTATCGATATATTTTTAAATATTTAAATTGGATACGTGAAAATTATATGTGTACATTCATCTCGAATCATACTTTCATAATTTTTCTTCGATTTTCTCCTGATTTTCCTTTGTCAATCGAATGTTTCTCGAAGCTATTTTATTGAACGATTTGCTCCTTGTGGTGTAATTTTTTGTTCAACGTTTTTTTTATGTTTTATAATTTTTTTGAATATTTCAATTTAACGGTAGAAGCGGCGGAGCTTTTAAGAAGGGAGGTAAAACATTATATATGATATTAATAATTCATTACATAAAACATTACATATCATATTAATAATTCATAATATAAAACATTACATATTATATTAATTAATTACAATATATATAATACACATAGCGGCGCACGGTTGGTGGGTGGCGCGATCACCCATACAACCACTCTCGTCGTAAGCTCTGGAAATTTGTAAATGCGTCGGCGAAGCGGTGCGTCGTCGTTGTCGTCGTGGTGGATGACGTCTTCATCATCGTCATCCTCATTCGACGACGTCGCGCTCCCCGAGCGGACCCAACCCTCCTCCTCCTCCTCCTCATTGTAACGCCCTAGTTTTCGCCTTCTGGAGAAAAATCTAATTTAAATAAATTAAATTCGAAAACTTGGAGTTTGTTTGGTGTTTATGTTAACCTGGCATCCTTTCCCATCCAAAATCAGGGTTCAATTCCCTTCCGGTCGAAAAATCGAATTTCCAGTTCGTAGGTATCAGAAATTTCACCGAGTCCAAAATGCTCCAAAAATCCCAAACCACTTCAATTATGTCCCAAATATTCCAAAATGATTTTAGGAATCATTCCTGGATTTTGGACCTCCGTTCCTATTTTATCTCGCGCGGCTTTTGTTTAATGCCTACAATCCGCGCCCGAATATTTAATTCCACAAATTTCATCCAAATTCCGCGAAACCAATTTTATTGGGTCCCAAATATTCTAAAATGGCTCTAGGAATTTTTCCGGAATTTTTAGACTATTTTTCCTAATGTTTCTCTAGGGCGGATCATTTACGTAATTCTCGACCAATCACACGCTGCCACGTGGCGTGAATAGTGTTGTCTTCTACCTCTAGCCATGGAAGAACAGAGAAAGCTTCACTAATGCTTGAATGGCTAGGGTTGTCTTTAAACTCTCATATCTCCTCCATCCCAACTCCAAATCGCGAAGCGCCGGTTCCGTTGAATCCGTAGCGACGATCTCTTGCCATTCCCCACCATCCATCATCGCTAATCTCGTCGGAAACGGCCGCATTAAAGAAAAACCGAAATGGACATTATTGCTCATAACTCGGCCGTTTCAACTCCGTTCCGCGTGAATCCACCTCCATTCTCTCCGTATAAGAACCCCCATCCCGGTGGTATGAGCCTCCTTTGGCCTCTCCCCTTCGTTCGTCCACTAGAGCAAGAAAACCGACGTCGGGTTCTCTTTTTGGAGTTCTTCACATTCTTGGTTGTAGATCTCTCTCCGGTGAGTCATTCTTCATGCCACTTGGTTCCTTGTGACCGTGATTGAGTCTAGAATCTAACCCAACAATCAATTTTAGGATCCCTTGCGATTTGGAGGCGAATTCGAGTTTTTGGCATTTCGGTAGGAGCTCCGTTAAATCGCGAAATTCATCGCCTCCGGTGAGATTCAATTCAATACCTTCCTCCGATGTGTTCCTAAGGTTGTTATCTAGTGATCCCATGCTTTTATTTGGTCCAAATCCATGCGAAAATGGGCGAAAAATCAAATTTTTGAACTTTTTCGCGTTCTCTGCTTTGGAGATGCCTTTGTGCGTGCTTGGCGACCTCATTGCCGCCGACCATCCGCCCGCCCGGCATGTTGCCCGGCCGCCGCCATCATCACTAGCCCTGCCCCAGCCCGACCCGTGCCGCCTGCCAGCAGCGTCTGTGCCACTTCCGCCAGCCGGCCGCCCGCCACCTGCGTGCCCTGCTTACAGCTCTTCCCCAAGCTTCACTTCTTCCCATCCATGGCAAGCCCAAGCTTGAAGAAGGTCCCATGCCAATGACAAGTGGGACCCCCTTGCAAGAGACACTAGCTTTTTCCAAAATTCAGAAAAGGAAAAGAAAAAGGGAAGGAATATTCTGTGGAATATTCTAGGTTTTCCAATTTTTCGAAATTCAAACTTCGGACGCTCATAACTTCTCCGTCCGAACTCCGTTTGACTCCATTCAAATTTCTAAATTCATCTAAAATCAAGATCTACCTGCCAGTATAACTTTTATAATTTTTTGAATTTTATTTATTTTCTTTTATTTATTGCCTCTTTTTTGCGCGTAGCCGAGGACCCCGACGCGACCGCCGACCCCGCCGCCGGACTTTCCTCGTTCGACGACCTTCCCGCAACTGAAGGCAAGTCTCCTTAACGCATGTTGATCCTACAATTCATAAATGTTTTACCCTGTTTTACAAATTGCATTGCTATTTATATAAAGGATGATGTTGACGTTAGGCTATTAGTTATACCTGTTGTCCCTACCTCCTTGATATTGTTGTACATGATCATTTGTCGCCCTAGTATAGTAATCCACCAATATAAATGTTTTTGGGGAAAATAATCTTTGACTCGGGGAATGACTGCTTGGAGGACCTTTTGGATGGAACCACTAGTATGGAATGTAAATGGAGAATAGTTGAACATTAGTGATGATATAAGGGTTGGTAATATGAAATGGATCTATGAATGGTGATCATCGAACATTGTGACGTTGGATTGTGGTAGTAGCTCACATTACAATGAATTGGGGGAAATTGTGGAGGATGTATGGTATTGTGAAGTATGCATGATGGATTAGATGGATCATTGCAAGTAGATAACATATTGAAATTGGATTTCTTGGTTTGACAAAATAATATCAAAATGAGAGTCAGAGATAGTTGGATTATTAGTGTTTGTTGGGACTTATTATTATTGGACTGATTAAGGAATAGCGGATTATGAAAATATAAATCCGTGGTACTCAATTATGGAGAATTGTGAATAATCCAGAATGTTTGGTGGTTTAGTAAATGACAATGTTACATATTCTTGGTGGATAAAATGTAGATGATTTAGCGAGGACAATATGAAGGGTTACAATAGGTGATGTGGAGAATGATACTCGATGATTTAATCAATGATATTATCAAATATACTCGATGTATTAAGTGGATAATACTGAGAATCGTACTCGGTGGTGTAGTAAATGATTTTGGGAATTATGGTTTTGCGATAACCATTTGTGTGGGCTTATGAATAATGTGGATTGGGTGTGATTTGCTTAGTCAACTTGGTGTCATTGTTTATGGAAACAGCTCTAGGCAATGAATTAATGAAATCTTGGATTTGTAAAATCTTCCATAAAATACGTTCGGGGATGAGATTATGAATTATTCTCGGCGGATCACGTAGATTAAAAGACCAATCGATGTGTGGATGATGGGTAATCACTAAGGAGACTCGTATTTTGAGGAGATTGTTTAGTATACAATGATAATAATAGCTTGACATGATTTTGGAGTTAAGAGGGCACATGATATCAACTTTACATGGTGGAAGTACTAAATTGGACTGGATTATATAGTACTATGATAAGAATGAGGGAATCTTGGTGGTCTCATGAATTTTGGAAAATACCGATTTAACTATAATCACGTTTTATCAACCTAAGATTTGTATTTTATAAACTAAACTATTGGTAGAATAGAATAGTGCAGTAGAAATGTTTAGACTACTTAATCGGTCAGTATTCACCTATGGGTGGGAATTTCATTTAACTCTTGAAAACTTGTGTTAGAAGTTATAGGCAAGGAGTATTGCCGATGGTTTACAAAATAAAAATTTAAAATGAAAAATGGTTTGGATTGGGGCGGAATGGTTTGTCTCAGTGGAGTGCGGATGGGCGCTAGCTTTCATTGTGCAAGTACCGCCCCAAGTCAATTAAGGACCGACGTTTATATTTGTCTCCATTCTAAGCATAATCGTACAACCACATGTCAAAGTGGAGCACGACCTGGCTGAATAATTTGTAGAAACCTAACTTAGACTCACCAAGCGGTGGAATGTGGCGCCAGGATAGAGGCAATGTTGTTGTTTTTCTCACACGGCGCAAGAGGAGCTTACATCTTTGGGTGGATATAACCCTAACAGTGGTGAAACCTCAGCGGGTGGGTCAGGTTAGGCGTATACATTGTAAAGGCCTTGTCATGATATCCCTGCCGGCACACCTAAGGCAGTGTGCTAATTGCATGGAATCAAGGGAATATCATGTCTTGTGGGTAAAGCTGTACACCTCTGCAGAGTTAAAACTATTCGAATAGCCGTGCCTACGGTCAAAGGCAAAGCTTGCTGAATGCTTTCATACTAGTAGACTTTGGTTTTTGATTTCAAACTAAACAATGGTTTGTTTTGGGGTCTGAGAGCGGTTAGAACTCTCGGGTGTGCTTCTGGTGGCTAAAGCTAGGTAGGTGGAAGGAACCTGATTTTGTGAACTGTGGCAAGTAGAGCCATGTGAATGGACTGAACCCTGATTTTGTTGAGATGTGGCGGATAGAGCCTGTATATTAGTGAGTGGTGGTTAGAACCTTCACTGCAATATTACATAATTCAATTATTAAAAAGAATTGCTCAAATATGCTTTGTGAAACTTATTAACAAGTATGATTTGATGAAACTTGGCTTTATGCAAAAGAACCATATTAAGCTTCCTTTGGAAAGCCCACATATGCATAATTTCCCAGACTTGCTGAGTACTTTATGTACTCACGTGCTACATTCTAATCGTGTCTCAGAAGTGAAAGAAGCTGTCAAGGAATTCCAACGACTAGGACGCGCTCCCTACTCGATTGCCTGTGGGCATTTGGATGGGTCGCCTTGGTGTTTTCGTCTTACGCTGCAGTTGTTCAAGTTGTTCTGCCTATTCAGGCCGTAATGGTAACCCTGGACCATAAGGTCTTTGCTTTTATTTGGTATTATTCTTATTTGGTTATATGTATTCGTGATATGGTTGTTGATTCATCATTGTTTGACTGTGTGTACTAGCTACTGATCTGGGACTAGTACAGAAATACACAGAGGACTCCGGATAGTCGATCCGGGGGCCTACACTCATCCTCCTCCTCCTCCTCCCGCTCCTCCTCGTCCTTCTCCCGAGGTGGTGATGATGGCGCGCCAGAGGGAGAAGAAGGAGAAGCTGCCATAGTTAAAAAAATGGGCTAACTACCGATCATCAGTACGTCTACCTCCTCACTCGATCTGATGGTTTTATAGGAGGCTGGATCGGAAAACAAGAATTCGACTGAACACGAATTAAGAGTTTCATCGTAAAGGCGTGCGGGATTGATCGGGCACGAGAGACGAAGCGCATTAGTACCGGTCAAACACAACAACCGGTACTGATGTGAGAACATCAGCACCGGTTGGTTACACCAACCCGTACTAAGCGACGACAGAACATCGATCTAGATTGTTGTGCTGCTACTTAGTGCGGGTTGGTGTAACTAACCGATCTTGATGTGAGAACATCGGCACCGGTTAATGAATTAAAACCGGTATTGATGATCCCCCCGGACCTGTAGACCATTGAACCGGGACTGATGTAAATGTTAGTCTCGGTTCATGCATAACCGGTACTGATGGGCCGGTATGGAAGGCTAGATCTGTAGTAGTGCAATCATTTACATGATGGATTGTCTGCTGTCTAATGCAAGCCTCCATTTGAGTAGTAGCATGAAAAAATCCAGTTCCAAGCTATCCAATCGACATAGAGAGCAACGTATATATATATATATATATATATATATATATATATATATATATATATATATATATATCACCCACTCAATGATACTATGTAACATGGTTCATAATCTCATAATCATATTGCATGTTTGCTCAAATGGGATTTGTCCTCTTTGTTTCCCCTTATTTACATTGTAGTTCTTATAAAAAAATTTCATTATCGTTGTATCACGAGGAGAAAATAGGTCGTAGACGGTCTTTCAAAGTCTTAACGGCATGATCAACAGCATGAATGAGCATCTTCTTCACCTGCATTGCTTATGTAATTAGTTTTAATCATAATTCCTAAAGCCAAGTTCTTTGCAAGTACATGTAAGGAAGTGAGAACTGAAAATGTGAAAAGAGCTAGAGTTGTATATAGCAACATGGCAACAAATGAAATTAATAATAACAACATGAAATTGTAAGTAATAACAAATTTTTTCTTCACATCTCTAAATTTCTGTAGTGTAGTACAAGAAGCAAGAAGCAAATACTACATAAAAAATAAAAATTATCAAAGAACATAGGTAAATCACAGCTACAAACTGGATGCACATTAACCTAACCAAAGTATTAAGCAAGATATGTATATTTCACCATAAGCAACAACCAAAAGGAAACAACTTAATTGGAACGTCACAATACTAGTAAAAATGTTCCCAAATTGATGGTAATGCTAGAGGTGATGAAGGCTGAGGTTGCCCAAGTAGAGGATGTATGATGGGTAATTTTAAAATTTTGTGGAACACATACAACTTTATTTTCTTACAATGCTATGCTTGGAATAACCAGTAACTATAAAATAATTTGTTTCCCATTGGAAATATGCAACTATTCAACAAGTAAATAAGTTTTAGCCTTTCTAGTTTACTATAATTACACTACAGTACACTTAAGTGCCACAGTTACCATCAGACTTATTTACCAATTGTTTTTATGAGTGACTTACCGATTTGTTTTGCTTAATATATGAGGGTTCGTTTGCTTCTATACCCTTATTTTGCTAAAACTCTATGAATCTTATAGCAAAGGAAATTATTAGTAGTTGGGGGGAGGGGGAAGCAAATTTGTACAATAAAGCCTCTAACTAGAATTTTTGGCCTAACAAAACATAATCGTCCTTCATTTAGTTTTTTCTTTGAAAGAAAATCAAATATCAAATTGATGCCACCTCCATGTGACAAACTATGAAATCCCTCGTCAATTGCCCAAGCAAATCACTCTGAGGAGCAATGCAATTATAAATGCGACCACCCTGTACTCAACGGGTAACCACGCCAACCTCCAAGCAACAATACACATATATGGATAAATGCATCTACTTGGCTGATGTGAGATGATCGGCAACTAATATATCTAGGTTATGATCTACATCATAATTAGCATCAAGGATATGTATAAGGATTTAAAAAATCTAATTTGTATGTCGATTTCTTTCTTGGTGTTCAACATATAGAGAGACAAGATGTAATATTAGAGTATTAGGCTTTGGATATGGTTGGCATAATCAAATACATAATATACCACTGGTACAAATCTACCCCCCCCCAACCCCCCCCCCCCCACACACACACACATACACACACCCAACAACTAATAATCGTTCTTGCTTTAAGATTCACAAAGTTTTAAAAATGTGGCGATGATAATTCCCTTTTATTACCAATTTGAGACATGCATCAATGAATGATCATGTTGGATTTTGATAATTTCATTAATGCCTTGACCACATAAAAAATACTTCATGACATATATCTCAAAATGCAAATTTTATGGTTATGCCATTCTTAGGTTTTGTGGGAAAAAACCAAGATTGAAAGATAATTATTAGGCTATTGTAGCTCTTCAATAGGAAGGAACTGATGAACCAATAACAATTGGTCTCGTGCATGCATGAATGAACACATTTTCAATCATTTATATGTAACAGCCCAAAAAAATTAATTAATAAATAAAATATAAAATTAAGTTGGAATTGTGATTTTATATTGAATTATTATCTTTTCTATGTTTTTCTTGAATTTTTGGTCCTTAATAAAATCATTTTCAGCATTGAATTTTTTATTTATAAACTTTGAAACCCAAAATCATATAAGGATAAAATCTAGATAAAAATATATTTAAATCTAAGGTCATACCCAGAACATCTCCACAAAGTCTCAAAGATGTTTGAACAAATTTATTGTGTTAGAAAATCAAAAATAGTAACTGAAGACTATGAACAGAGACACTGTCAGATTTAATTAAAATTTCATGAACAAGATCATCTTCTAAAATTTTTATCAAATAATCTACAGAGCTAAAATATCCTATATAAAAAGTTTCAAAAATAATAAACTTTATTTGTTGTTCCTAGAAAATAAAGGACATAACATTAAATAAATAGTAATAACACTGTCAGAATTTTTATAAAATAATATAGAATTGATCATCATGTAAAACTTTTATGCTGTCATTCCCAAACCATAGGATCATATAGAAAAATTTGCAAGTGAATTTAACTTAATTTAGTACTTCAAAAAAATCAAAAAAAATAGAAAACTCAAAATTCAAATAGTGACATTGTCAGAATTTTATAAAAATACACAAGCAAGACAAAAATTTTATGGGATGATAAACAAAAGGTTTCAAAAATCCTTGACCAAAAATGATAGCTCAATTAAATCCAAAACCCTATCCTATCCAAAGAGGAGAATTCTAGTGTTTTCATTAGATTTCACTGTCATATGGGCCTTCCTATTGCTTGACCCCAGTTGGCAGCATCACAGCCCCTCACTTCGTACTGGCCCTCTCTTTAGTTGAGTGCTACCTCTACCCTTGCCCGATCTATGCCACGGCAGGCAAAACCTAGTGAAAAACCACCACAGCCCGAGCACAAAGAACGCAGCATCGACACGAGCCACCGTATACTGAGCCCAAATGTGCGTTATACCCTTCCACGACATCTTTTCACTATGTGATGTGCCGCCTTGATCGTGGGATTTCTGCACCGCCAACCTAATCCCTGTCCCCTCAAGCCGAATTGTAGTGATGCTCTAGAATGCGTCCCACCGTGTCTATATAAGCCACTTCAAGGTCACCTTCCCTGCACCTCCTTGAACACCCTTCTTCCAGACCAAAGCTCGATGCTCTACCATTGCCCCCCAATTCCATCGAGCACCCGAGAAAAATGAAGGGAATCAAGCAATAGAGTGAGCCATTTTTTTATTCCTATGTTTTGAAGCATCCTCATAGGTCCCTGAACCATTTGCCATCCTCAATTGTATCTCGAAGAGAACAAAACACCGCCACCCCACGCTTCATCTCCCTCACCTCTGGTTAGACGTGGGCACTAGGCCGGATTTTTTGGGCAGACTCGAAGCACGACGAGCACGGCCGGACCCAAACCCGGCCCGGCACGTAGGAAGGCCATGCAGGGCCAGCCCGGTACTGTAGATCGGGCCGTGCTGGGCCCAGCAACCAGGCACGACAGGCGGCATGGCCCAGAATGGCCGTTTGGGCTGGGTCCGTGCAGGCCCGGCACGCTGGCGGCACACCGGCCCATCAGCACGTCTACTGCCGCAGGCCCGTGCCGCACCACGCCGTCCAAGATGCGACTGCCGTCGCCCTGCGTCACGCTGCTCGAGCCTGAGGGGAGGAGGGAGGAGGCCAGTCGCCGGGGGAGGCCGTCGAGCTGGAGCTGGAGGGGAGAAGCGAGGCGGGAGGAGGCCGTCGAGGCGTCGAGCGCTCGGGCGGCGACAAGAAGGACAATGTGAGGGCTGAGGGGAGAAGCGAGGTGGGAGGAGGCCATCGAACTTGAGCGCTCGGGAGCATTTGGCCATGTTCAGGGATCGTGCTACTGCTGTTGTGCTGCATTTGGTCATGTTCACAGAGAGTAGCGGCTAGCTTCGCCCCTTGGAATCCCGAACGGGCAGCGCTCGAATCGAAGGAGCACGGCCTGGAGTGCGAGACTGCGAGGGGAAAAAAGTTAGGAGAGAGACTCACGGGCTACGGCCGTGCCGAAGACAAAGATGCTTGCTACCGTGTTTAAGCAATAGTTTTCTAGTAATCATTCATCGCAATCTCCTGCGCTTGCAATTTGCTCCTACGAGTGTTAAGTGTGAGAGCTTGCTATGTACTACCTATCTTTTCACCTTAACTTCCTGATCGAGTTTGTGTGTGTTGTTCTATCTACCTGTAAGGCTCATAAAGCAGTAATCTGATGAACCTTTTTTTTCTCAACATCGGATAGTTTATGTATTAATATATGTTTACGTAGTTACTATACTCTTTTCCTTACTGAGTACCACACCGGGTGTAAGGTTTTTAACGAGACAGTAACTTTGTACATATTTATGATTAAATAAAATTTGATATTTTCCCCCAATATTTGTCTTCATTGCTTTAGCTCTGTGTGTCTCTTGGTTTTTCTCTCTCATCGTAATAGTATAAATGGGTCGGGCCTGGGCCGGCACGGCACGGCACGAAGCCGGCACGAAGAGCAAATGGGTTGGGCTTGGGCTCGTCAAAAGCGAGCTGGGCCGGCATGGCCCGGCACGGTTCCGGCCCGAAGCACGATGGGCCCGAGCCGGGCCGGCAAGGCAACGGCACGACGCTCACCACTACCTCTGGTCACTCAGCGTCAAGCCTTCTCAACCTCCCTCTGATGCACCAAGGTACTGAAACGGACTCCCTCGAGCTCACTGATCATTTCGTCTATGGCCCGAGCATGAGCACCCCTGCATCCCCCTCGTGGCCTGCCACCATAGCCACCTCTGCCTAAGCTTGCCGTCAGCAGCCTCCAACGATCCCCGAGCCCAATCGAGCTATGCCCTAGCTTCGTCATGCCCACCGTCTTGCTCATCGCGCTCTCCGCCGACCTCCTCCGGCTATCCTCCGATGCCAACAAGGCTACGCTGCCTCTCCCCTGTCCACTATCATCGATGAGTGGGCCCAATCAGTCAGTGGGCAAGTTAAATCACAAACCCCGCGAAACACCAAAAGGTGTTTTCACAATTTTAATTGGATTTTCAATACCAACCCGATTGAAATGCCCATATCTTTTACAAATAACTCCAAATCCAGTTAAACAAGTTTTAAAATTTGCATAAAATCATGTAGATTCTAAATATGCAAAAATATTTCAGATTTGTCCTCTGTACAAAGTTTAAATTCAAATTCAAACAGAAACCTATAATATGTCCTATATAGAATTTGTGCAAATAAACCTCAAATTTGATGAAATAAATTTTAAAATGTTCTTGAGACCATGAGCACTCCAAATATGCACAAAACAAACATTTATATTTGGACTTAGTGTGTATCAAATGCATAAATAGATTAATTCCAAATTCAATACGTTCAAAGTTCAATTGCTTACAGCTAGTGCAAATAAATTCCAAATTTAGTGAAACTAATTCCTATGATCTATTAGAATGATAATCTTCATGTCAATGAAAAAATATTTAGGGTAATCACTATTTGCACACAAGAATATCATATGATGAATTATTCTTAAAATGAAAATCCAAATGACCATAACTACCACACATGACCTCCAAAATTCTTGAAATCAAAACCCAAAACTTTGAAAAATACTATTTGCACACAAGAATATCATATGATGAATTCTTCTTAAAATGAAAATCCAAATGACCATAACTACCACACATGACCTCCAAAATTCATGAAATCAAAACCCAAAACTTTGAAAAAAAATCATAAACCCATGCTCTGTAATAGTATTTTAAACTTGAACCTTACTTACGCTCAAATACCATTAAGAATAAACCAGTTCATGATTAAAAACCGGGATAATCAAACAATCATAAACAACATATGATAATCACATGACCAAACCCCAACACTCGCAAAACCTAAACCACCCATGTTCTTATAGTTGATTTTAAGTTTGATGATATTTGACTTCTTTTTGCCCCATATTATTTGACTTCTTTTTCCTATATTGTTATTGATATTGCTTTGCTTCGCACCGGGTTACGTGTAGACGCCAACATATCGAATACTGTCGTCGGTGACCCCAACTACACCACTGAAATCAACCAGCAAGGTAAGCACCTTCTTTGATCATGTTGATCCTACTATTGCAATTAGTTTATGTTATTTTTGTCAAAACTATTATGCATGCGAGTATTTTCTGTAAGTTTGCTATATTGTATTACTGGTAGATATAACCTTCACTTGATGGAACTTTCTTAATAAATATTAACATGTAAACCTTGATAACCCTAGGATAGGGTTAGACATTTAATAATGTCAAACTAGGTATACACGACTATACATGCATCTACTTAGTATGCTTATAAATGGGATAACGCTCGTTGTGAATATAAATTTGGTCATATTGGGAAAATGTGGATAATGTTGTTTTTGTATAAAAATGAAAATAAAACTATGATTTGGCATGGGCGAGTATTGGCAATAGCTGGATGTGCATGTGACTTGCACGTAGATAGGAGGAGTTTCTCGCCCGAGTCGGAATAAGGACCGAACGTAATGTTGTATAATCCAATAAATACCGTGCAACCACAAGTGCTGGTATGGGATGGCCTTAACTTATTTACTTATATTTAACTTTGCACACGGGAAAGCTAGAGTAGTGCGGGCTTTCTAGGATAGATTGCTCGAAGGGGTGCCCTCATGAGGTATTGGGAATAATGCCTACCGATACAACAGTGTATGCCTTACTATGGAGAGAAGTAGTGTAACATCCAAAAAAAATGCAAAATAATATTTATTTATTTATGCATAATTTCCTAAAATTTATTTGATTTTTTTGGAATTTATAAAATTGTTTACTATTTTTAGATTAATAAAAGATTTACTATAGCTAAATTATAACTCAAAATTTTTGAAAACTTTTATGGTAAGTTAGAAATGTCTCAAGGTATTTTTTTAGAATTTTTTAAAAAAATTTGACCTAATTTTTTATGGTTTCAAAGCCTCTTTATTTTCAGCCATTAATTAATTTTGAAAAAAATAATAAAGGGGCCCACATGTCATATGTCATCTTCAACCTTGAGAGTGCTTCCAGCCAAACCTAGTTCTCTATCCTCCACCATGGACATGATTTTGGGAGTTCCAATCCTTCAAGTTTTCTCTCCGATTTTGTGTTCAATACATGTACGACCTTATCCTCGTCCAATCTCCGTAAATTTGCCATCCTAAGCCCCTCTTTTTCGGGAAAAATTTGAGTTTTACTGGGGTCAAACACTTCTTTAAACAAACCATATCTATCTTTACGAGACACCCCAAACCTATTTAAAGATAGCACTAGGATTCCCTCTCATTGCTCTACCTGTTCCTCTATTCGTCCCAACATCTTGTGCCTTGTTTGCTCGGAATGCCGTGACATCTAGAGCATGAACTGAACATCGACCGACGTGCCCTATCAAGCTTCCCGATGCCTTGGACCACCTCTTCCAAAACTTTCGTGTCACTTTGTGCCACCAGTCGTCGTGAAGGTAACCCTTCAAACGGTTTCAAGTACACCGTAGGCGACGAATTTCGATTTTTACCAAAGTATGTTCATTGTTGTTCATCATCATTCATCACATTATTGCATCACCATAAGTTTACCAAAGTGTGTTCATTGACATTCATCATCATTCATCGCATTGTTGCATCGCCATCTGTGCCCCGTTGCCGTTATCGTGGCCTTCATTCGGTTAAATCGTGGTCGTGAGCTTTCTAGTGCTCCCCTCGGTTTGGCTGAAGTCCTTGATCCCTTGGCTTTTGCCTTAGCCCTATCCAAGCCAAGCCCTCTGTGTTTCTCTCTATTGGCTGGTTGGCTCGCATGTTCCTCTCGGGTGAACAATACCCAATGTACTGTAGCAAGCGAGGGGAGAGAATCTTAGTCCAAGGAAAAAAAGAAGAAAGAAAAATAAAAATAATATAAATTTATTTTTGAAATTTAAGATTCTGATTGCTGGTATTTTACAATGATCTGGATTTTTATTTTTCTTTATAAAAGTAATTTTAAAAATTCAAAAAACTTTCTTTATTGTTTTATGTGACTTAAACATTTCAAAAATACATTATCCCATATATGAACTCCAATTGAGGTGATTCTAGAGCTTAAAAATTTGTAAAATCATGCCCTATTTAATAGTGAATTTTATTTAATTTTTGGAGTTGAGTTTCTCTCTATTTTGGTATTTATTTATTTATTACGTGTAAAAGTTGAAGTGCCCGAGGGGTTCGAGGGTAAAGTGATTATCCAAGAACAAGATCCAGAGCAGGAGCAAGAGCTTTTCCAAGGAAAGTTGTGCTTTGACCTTGTTGATCCCATATTTTAAAATTATATTGTTTTAAACTATTGCATGGTAATTCAAATTAAAAATGATTTCAATTAATTTGGGAATAGTTAATCAAACCATTTGATTTATATCCACCTTATCATTATTATTTGTATGCAATGTTCATTTGTCACCCTAGGATTGTTGTTTAGTAGTTGGTTGCTATTAATTGCCAACATGGGTTGCTAGATCGTGATTAGTATGCTTAAACATGCAACATGTTATTGATATCATTTTGGAAATACAAAGTTGATATTGATTAATGGAATATGCAATGTATTTCTAAAATGGTGTGCTATGTGTTGCCACACAAAGATGATTCACTGGCACACAACCTAAACCAAATCCATTTCTTCTAATGGCACACAACCTTCCATTCCCAAGTTTTAATTTTCAAGATCTAGCCCTTGATTGTAATTCTCAAGCATTGTCCAATACTACAGATAAGGCTATTCGAATAGGTTTGACACACTCTGCAGAGGTTATACACTTTACCCATAAGACATGACCATCTCCTTTTTGCCAAGCTATTAACACACTTCCCTTAGTGTGCCATCAGAGAAGTCACGAAAAAGTCTTTCAAAAACTTCTATCTAACATATGAACCTCTCCAATATTGCCTTCGCTATTCCTTCCCTCATAAAGAGGAGAAGTATAGGATTGACATACCTTGGATCGACATCAAGCATCAGCATAGACATCCTCCCCCATAACCACACTCTTGTGTGACTATCATCCTGATGTACCACAGGCCAAGGCATTAGTAACTTACTTAATTAGGTTTGTCCCATCCAAACATGTGGTTGTATGTTTGGCCCAGTTCAATGGCTTGCAAGGTTAAGTCATAGTTGACCAAGGCAAGACTTCCAACTCTCAATATTTGGCACACAGCCCCCACTTACACTCATCAATCCATTGCCACACAAGCCCACCATGACACAATCTCTTGCCACTTGCCGCAATCTAAATCATTTTCCACCCCAGTTGATTATTGTGCAACACATGCCAACAAAAGGTCAAGATCCATGTAGAACAACACATGTCGCTACATATCATCTTCATGGGGCAACACATGGCACACCATTTTAGAAACGCATTGCATATTCCATTAATCAATATTAACTTTGTATCTCCAAAATAATATCAATAACATGTTGCATGTCTAAGTATACCAATCACGATCTAGCAACCCATGTTGGCAACTAAATAGCAACCATCTAATAAACAACAATCCTAGGGTGATAAATGAACATGGCATACAAATAATAATGACAAGGTGGACATAAATCAAATGGGTTGATTAACTATTCCAAATTAATTGAAATTATTTTTAATTTGAATTAGCATGCAATAATTTGAAATAATGTAATTTTGAAACATGAGATCAACATGGTCAAAGCATAACTTGCCTTAGAAAAACTCTTTCTCCTACTCTGGACCTTGTTCTTGGATCAACAATTCACCCTCGAAACCCTCGGGCACTTCAACGTCTACGCATAACGAGTGAATAAATAAATAAATACAAAAAATAGAGAGCAACTCAACTCCAAAAATTAAATAAAACTCACCATTAAATACGGCATGATTTTACAAATTTTTAGGCTCTAGAATCACCTCAATCAGAGTTCGTATGAGAAAGAACAAGCTATTTGAAATTTGGAATTACAATAAAAAGAATAAACCAAATTAATTGAATTATTTTTGTTTTAAAAAATATAAAATATGACGCCATGCTAATGTCAGCAACTATTTTGAGTTTCGGCCGACTAATGTTTTTACTAGAAAATACATTTATGACGTCACTAGACACGTGGCCCAATCGAAAACTGACACTTGTCTCGGGTGCATGCACCTGGTCCATGGACCTCCTCTGGTCCACTGTGAACCCAATGTATGATGCTTCGATACTCACGCATGACATCAAGGTGATGTCATTCCACCGTGACGCCTTGGCGATCTAATCTAATGACACATGGCAACATCCCAGCCGTTTGTTTGATTGGACAGTCACTAATGCATGACTTTTGTGTTCACGATGCGACATGTGGCAGCACGTGAGTGGATCTCATTATGGTGCAATCTGGACCGGTGATGCGAGATCGGATAGCTATGGCTTGCACACGGTGATTAGATGCGTGTCATGTCCCAGTGGGACGCACGTGGCCAAATCTAGACCCTAGGATTTGAATCAAACAGCTAATATCAAATAAAGATTGACAGTGATGATGGGTACATGGATGGTCCCGGGGCTTGACATGCGACTAGATCCGAACGGCTTACCTGCGATCCAACAGTCGAGGAAGCTCGCGCAGCGATGATGGTACTTGGTTGTAAGGGCATGCCAGAGTTGAACATGATAACACGCGACGCGACGTTCTGGGGTCCCTCCCTCGACACGACCGTGCAACCCGAAGTGCCTTGATGAGACGAACTCAAATCCCCCGGTGGCTTCATCCAAAAAGGCTCAATGCCGACATACAAAGACGAAGAGCTATGGCAGCGCTCCCAACATCCAATGAGAAATTGCGAGCACACGGTGGCGATGTAGTGGCTGGAGGCTTAGGCAAAGTGCGTGACATGACGCAAGGAACCCAGTGAGGTATTTATTGTGCGTGGGTGATCGTGTCAAGCGCGGATTTTACAGCGTAACCACTGTGGTGGCGGAGTCCGGAGGTGGCACGGCGAGCTGATGTGGCTGAAAATGAACCAAATGCACATCTAAGATCCAATGATTCACGTGCAACTAGTGACGCGGCAAGATCCCACCCACACAATCATGATCGGATGGGTAGGATCCTAAGCTTAGGTCTCATGCGGTGGCGTCAATTTGAGACGAGGTTAGGTCGGGGCTGGGTCAACGTTGGTTTGATTGGGCCGGGCCCAATGGGTTTCGGCATGATTAGGTTTTAGGAATTACTGATTTTCTGTTTAAAATAATTCTAGAAATCAATTAAGCTAAAATAAATAATAAAAATATCAAAAAAATTCTAAAAAATATTTTGAGACATTTTGAAGTCAAATAAAATATTTTCAACTAAACTTTATTTAAAATTTACAAATATTAAAATAATTCAAAGAAATCCAAATAAATTTTAGAAAATTCAAAAGGCACAATAAATGCAAGAAAAGCAAAATTTGGGATGTTACAAAACCCCTATGAGAAATCTGTCTTAGAAAACCCATGCTACTCCAGCCTTCCAATGTGCAAAGCTAGGGCTAGGTTGCGGTTGTACGATTGTCTTGGCCTAATAATAACATAGTAGTTCGGTCCTTAACCCAACCTATGCAAGAAATCTCCCCTATATACGTGCAAGTCACATACACATATGGTTATTGCCAATAGGGGTTTTATTTTTATTTTTATTAAATCATAGTTTTATTTTTATACTTGCAAGTCACATACACAGATGGCATCAAATCATAGTTTTATTTTTATTTTTATTAAAATAACATTGGCCACATTTTCCATTATGTCCAACATTTCTTTTCATCATAAACAGTAAAACCAGTCGTTCATGTTCCCAGTTCTAAAGCATAATAAGCAAATACATGTAATAATCATGTATACCCTTTTAACATCATCATGTGTCTATCCATGATATAGGGTTCAAGGTTCACATGGTAATATTGTGACACCACAGAGTGTCGTAACCTTATAAAATGTGAATGTTGAGGTCAAAAACAATATGGGATGTGGAATTGGAGGTTGAAACCATACGGTATGAGGTTTATTTGCGTTTCCGGGCCGATTCCGGGAGTTTGGGCCTTTCCGAGGGAGTTTGGGCCTAAGGGAAAGGATCGTGGGCTTTGGTGGGAAGGAGTTTGAGTCCAAATAGGAGTAGGAAACCTGGTTGGGGGCCTCCCCCAGCCCTTTTGCGCCTCCCTGCTGTGTCGCGCCCCATTGCCCTAGCCGCCCCACACCTCCCTCTCCTAGCCGCCCCATCCTCCCTTGCGCCTCCTCCCCATTGCACCACCACCCCTCTCCTCACCTCTACACCACCCTTGCTGCCCCTAGGGGAGTTCTCCACCTCACCACCCCGAAGATCCGTCCATTGGAGCGCTCCGCGATGAGGAGAACCGGTGGATTTGGAGCGAGGAAGGAGATCGCGCGAACTGGGAGGAGATCCGTTGGTTTTTCGTTCGTCGGGCGAAGGTATAGCCACGGGGATCCTTGGGGTTGGTCTAGGTACTATTATAAGGGTTAATATCATGTTTTTGAATCAATTGGTGGTGCTGTAATTGGGTAGATTAGATGAAATCTAGAGTTTGCCACGTTCTCTGTTTCGGGTAGCATGAGCAGTCGACCTAGGGTTTGGGTTTTCGCCAATTTAGATTCGGAATTTGGTCGGCCGCATGTTGAAGAAGTTGTAGATAATTTCAATACATATCCGTGGGTATAAAGAACATCCAATTCCACCAGGCCGTTTGAAAGTTATGCTTGTTTTACCGAACGTGTTAAAAACTGTGACGTGATTAGAACAGATCATGGTATTCTGTAGATTAAACCACTTTAGAGTCCGAATCAGTTTTTCCATATACTTAGAAAAAGTTAGGAAATTTCTTAAGCTACGCGAGGATGTACTCGTTTAATCGATTCGGAGTCTTAGAACCCGAGTTATGCTCATTGCAAGTCTGCTGTCCCGACGGGACAGAACCTCTGTTTTGGGTTGTGCGAGTAGTTTGCGAAGTCGGGGTAGAAGAGTGTTTGCGTATTGTTTTGTGGGCATGATTTTGAG
Source organism: Rhipidocladum racemiflorum (assembly GCA_036346355.1). Classification (NCBI taxonomy): domain Eukaryota; kingdom Viridiplantae; phylum Streptophyta; class Magnoliopsida; order Poales; family Poaceae; genus Rhipidocladum; species Rhipidocladum racemiflorum. Next base: position 26,437 of record JAYEVF010000040.1, read on the forward strand.
TGTGTGGTGCCTATGTGCAGGTGGTGTGACCCCGGGGGTGCCCTCTACTTCTCGCCAATCCTTCGCCCGTGGTTGAGGCAAGTGTATTGGAATGGGTAGCGGGCTGTAGATTGCTAGTTTTGTTGAGATTGAAATTGAATATATGATATGTTCACATGCCATGCTTTAATGTTTGCCATTGATATGATGAATATGTTTTATTATGTTATGATGCCATGTGTTAATGTACAAGATATCTATGATGTTGGCATGTTTGCATACATGGCATGATACATGGCCGGGTCGGTGAGGAAGTCATAACTAGTCCGGTAAGATCGGTGAGAAAGTTATGACTAGTCCGGAGCGCCATTGAGTAAGTCCTACATCGTGATTCCATCCACCGCAGTGAATGGAAGCGAGGAGTAGGCACCCTCCATCTTCGGGATGGAAGGGGGGAGAGGGTGCACACCGACGGGTGTGTACTCAACCATCTGCGTATGAGTTTCCAGGAGACATGTGCATCGCATCGCATTGCATACATGTTGATGATGATAATGATATGTGATCATGAATAAGATGATAGACATGATGTGAGTTGTTGTAGCCATGTAATTGTTCTTTTGTACCATTGCAATATACTTGCTGAGTGTTGAACTCACGCTTGTGCTTTCTTGTTGTTTTAGGTACCATGAGACCGGCATGCGGGGAATGGAAATAGTCACACTTCTACACGTAGCTTCACTCATTTGTTCCCACAGTCATTCAATTGGGTCTTGATAATAAATTAAGTGTGATGCTTATTGATTTATGGTTTAGTTTTGCGTTATGAGAGTCTTATTGTTTGTTTGGCTCATGGAGACATTGAATGCTTGGAATTAGGCTTATATTGCTGTCATGCCGTTAATTATTGCTATTTTAGATGCCTCTTATATTGCCATATATTGCTATGTTGTTGTTGTTCCTTCAATTCATGTTAAAACAAAGGAGATGCTGCCGAAATTTCGATTTTTAGCATTCGTGCCTTTGCTGTAATTTACTTGTATTTGTGGTATTTAGAGGTTGCTTAGTCTATGTTTGGTAGCATTCGGGCATATTAAATGCCAGGGTGTTACAGTTGGTATCAGAGCGGGCTGTAGGTCCTTGGAATGTGTATTTGTAGTGTCATACCTTAGGTTACAACTAAAATGTGATGTGGAATAACTTAGAAACATGGCTTAGGTGTTAACTAAAACTTTGTCATAGGATAGCAACATTAAAACTTGCAAAAGTGAAATAAGTAATTTAAAATTTGACACACTTGGTTGCACAGTAGGATGGGGTTTTGGTTCATCATTGCATTGCGCTTGATTATTTGATGAAGATTATGTCTATGATGATGTTTGATCTTTGTTCTTGATTTTATGATGTTGTGCTTATGTTTATGTGATTGGATGGTTGTGCATGCATGCGGCGATGCCGAGGGGTAGAGGCCGTCGTCGCCGTGGCCGAGGAGGCCAAGGGCGAGGTTCTCAAGGAGTTGCGGAGTCTGTAGCTGAGGGTAGTGCTTCGCTCAATGCTCATGGGCTAGCGCAGGAGGAGCTCCCGGCGGCACAGTCAGGGGCTGAGGTACCCGCCGCCAATGCGGACTTAGTTCAGGCTCTGCAGAGGGAGGTTCAGGAGCTGCGCCAAAGGCCAGTGCAACCCTTGCTGTTGTGTGCCTCCCCTGCAGCGGCCCCGATTGCTGCCCCGTGTCGAGCCGAGGATGAGCCTCAGGAGTGGATGTCCCTCCGTCTTGACACTTTTGACGGAGCAGCACGCCGATTCGATCCGCAGATTGGCTGCGGTACATGGAGCGGCGATTTGAGGTCCTAGAGTTGACCTCGGTCCAGAGGGTACGTTTTGTGGCCTTTCGGTGAAAGGCCAAGCCGATATCTGGTGGGAGGGGTTACGGCCGCTAGAGCCCCGATCTTGGTCCTGGCCACACAGGAGGACTTTGTGGCTCGCTTCCGAGCCAAGTTCTACCCAGAGTCTTTCCTTGAGAGGATGGAGCATACTATGACGACTCTTTCCCAGGGAAAGAGGTCGGTGGCGGAGTATGAGGCTGAGTTCAATAATGTGGTTCGCTTTGTGCCGGCGGTGGCAGCTGACGACATGGAGAAGGCGAGGAGGTTCCGTAGAGGCCTCAACCAGGAGTTCAGAGTTGTCATGGGAGCGACTGTCCCTCGTGATTTCTGTTCCGTGGTGGAGCAGGCGAAGGGCATGGAGATCGAGTTGGAGCTCTCCAGGGATAAGCAAAACCCTAGAGGTTCAGGGGTTCCAGCGGCCCCAGGCGGGGGCCAGAAGAGGACCTTTGGTGGAGGAGGTGGGTCTTCTCAGCGACCCACCTTCAAGAAGTTCAAGGGAGGACAGGGCTCCTCCTCAGGGGCTAAGATGAAGCCGCCCCAGTCGTCTTCCTCGCGAGCGGTCGTTTGTTAAATCGATGCGGCAGGGCATGATTTGTTTCAAGTGCGGTGGTGAGCACCGTGCTTCGGAGTGTGGTTGGTCCGGGAGTTGCAACCACTGTGGCAAGCCTGGCCACATGGGGCGAGTTTGCCGGATGAATCCCGGTAGTATCATCAAGTGGGAGACGGCGCCTTCTCCTCCCACTCCAGCGGCGTCTTCCAGAGGACGGTGCACATGATGGCGGCTCCTGCTCATCAGCCGCCCTTTGTGTGGGCGCCACCAGCAGCCTACTGGTGCCCGCAGTCGTCGGCTCCACCTCAGTTACCTCCTCCGCCCCCAGCTTTGTTGTGGCATCAGCCAGGTGTCGAAGCTCCTACTGTCCCGGCGCCACCAGGAGTGTACACCTTGCCGACCGCCGAGTCAGCCGAGCATCCAGAGGTGGTTTCAGGTACTTTGCTTGTGCATTCAGTTGATGCCTTTGTTCTGTTTGATTCCAGAGCATCCTACTCCTTTGTGTCGTCTAAGTTTGCTAGAAGAGCTAATTTGGGAGTATAGCGGATTTCTGAGTCTGTGATAGTCAGTTCTCCTGGGGGTTTGATTGCTAGTTCTTTGGTTTGCCCGGGTTGCACCATTGCCATTGATGATGAGGTTTTCTTTGCTAATCTTATGGTGATCCAGTTGGCTCCTTTTGATGTCATTTTGGGTATGGACTGGTTGCATCAGTACCGTGCCAAGATCTGTTGCTTTTGGAGGACGGTTACCTTGCAGGCCCCGTCAGGGGTAGAGTTGACCTTTCAGGGTGGTATACCTTCTAGTTTCGTCTTTGCTTTGACTAGTCTGTTTTCTGGTCGCCGTTTGAGGCAGTTGGGTTTCCTCATGGCTATGTTAGAAAAGCCATCTTCTTCAGTTTCCATTGAGGAGATTCCTGTAGTAAAGGAGTTTGTTGATGTGTTCCCTGACGAGTTGCCTGGTTTACCTCCTGTGAGGAATGTGGAGTTCCGTATCGATCTTATTCCTGGCACTCGACCTATTTCTATCTCTCCATACCGCTTGGCTCGTCCTTTTCAAGACGAGTTGAAAAAGCAGTTGGAGGATTTGTTGGCCAAGGGTTTTATTCAGCGCAGTGTGTCACCTTGGGGAGCACCCGTCCTCTTCGTTTCGAAGAATGATGGAAGTTAGCGTATGTGCATTGATTATCATGCTCTTAATCAAGTGACAGTCAAGAACAAGTATCCTTTGCCTCGCATTGAGGATCTGTTTGATCAACTGAAGGGAGCAAAGGTGTTCTCCAAGATTGATCTTCAGTCGGGGTACAATCAGATCTGTGTGAGGGAGCAGGACATTGAGAAGACTGCTTTCTCCACTAGGTATGGGCATTATGAATTTAAAGTTATGTCTTTTGGACTAACTAATGCTCCTGCTGTTTTTATGGAGGCGATGAACAGTATGCTACACAAGTACCTTGATGAGTTTGTGGTAGTGTTCATCGATGACATTCTGGTTTACTCTAAATCAGAAGAGGAGCATGAGCGGCACTTGAGGCTTGTCTTTGAGCACCTTGAGGAGAATCGGTTCTTTGCTAAGCTGAAAAAGTGCGAGTTACGGATTTGAAGTGGGTTTTCTTGGCCACATCATCAATCCAGAGGGCATATCCGTAGATCCTAGCAAAGTCTCAGCAGTTTTGGATTGGAAGAGGCCTTCCAATGTCAAAGAGGTGCGTAGTTTCCTTGGGTTGGCTGGCTACTATCGGCGTTTTGTGCGGGATTTCTCTATCATTGCCAAGCCACTTTCGCAACTGACTCAGAAGGGGATGAAATTTCAGTGGACTGTAGAGTGTGAGCACATTTTCTGCACTTTGAAGGAGAAGTTAGTGACTGCTCCTGTTCTTACTCTTCCCGAGCCGGGGAAGCGCTTCACCGTTTATTCTGATACTTCTCGTTTGGGACTTGGTTGTGTGCTCATGCAAGATGGCAAGGTGATTGCTTATGCATCGAGGCAGCTGAAAAAGCATGAGCAGAACTATCCCACACATGATCTTGAGCTAGCCGCTGTGGTGTTTGCATTGAAGATATGGAGGCACTATCTGTATGGTGAGTCTTGTGATATCTTCACTGATTACAAGAGCCTCAAGTACATCTTTACTTAGAAAGATTTGAACTTGAGGCAGAGGAGGTGGCTGGAATTGATAAAGGATTATGACCTCACCATTCAGTACCATTCGGGTAAGGCAAATGTGGTGGCCGACGCTCTCAGTCGCAAGACAATGCCCCCTGTCATTGATTGTCTTGTTGCTGATTTTGAGCGATTGGGAGTCTCCTACTGCTTTGCGGGGACCGTGCAAGCTGAAACTCAATTGATTCTTGAGTCGGGCCGATTCCTCGGCGTGCAGCGAGAGGCACAACAGCATGATCGTTTGCTCCAGCAGGTGAGGAAGCGCCTTGAGGATGGCAAGTCTGGAGACTTTACCATTGATGATGCGGGAGTTTTGAGATTTCAGGGTCGTCTGTGCATACCTCAGAAATCCCAAGTGAAAGAGGATATTCTGAAGGAGGCTCATCGCACCCCGTACACGGTCCATCCTGGGGAGACCAAGATGTACAGGGATTTGAAAAAGAATTTCTGGTGGAAAAGGATGAGAGTGGATATTGCCAAGTATGTGGCGTCTTGTGGGATTTGTCAGAAGATCAAGGCCGAACACAAGCGCCCTGCTAGTCTGTTACAGCCATTGGAGATCCCTGTGTGGCCATGGGATGACATCTCCATGGATTTTGTGGTTGGCCTACCTCGTACTCCACGAGGGAAGGATGTTGTTTGGGTTGTGGTGGACCGTCTTAGCAAGTCTGCACACTTCATTCCCATCCGCACTACCCATTCAGCGAGCGAGTTGGCTCCCATCTACGTGCGGGAGATTGTGAGACTGCATGGGGTACCCAAGACCATTATCTCTGATCGGGATGCGAAATTTGTTTCAAATTTTTGGGAGAGTTTGCAGAGTGCTTTGGGTACACAGCTTCGCCTTAGTACCGCTTTCCACCCTCAGACGGATGGGCAGTCTGAGCGTACCATTCAGACTTTGGAGGACATGCTCAGGGCCTGTGTGATGGCTTGGAAAGGTAGCTGGGAAGATCATTTGCCTTTGGTAGAGTTTGCTTATAATAACAGCTATCATTTTAGCATCCGGGCTGCTCCTTATGAGGTACTATATGGCCGAAAGTGCAGATCACCGCTTTGTTGGGATGCTGTGGGCGAGAGAGCAGTTCTTGGACCGGATTGGGTTCAGCAGACTATTGATCGCGTGGCGGAAGTACGGCAGAACCTTCTTGCAGCGCAGAGCAGACAAAAAAGCTATGCTGATGTGAGGAGGCGAGATTTGGAGTTTGAGGTGGGTGATAGCGTACTCTTGCGAGTATCTCCCACTAAGGGTGTGGTTCGATTTGGCACCAAGGGGAAGTTCAGTCCGAGATATGTTGGGCCATTTCCTATCATCGCCCGAGTTGGTAAGCTGGCCTATCGTCTGGAGCTACAGGAGTCAATGCAAGGTGTGCATAATGTGTTTCATGTTTCGATGATGAGGAAATACTTGCATGATCCGGAGTTGGTGGTTCCGTTGGAACCATTAGTGCTTGAGCAGGACCTCACCTTCGAGTCCCGTCCTGTGAAAATTCTGGGGACTTCGGAGCGAGTGATGAAGAACAGGACGCTCAAGTTTGTTAAAGTCATGTGGTCACATCAGACCAAGAGAGAAGCGACGCTGGAGTCTCGCATGCACGAGAAGTATCCCGAGCTTTTCGCCTTAGGTATGTGATGTGAAACCTAGCTATCTTTTGCTTTGCTGGGTTGCGTATTGGTGTGTCTTGGATTCGAAGTCGAATCCTATTGAAGGGGGGGAGAATGCGACACCACGGAGTATTGTAACCTTATAAAATGTGAATGTTGAGGTCAAAAACATTATGGGATGTGGAATTGGAGGTTGAAACCATACGGTATGAGGTTTATTTGCGTTTCCGGGCCAATTCCGAGAGTTTAGGCCTTTCCAGGGGAGTTTGGGGCCTAAGGGAAAGGGTCGTGGGCTTTGGTGGGAAGGAGTTTGAGACCAAATAGGAGTAGGAGACCTGGTTGGGGGCCTCCCCCAGCCCTTTTTGCGCCCCCTTCCTGCTGTGTGCGCCCCCCCCCATTGCCCTAGCCGCCCCCACACCTCCCTCTCCTAGCTGCCCCCCATCCTCCCTTGCGCCTCCTCCCCATTGCACCACCACCCCTCTCCTCACCTCTCCACCACCCTTGCTGCCCCTAAGGGAGTTACAAATGCCGGGGTGTTACAAATATTGATTAAGAAAATCCCACAAATTTAGGAATACGTACCATAACCCACAAATAGCAGTGTTTATCGAACATAGTGCATGCAGAAAAGTTTTGACAAGACAATTTTGAAATGCTGCAAAAAATATAATCAAAGGGGGTGCTTTCCTTGCTAGTTAATGTTTGAGGCAAAGTCGAAATTAAATGACGGTGATATCTGGAGCATTGGAGTCTACACGTCGTTCGTTGAGAAATAATGTAAATAGTAAATAATAACTTTTCAATAAGGATAAAAAGAATTCAAATATAAAATCAAATTGAAAATTGCTACATAAATAGGGGTGGTTTAGGGCTTGACTAGGGTTAGGGTTTTAGGTCCCATTGTCGTATGTGATTCATGGTTGTTTGATCATTCATGTTTCTAATTTCTGAATTATTTCATTTTCTTTAATGACAATCATATGTAGGTAGGGTTCAGGTTCTTAGCTACTATTACAAGACATGACTCCTACCCTTTCCTTGGTTGTGGGTTCTTGTTTTTACGAATTCAAGAGGCTAAAATTATATAATATGTATGTGTCTATTTACGATTTCAAGAGGTTAAAATTATTTGGATATCTATAAGATTAAGACAAGGTCATCATATGGTACATTATGTGCAAACAGTGCTTAATACTAAATGTTTTTGTATAACCATATAGTTAATCATTTTAATAGAACATAAGAATTGGTTTTATAGTCTTTGGGGTTGTTGTATATGTTAGGTTTATTTGGATTTGATGTTGACTTTACTTTTAATAAGAATAAGATTCAAGTTCAAATATTAGCACAGACGTGAGGTCTCAAAAAATTTAGTCGTTGATTTGCACGCCCTTAATGCTTGCTTACAAAAGGCTATGCATGTTTAAACTGAAATGAGTTACAAGGTACTAACAATCAACAAATTAACGTATATAAGGTCTAGGTTTGGCCTTCTTGTTATAGGGCATTACTTCATGGTTTTAGGTTATGACCTTATGAACTTTGGGGATCCTTTACTATAGTTATGGTCATACAAACTTTTATTTTTTAAGTTCTTCCTACGGTATACTTATGATCGAACAAAGTTTAAATCTTATTTCTAAAACAGCATTTAAGTTATGAAATTTATATGAGGATGACATGCATGTTTGAGGACATAATTAAGATTTAAAGTAATTAGGGTTTTAATTAATTTTAGGTTGTCATTTGGATTCAATGACCGATCAAATCAAGTTTATTAAGCTAAATTATGATTAAGATTTTTATCTAAACCAAACATGGTTATGAACTTACTTGATTTTATCTTTCTTGAGATAAGGGTCATTTAAATCTAGCTAAAGTTTGTTTTAACTCAAGGTTTTGATCTCCGAATTACTTTATGTCAACATTTTGAATATTAGGAGTGGGCCATGCATTACATATTCTTATTTTCAAAGTATTGTTTTGAATTTGCCGCTTCTATATGAGGATCTTTATAGGATGTATATGCATACATGTATACTTAAGACAGGGCTTATTTGAGCTCCGTCAACTACTTATTTAGTTCTAGGTTTGGATTTTAAGGGTTAAACTATTTGAGTCGATCTTCTTATTAAAGATACTATTCAAATTAGAGATGCTAATTAAACTAAGCAGGTTCATGAAATTTATGAACTTATCTACTGCTTTGGGCTTGAATCAAACAACTACTTGGCTCCTAATCAAATCGTCCCATGCATTATTTTCTTATATTTGAAATGCTTATTTTAATTTACAATTAGGTATGAGGATTTTTATGGAACACACATACCATACATACAAGTATATCTAGGATAGGGTGAGCTGAATCAAACTTTACTTAATTTAAGGCTTTGATGTTTGATTTGTAAAGGTTTAACTGATCAAGGTCATTAAAGTTACTCCTGACGTCCCAAAGTTGGAAAGTTATTTATAACAAATCTTACTAGGGCTACGGACTACTTATTTATTGCATTATTTTGAATTTGGGGTTTCTATAAGAGAGCTTTCATATGCATACATGTCTATTTAGAACATGAACTATTTGAGTTTTGAGCAATTACTATATAGCTTTAGGTTTTGTCATTTAATTTCAAGGGGTATTTAAATCAAGTTTGCTAAGTTAGTTTTCTGACTATAGTTGCTAATCAAATTTGTGACTAATATTGAATAGGTTCGTAAATCCTATGGCTTAATCATTTAGCTAACCACTGTTCATTTTGGTTCCATCTGCCATTGGACAAAAGGGACTACCTATCATCCAGTAAAGAGAGCTTTTGAGTTTGCTAGTCACCTTACATCCTAGGGACACAAATCATGGAGTGGAAAACAGAGGAAGCAATAGAGCAAGGGAGCTTCACTGCACAGTGCCTGAACCGAATAGAGCTGAGCAATGGCGCCATGGCTGGAGCTCCTTGGTGAGCTTAAGTCGGCATAGTGCAAGGAAGTGGAAGTGATGACCAAAATGGAACCCCAGGACTTCCTTGATGCCATAGGTGGCTTCGGCTGGGGCTGAGGTGGTTCCTAGGGGCGACATGACAGCGAGGAACAGAGGCGCAAGGTGGTGCTCGGTGGTCGATTACCATAGCAAAAGAACTCTTAAATCGAATTAGGGGAAATGTTTAGGACTGCTTGGTGATGCTCTTGGCGATTTTAATTAGAGAATGACTTGCTAATTGAGGAGTTAGGTTTGGAATGGGGAATTTTGGTCATGGGGGAATTTAAGGTGGCTCGGTTGAAATTGGCACTTGTTCTTGGAAGAGGAAGTGCAAGGGAGTGGGTTGGTGCTCAAATTGATGCTTCGGCTTTCTTAAATAACCGAGATTGAGGCGGTGCTCGTGTGAATGATCGGCCATGGTTGTGACGTGAATTTCTTGGTTTTTGATCTTTGAGCTGGGCAAGGATGATTGTGATGCTTTTGGCTCTATACGGCACTAGGTCGGTTTGGGAAGGCTCGCGCGCTTGGTTGCATTGAAATCACGCTCAATTTGACCAAGAACAGAGCGATAGGTGGCAGGGTTTCATTTATCAACGAAAACCGGTCGATTATCGCCGATTATCGTGATATCGACGGCGGCCGAAATGCAATACCGAGCGGTAAACCGAAAAAATTCAAAAAAAATCAAAAAATTCAAAAATTCAAAAAAATTTATATGACGCAAATATCGCGATTATCGCCACATATCGAGCGATTATCGCTACAAAAGTCGACCGCACAAAAAAACTCAACATGGATGTCGATTTTCCACCGATAATCGTCGATTTTCCACGTTTTTTGATTTTTTTTCAAAAAAATCTGATTTTTGAATTTATGCGATTTTCGACCGATTTTCGGCTCGATTTTTGCGATTATCGAAAATCACTGTTCATGCGAAAATCGCATAGATCGATATGTGGAACCCTGATAGGTGGTTGGCTATGTTTAGTTCATGAGGAGAACATATGGCATGCGGGCCCTACTTTGCATATAGACAAAGTGTTGCTATTTGGGCAGAGCAGGGTCTCTATTTTATTCGAGCTATCTAGAATGGTCTAGAATTTTTGAAACTTTTTTTAGATGAACATAAGACAATTTGTATCATTATGTAAAAATTTTAGCTCAAAATATTGTTTGTACAATTTTTAAAAATTATGACAATCCAGCTGTCCAGATTTTCATTTCTCTATTTTTGAATTTTTTGAAGATTGAAACTTTGCTAAAAAAAATTAAAACTTTGTAAAAAATTTAAATGATGGTCACTTATATTTATTTTATAAAAATTCTGACATTGAATTTATTGAATTTTCTAGATTTCTGTTTTTGAATTTTTAAGGAAATTAAATATTGTTAATTATTTTTTTGATATTTTTACTTAAGGTTTCCATTGTACTGTATAGGATATGATAAAATTTTCAGGTCATGGTAAGGTTTGCACACACTTTAATAAATCTAACATGTCTTGCTTTCATAGTCTAGTTTACTGTTTTTAATTTATTATTTGCACTAAATGTGTTCATATTACTTTAAATTTCAGATAAGGTGTTCTAGAGATTTCTTATATTTAAATATAATTTTTTCTCATTTTTTTATGTGATTTTATATTTCTTATTTTATATATCTTATGGTAATATATATATATATATATTGCCAACGGGCAACACTCCCTTGATTACGAGGTCCACTTGCGCTATTAGATATGAGCTTCCTCTATGATGACATCACCTGTGTGGCCTTGTTTATTTGTGCCGGCCAGCCAGTGCAATGTCCATCGTTGTCCACAACCTCCTCTGACTGCTACCAAACATCTGCCGTCAACTGAATCACCTACAAGTCTAATTAACTTTCGCCCTAAAACCTTGTGTGTTGGTGCTTCTAGTTCTTCCTTAGCTGTAGTGAGTTCGTACCCGATGAGCAAACGTTTAACAATGGAGATAATTGACCATTTCTCCCTTTGCTAGAAAAATGGAGTGGCATTGGATTGGAAATTCAATTTTTCAAAAGGGTCGAAGATTCCTTTCGTCTTGACCAAGTGGTCTTTTGACCTTGCGAAAGTGGCATTTCAATAGGACTAGTTTGGACTGCAGTGTTACGAGACCAATAAAACAATGGTAATGGCAACAAATTCCAAAGCTAAACACTGAAGTGGCACAAATCGAAATTCCCCCACAGAATATGTGATAGTTGGATTGCTGAAGGTTCTGGTGGCAAGACTAAGAGGGTCATAAAGAAGTGCCAGGTCTCACATATGAACAAAATGGGGATCAATAATTGGAATGTAAGGTTTTAGTAGGAACTTTTCGAGAAACTCACCATATATTTATCAGTGCGTGATAAAAAGACTCTGTGTGAGGCACGGACCGACTGCAATTGTAGTTACAACTATAATCTGCTTCACGTCAACGAAGCAGCCAAATGGTGCACAAAAGTGAACGACCCACGAAAAAAAGTAGCTAGGGAAAACCTTTTTTTTTTTAATGGACACTTTGTCCGTGTATACGCCAATTTGATGGCCAATGTTGCTTGCAGCCAGATACAATACCCAATGCTAAACGACACCAATTACGACCTGTGGGCTGTTAAGATGAAGATCATCTTGCGATCTCTAGGTGTATGGGCGGCAGTATAAGTGGGCTACACCGGTCAAAGAAGAAAAGGACCAGGGAGCCCTCGCCGCGATCTCACAAGCTGTGCGGATGCTGAGATGATGGCAATCACAGAACAAGAAACGGCCAAGGAGGCGTGGGAGGCCATTAGGGAGATGCGTATTGGTGAGGACCGTGTCAATAAGGCAAGGGTGCAAGCATTGAAAAGGTAGCTCAACAGGATGACCATGGAAGATTCAGAGGGTATTGCGGAAGGACAGCGGTTGCTATTCTCACAAGCACAATGGGATGTTGGAAATAATCTTGTAATAGGAAAGTTTAAATAGGAAAGTTTGATTAGGAAGTTTATGATTAAGAGTCTGAGTAGGACAAGGAGGTGGATTAGGAAAAGGATTGGAATCCTAGTCCATTATTTGGCTATAGTTTTTAGTATAAATATAGAGGTAGGGTTGAGGTTTGTAAGCAAGAAGCAAGAAAGAAAAATAAGAGAGAATAAAAGAGAGAGTTGTCTCAAAGATTTTTGAGTCTCAATTCCAACAATTGGTATCAGAGCAATCTGGGAGTTATTCTCGCTAGAGAACAGTCGACACGGCGGAAAAAAATACGGCGCAAGAAGATGGAGCTCCATGTGCGGTAAGGCAACAGAAGCAACCTTGTTTTTCAGCATGAAGAACAGAAGGCAGTAGAGCTCCCGTGCGCGAAGGTGTACTTGGCGTAGCAAGAGGTCACGCACGGCAGAGGAGGTGGCTCCAGGCGTTGGATGTGGTAGCAAAGAAAAAGTAGCAGTGGTGTGCTAGTAACAGAAAAGAAAAGAGGAAGATCTAGCGTGATTGCAGAAGAGAAGAAAAGGAGATGTCGCACGGAGATGGTTCATCAAGTAGTACTGCTACAGGTAGCGACGCCGGGGATAAGATGATGTCGAGGTTACCAATGAGAGAAGGTACGATGTCCCTCCAGTACCCGGTGCTATCCAGGACGAACTATGCAGCATGGGCGATGAGGATGAAGATCCTCATGCGAGCACAAGGAGTATGGGATGTGATTGATCCCAAGAACACGACTGTGGTCGTTGATGAAAAGAGGGATCAGATGGCCTTGGCAATCATCTCTCAGGCGCTCAACGATGAGACATTGATGCAGGTTGCAGAGAAGGACACCGCTCTTGAAGTTTGGACAGCGTTGCGCTCTATGCACTTAGGCGCCGAGCGTGTGAAGGAAGCAAAAATCCAGACTCAGCTATTTGGGAGTTTGAAAGTCTTAGCATGCGCGATGAGGAATCGATGGATGATTTCACAAAGAAAATCACGTTGCTTGTTGGTCGATTCGAGAACTCAGAGATAAGATGGAAGAGAAGTATGTCATCAAAAAGTTGTTGCGAAGTCAGGTCGAGACAAGTTCATCAATATTGCTTCGTGGATGGAGCAATTTGGAGACATTAACAAGATGACCTTGGAGGAAGTCATTGGGTCCCTAAAGGCGCACGAGGAGCGTCTCAAGGCACGAGAGAAGCGCACTGAGGAGCAACTTCTTTTGACAAGGGGATATGACTCATCGCGAGGGCGAGGGCGAGGTCGTGGCTATGGCCGTGGCCGTGGAGAAGAATGACGTAAGGATAAAACCAAGGTGCAATGTTACAGTTGTGAGGAGTTTGGACACTATGCGTACGAGTGTCCAAAGAAAGGGAAGGAGGAGAAAGTTCTTCTTAATCAAGCTCATGGTGACGATGAGCCACCACCCCTTATGTGATTTTTGCTGCAAGGAGAGTCGGTGCGACGCCGACGGCAACAACGGTGTGATACCGTTACAAGGAGAAGTTGGTGTGACGCTGACAACGACGACGGTGCGAGACCGCTACGATAGCGATGGTGGTGTGATGCCACTGCAAGGTGAAATCGGTGTGAAACCAACGACAAAAGTGGTGAGAGGCCGCTATATACGAAGATAGCGGTGTGAAGCTGCTGGGAACGGTGGTGTGAAACTACCAAGAGATGATTCCGTGAGAAGTCAACAGTGATGGTGTGAAGCCATTGTCGTAAGAGAAAAATTAGCGTGAATAATTATGAGTAAGAGTCAGTATTACAAGATTAGAGGGGTGAATGTTGGAACTAATCTTGTAATAGGAAAGTTTAAATAGGAAAGTTTGATTAGGAAGTTTATGATTAAGAGTCTGAGTAGGACAAGGAGGTGGATTAGGAAAAGGATTGGAATCCTAGTCCGTTATTTGGCTATAGTTTTTAGTATAAATATAGAGGTAGGGTTGAGGTTTGTAAGCAAGAAGCAAGAAAGAAAAATAAGAGAGAATAAAAGAGAGAGTTGTCTCAAAGATTTTTGAGTCTCAATTCCAACATGGGAAGCTTTGTCTTTAAAGGAGAAGAAGGGAAAAGAAGACTCAAGTTTTGGTAAAAAGAGAATAGGAGGTCGCGGTGGTGGCCGTGGCCCAAGGTCGCAACCAAGGAGGAGATCATGGTGAGGATAATGGTAAAAGACCTCATCGCAAATTTGACAAAACCAAGATCAAGTGCTTCGACTACGCAGAGATGGGTCACTTTGCATCCAAACGTACAAAAACCAAGAAGGAAAAAGCTCACTATGTCGAGAAGCTCAAGGATGAGGAGCCTACTTTGCTCCTGATTGAAACATGTAATATGTCAAAGGTTGCAAAACATGATACTCAAGTAGTAATGCTTAATGTCTTAATGACGAGAAGGTATTGCCCAAATTGGGAAGCGAAGAAATAGAACCTACTGCAGCCATTACTTGTCCAACAGCAACAACTCCCTTACATACTCCAGGCTTGTCATCACAAGCTACACCAACCACAACATCATCCTCTGAAGGCCTGATACGTTTTCGATCACTAGAAGATATATATGATGCTACAAATGAGGTGAAGTCACATGGTTATGGGCTATTGATGATGGCGTTAGAAGAACCAACAAGTTTTTTAGAGGCAACGAAAGAAGACTGCTGGATGAGAGCTATGGAGGAGGAAATGAACTCCATACAAGAAAACAAGACTTGGGAGTTAATGCCATTACCTGAAGGACACAAAGCCATTGGTTTGAAATGGGTTTTGAAAGTAAAGAAAGATTCAGGAGGAAAAATTGTAAAGCACAAAGCTCTACTTGTTGCAAAGGGCTATGCACAAAAACAAGGAGTGGACTTTGAAGAAGTACTTGTTCCAGTGGCTCGGCTTGAGACTGTGCGATTACTCATTGCAATGGCAGCACATGGAAATTGGGAGGTGCATCATATGGATGTAAAATCAGCTTTCTTGAATGGAGAGTTAAGAGAAGAGGTATATGTGTTGCAACCACCTGGTTTTGTTAATGAAAGAAAACCCCACTCTGTGTTACGGTTCAGAAAAGCACTATATGGTCTTCGGCAACCACCTAGGGCATGGAATTTCAAGTTGGATAAAAGCCTAGTGTCACTTGGTTTTGAGAGGTGTCCACTTGAACATGCAGTTTACAGGAAAGTGTGCAATTTCAATTTTCTTAGTTGGAATATATGTACATACTTGATTATCACATCTTCAACTTTGGGTGATATTATTGAGTTCAAGGTTCAGATGAATAAGTTGTTTAGTATGAGTGATCTTGGCCTATTAAGCTATTACTTAGGAATTGATTTGAAATAATCGGTTCAAGGTATATTTATGCCAAGCTGGGTATGCAGCTAAGATTGTCAAGTTATCAGGCATGAAAGATTGTAATCCCTATTAAACACCCATGGAGAATCGGCTAAAATTAAGTAAGCAAAGCAATGACCCTGCAGTAGATGCAACAATGTACAGAAGTATTGTTCGAAGTCTACGGTATTTGGTAAATACAAGACTGGACATAGCTTATATTGTTGGTATTGTCAGCCGGTTCATGGAAGCTCCTACAACTCAGCATTTTGCTACTGTGAAGCACATCCTGAGGTACGGCAATGGCACACTGAGTTTTGGTTGCTGCTATGAGAAAGAGAGCAATGGGGAGCCAAGATTAATTGGGTACTGTGACAGTGATTTAGCTGGTGATATTGATGATAGAAAAGGCACTACAGGTACTGTTTTCTTTTTGGTTCAAGCTTAATTACTTGGCTGTCACAGAAGCAGAAAATAGTTGCTTTTTCGTCTTGAGAAGGTGAATATATAGCAGCAAATACAGCCGCATATCAAGGTACATGGCTTGCTCGGCTAATAGGTAATCTGCTGAAGATCTACTGTTTGAATTAAGGATTGATAACAGATCGGCAATATCCTATGTAAAAATCCAGTGCATCATGAGAGGAGCAAACATATTGATACAAGGTATCATTTCATCCGAGAATGTGTGGAGGCTGAAAAAATTGAAGTGGTTCATGTTAGCTCGGAAGAATAGAGAGTAGATGTATTAACTAAAGCTCTCGAGCTTGTTAGATTTCTGGAGATGCTGCAGAAATTAGGAGTGAAAGATACACACCAAGTTTAGGAAGGTGAAATGTAAGCTAAACTATTTGTGTTGAGTTTGTTCTTAGGTTAAGTCAGAGTCTAAAGTTGTAATGCTTCGGGTTTGCGTTTTGTCCAGAGTTCGGTTTTGCCGGTAGAGCTACAGTACTCACATCCGAGTTGAATTCAGAGATTGTGATCCGAGTCAGTTCTTGAGTCTGTAATCAAGTCGGTTATTTGTAAACCTTAGTCTTTAAATATGTGCAATAAAAGACCAGAAAAGCAGTGGTAATTTGAAGCAAATTTCTGTTTTTGTTATGTCCTGAATAGCCAAACCGATTGCTGATTTCTGGTTGCGGTAGCTCTGAACTTTAGAAACCCTCGGTAACAAAGTTCAAAGTTTCAGACCGGCAACAAAGCTGAGAGTTTCAGAAATTGGGGCGTTCTTTCTAACATTATTTCTATCAAGGAATGTTTCAACAAAAAGCATAAGGATAAACAGAAGTCTTACCTCTAGTTTGTCTTCCTTTGCCCTGTGCTTTTCAGGTAGCGAGCGGTAGTCTTCAATTAAACGTAGGCATTCTCTTACATTCTCTGGCGAAACAAAGTCCATGGCAATCTTGGTACAAGACTATAAAAGAAACAAAAGAACACAATTACTCACAGAGTTGTCACAATTACTCACAGAGTTGTCAATTTAATCCAGTTCATTTACCAACAATAACATGTTTACACTAGTAGAGTATGCTCGAAAGATATACCTGAGAGAAATTTTACAGTGGATAGCATAGATAGTAAATAGTGGTGGTAGAAATCAAATCTAACCATCCATTCTCGAGGGTATTTTAGGGTTTTTCTATCCATTCATCAAAGGTATTTTAGATGTTTTTTAATTCATTCACAGTTTTGGATTCACCGAATACCTGATGATCTTCAATGGCTTCTTATTCATTCATCAGGATCACATGACGTGTTTTACCGTAGAGGACAAATAATATGATAGAATCTTTTTACCCTTTTACCTCTTTCTGAATTTTACTACTAATACTACAGGTGGTAGTATAACTAGATCTAAATTGATTTCAACCATTAGATTCAAAGGAATAGACGGTTTATATTGATTTTAATCCACTATAAAAGAGCTCATACCTGAAGATTCCGTACTTGATGAGGACAACCAGCAGGTATGAAAACTGCTTCTCCAAGCTTTTGTATTATGGTCCAAGGCTCTACTCCTGGGAAACACATTACCAGTTTTGAATGATACAATAGTGTAGTTTGCGTTGAATGTATAGATTGTATATTGTACAGCTAGTACAACTCACCATATTCCTCTTTAAGAATCCTTTTGTGCCTTTTTGTTAGATAAAACATTTCGTCATGCACTGGGTTATACACCTATATCAAAACATAAATTCAGAGAGAAACAAATTGTCATGGCAGGGAGTATGTTCAGGGGCTTTCCTTAATCACTACACCAGGACTAACCTTATTCACTTGCGAACAATGTGTATGGCGAAACTCCTTTGAGTGCTCCCTAAGGTAATCTTTTAATTTTGGGACATCCTCCCTTCTGAAAATGTCCCACAGAGCACCCTCCTCATCCTCCATATATCCAGGTGATGGCTCATCTATTGTGTCACCATCCGTATCTAGTTCAGTGATGTTCTCCAATTCCTCCCTATCCTGGGCCCTGTGTTTTGTTTTAAGCTTCGCGATAGCACGTTCTTGCCACTTAGAAGAGTCAACCTTGGCAGTATGCATCAATACATTCACCTAACATTACACAAACAAGTGAAACAACCATTGAAAATAGTCAAATAAGATGAAAATGGAGGGGCTATCATTTCATGTAGTAAAGGTGATTAAAATATTTATTTAGAAGAGTAAATGGAATAGTAAGGCAATCGAAAGTGGAACCACTCAGTACGTATCAATGAATCATGATATATAAAGCTTTTCAGTTGTTAGTCATACAGTTCTCTCACTTACAGCATCAGATAAGTCACAATGAAGCTTTGTAACAGAATCTCCTCTACCAAGCTCTTGCGTGAAGCCATATGCTATATATGATTTTGGGCCCAAATCAACCTTTATTACGTCACTGGGAAGGAATGTGGAAACGTTGAGGAAGCCAGATTTTGGGTTAGTATAAGGTTGAAAAGGCAATGAGTTGATATATTTATCGCCATGTTTGGGCAAAAGCTCTTCAAAGTGGTTTGAAGTAGGCCAATCCTTGAGCTTTAGCATTTCAGGCCAACGATTGGGATACATTCGACCGTTATAGTACCCTTTGAAGAACTCACGATTGTCTATTTCGACCTGGAAAACATAAAATGCAAACATTAGCTTTTTATACCGTAAAACAAAAGGAAGATATATAAGAAAAGGGAGCAGAAACAACAAGATTTAACTCCAGCTGCGTGATGTAGATAGATAGCTTGGAAAGGCTCACATCAATGTAAAGGAAAATATGCTCAGTCTTTTAACTAATTCTTTAAGACATTCATGGTTTAGAAACACTACAGTATATCTCTACTATTCTAAAGCAGCAGTTGGTGGCAGTGGTCCATTCTTCCCACGTCATTAATTGCCGCTTAATTGCCCTGCTTAATTGCCTTACTTAATTGCCCTGCTTAATTGCCCTACGCAAGAAACGAAGCGTTGCTTTAATTAGCCAACTTTACTTAAGAAAGCGGCGTTAAAGATATATGTTTGATCTTGTGAAATTTTTATTTTTTATTTTTTAATCTTTATTTTTCGTTCTCAATTTTGTTTTTCGTAGCAACGCACGGGCATGTAACTAGTATCTATACGTATAATTTAGAGAAATTTTACGGTGAATTATACTTGTAGTATAAAATATGTAGTAGAAATCACATCTAACCGTTGATTTGTTAAGGGTGTTTCTACAACTCTACTACCAGGTGTAGTATAAGTAAACTCTAGTTAATCTGATCCATTGGATCGAAAAGAATGGACGGTTCATATTCAATTTAGTGTACCGTAAAAGAGCTCAAATTTTATGGTGCATTATACTGGTAGTATATAATATGTAGTACATGAAGTATAAATAAACTCTAGATAATCTGATCCATTAGATAGAAAAGAATGAACGGTTCATATTCAATTTAGTGTACTGTAAAAGAGCTCATAATTAATTTAAACTTCTTCACTTCAAACAAACAACTAGCTTATAAAAAAATGTAGCATATATATCATTTAAACTAGAAAATAACAGTAATAGTTAATGAAAACTAGCAGAGTTAACAACAAATAATTAAGCTACTCGCCTCACAAGAATTAAGGCTATCTATAGCCTTAAGGTCCTTAACATTCTCTTGATCCAAACCCGTAGCATCTCCATGTATCTCAGACCACATATTTCGTGGCTCCCAGATTAAATCTGACATCTTTTGGAGTACACCTTGAACAACCACCGGTTCTCCTCTCACCCAGTGTTTCTGAAAGTGCTTGAGGTCGTCTGGCTTGCTATCATCCGATGACGGGTAATATATGTAATTATCTGCTGAATTCTCCCTGGAAGCAGCTTCTTTTGTGCTCTCAGAACTGCTCGAGCAGGAGCAAACGTGGGCATCGTCGTCAGTCGTTATATCAACAGGCTCGAACATATTAAATGTAGCATACAAAGTAGAGGCTTCTGCTTCAAGATCTGAGAGCCAGTTTCCTGGAAAGAACCGCTTCAAATTGAGAACAGGACCACCGCATCCACCAAGCTCGGCTGGAGGACAAGGGATACTACCGACGGTAGCAACATTGAACTGCGTTATAGCCAGCCACTCGGCTATTTTAGGTTTCGTTCCCGTTCTTAACAAGCCCCTCGTATCTTCACCGTTTGATGTGTCTGGCTGCCCTCTTTCGCCGCCATGCAAGTAGTCCAATCCATAGTCGGGGAAATCGTTGTCGATATCCTCGCAGCAACCTCGGAGACGGTTCTCGCGAAGCTCCTTACAGCAGAGGATGCACAGTTCATAGCCGCAATCTGGGCAACTCCTGTGGAGATCGTAGATCGATGTGTGGCAATTGTTGCTGGTGCAGATTGGAAAGAAAGAAAGAGGATATCAGCAAAGGTCGATAAAATTGTTCGGGAAATGGTAGAAGTAGCACTGCGCGATGCAAGCATAACACAGGAGCATGCAGCGCGTACGTACCAGAAGACCCTCTCATCTTTCTGGTAGACAGCCTGCTCTATGCTCAGATTTGACAAGGGTACCCCTGTGAATTTGGGGATCAAAAAGATGAATCTCACAAGTCTCCGGGGGTAGATTAATTAGATTGTTCATGTTGTTGTGAAGATCTCTCTAGCTAGGGTTAGTACTTGGGAGTATATTTACCTTGGATCTTGGCCTCCGTCTCCTTCTCGGCCTGTTGCTCTTTGTTGAGCTCCGACAAACACGGCAGCAGGTAGTGCAACATGTAGCATGCATTCTTGCTCTGGGGCTCTGAGATCCCTGCTTGGCACCTACCAAAGCTGAAGCAACGTATATCCATCCATGACACAGTTGCGACATCAAGAAACAATGGACTGGTAAAAAGTAAGGAAGAAATATGTGGATCGATGGAGAAAGCGATTGATTTGACGGGACTAGCTTGGGCGACGAGGACTACCAGGAGGTTCGTACCGGTGGTTCTTGTCGACGTCGCAGGCGGTGCAGTAGGTCCTCTCGCCGCAGCGCGCGCACACCACCGCCGTCCCCTCGGGGCCGTCCCTCGCGCCGTCGCACTGCGCACAACGGAAAGCGGGGCACTCTATAAAGTTTCTAAAGACGGTTGCCCCGTACAGCTAGCTCTTGCATGCAGAAGCAACAAAAATGGCAGACTATAAAGACGAGTGGGAAAGGAGAGGGGATCTCTATTCTCACGTTCGCCACGTTGCCGTTGCTCTCCGCCGTGACGACCATCATCGACGGTTCCTCCTCGCCCTTGGCGGGCCGAGCCGCCACCTCCCCAACCTCGGCCGCGATGTGCTGCGGGGCCACCTCCTCCTCCTCCATCATCTCGGCGCTGCTGCGCGGCGCCACCCGCGGTACGCCTCCCGACGACGGGGCAGACGACATCGAAACCACCGGATCCCGTGCCGGCCCCGCCCTAGGCCTAGGCAGCTGCCTGAGCCGCTTCCTGCCGGACCGGAGCGCACACGGCACCTCCTCCCACGGTAACAGCCGCTTCCTCCCGGACCTGAGCGCAGACGCCACCTCCCCCCACGGCGACAGGGATCCTCCTCCCACCTCCCGGATCTGGATGCCCAGTGCTCTGGGCTCGCGCGGCCCCCTCGGGGCTCCCCTCGTCCTCCTCGTCTGAAACGTACAATGTACAAGCAAAGCTTTCGAAATGATCAGCACCACGTACAGCTTACTAACAAAACCACCAACTTCAGCATGCCAAAGATTGTTTCCAACAAAAGCAACCAAAGGGAACCACAAAAGAGTTTTTCTCTCACCTTCAGCACGTTGCCTTGCCCTTCGCCGCCGTAACCGCAGATCTCGGGCTTCTCCGCCGTCCCATCCACCGTTGACTCCTCCAAACCTCCCGACAGGGCCCGCGACGGCGAGCTCCCATGCGCCAGATCCCGTGGCGCCGGCGCCGCCTTCGACCGCCCCCGCTGCTGCCGCCTCCTCCCTGCCCCTGGCGACTGCCTGAACCGCTTCCTCCCGAACCGTAGCATCCTCACCCCCTCCTCCGTTGCCTCCCACGAGGTCCCTCCCCCCGCCTCGTCGGCCCACTCAGCCACCTCCGAGATCCGGGCGTCCCTCTCCACCTCGACCTCGCGCGCCGCCCTCAGTGGTGCCATGGCCTCCCCTCACCGAACGAATCGAACACAGCCTAACCTACTCGCTCGCACGACCTACTCTCTCGCCCGCTCGATCGCTCTGTCGCCGTGTCGCGTCGGCTCGAGCTGTGCTCTGAGGGAGGAGGAGGGGATTGGGGGGGGGGGGGGGGGGGTATTTAAAGGCGGAGAGCCCATTCCAGGGTACTCACAGAGTGGGAAGGAGGCGCTCCTGTTTTTCCTACTAACCACACTCTAGACAAGGCATACACACTGAATGAAATAAGGTCCCACCTGCGTAAACGTCCAATCCTGGGCCCCACCTGTCGGTAAGTGTTTGAAGGCGAGTAAGAAGATCAGCGCGTACTTGTACTTGGTTGGCTGGGTCATGGAGGGTGCTGTGGCCTGTGTGGGCCGTCATGTGCGGCGGCGTGCACAGAGGAGCGCGTGAGGAAAATGGGAGTGCTCTTTCACTGCAGGTGGACCCGCGAAGTGGTGGGGCCCGAACATTTACTCCTGCCCTACCTAGCGGGTGTGGTTTCTCACGTGCGCGCGCGGAGGAGTGTCTCCATGGCGGGGCGTGGATGGGGCCGGAGCCGCTGCGGGTGGATGACAGCTGGGTCCCGCCAAGCCGTTTCCTGCCTGTGGGCCCGCTGTTTTCACCATTCGTTTGAAACGGGAGGCAGCTGGGTGGCTCCCTGCAGGTGGGGTCGGGGCTGCGGTCCAGTCGCCGTGAGCCACCGGTTACCGGATTTACCGCTGTCCCGGGTACGTGACGTGCAACGTGCGAGCGTGGTGGTGTCGCGACGTGCAAAGGAGGGGCCTTTGGGGAGTGCATGACCACTGGGTCCCGCCAAGCTTTTTTTTCGTTGCTATCATTCTCAGTTCATGGACATGGTGCCCGGACTGAACAATTGTCATATAAAATAGATTGCTCATTCTGACAGGGTTAAAAATCTCGTTTAGGGTTTCATCTCGGTCACCGAAATTCAAAATTTCGACGAAATCTCGGTATTTCGGATGAAGTCCGAACAAAATCCAAAAATTAAAATTTGAATCCTGTAAATTTCAAAACAAAATTTCCAAAATTTCGTTCAAAAAAAAAAATTAGTTCAAAAAAATCGAAATCTCGGTAAAATTCAACTGAATAAAAAATGGTTCAAACAACGTTAAATTTTTTTGAAATTTTGTTTGGATGTTCCTGACACATTAATAATGTTCTCATAAAAATTGGAGGTGATGATCAATCGTGAGGAATTTTTTAAAAATCTAACAGTGCTATTGTCCTGATAAAATGCTGACAGGCAAATTTCAACCGAATGAAAAATGGTGCAAACCACGTTAGAAAATTTTGAAAAAAAATTTGGATGGTCCTAACAGATTCATAATATTCTCATAAAATTTTCACATAATGATCAATCTTGAAGAGTTTTTAAAAATTTGGAAAGTGCTACTGAAGACTAACCGGCAAATTTTAACCAAATGAAAAATGGTACAAACCAAGCTAGACAATTTTGAAAATTTTTGTGGATGGTCTTAATGCATCAATAATGTTGTCATCAAATATTTAAAGGATGACCAACCATAAAAAAATTAAAAAAAATTCTAACAGTGCTACTGTCCTAAGAAAAATCTGAGTAGTGAGCCACCAATACCTGAAGGTAGTGAGCCACTCAAAGAATTGTTTGAAAGATTAATAAATGATACATCATTAATGTTTCCATGATCTACCAACTGTCCCACATGGAAAACGAGTTACAAGTTTTAATCAGATTGCAAGGTTGGGAACATGAGTGATAAAAGCGTTAATGTTTAATGAGATAACAGATTGAGTTACAAGTTTGGATCTAAATGATTCAACTTTGTAAGTTTAGAGATATGATCAAATCAAATTGCAAGTTTGCAGACCTACGTGATAGGTTTAGGAACTCATGACACATATCATCCCAACATATATGTTGATTCCATCCATGTCTAGCAATTTACCCATATTGCACATGTAGCCCTAATGGGCGATTTTTTTTAATAATACAGTTTTTATTTAAAATTACAAAAAAATACTACGAATTTTTTTTCAGAAATATACCACTGTAGCTCGTTGGTTGGGCTACAGAGCCTCTGTAGCCCAACCAACGAGCTACAGAGATAAATATAGCTCGTTCATCAGGCTACAGAGTCCAGCTTAAGGGTTTTGTGATTTTGCAAGCTCCGAATCAAACGAAATAAATTTGTAAATGTTTATTACACTATAAGGATTCGTAATATCTCACAAAAAGTGCTATGTTGCATGCAAAATTAAAGTGTATACATTAAGTTTACATAAAGACCCTTTTATGAATTCTGAATAAACTATACAAACCATGGCTCAAAAAATCATGAAATAAATATCACTTGTTCCTAGGGTCTTAGATGTCGCATTTTTTCAAAAATATTTATGAATGAACCCAATTGAATAAACCAAATGGCTATAAGAAGCATGTATCTAATGAAACGCTTAAGCCTTTTCGGGAGCCCGTAAAATATCGTGTTTGAAGGTAATTTTTTGTACGAATGGATGGCATTTGCTATTTGATATATGGACTATCATATTATGGAAAAATATTTTATTTACATCTTTCTTTGCATATAAAATGCACCGCAATAACCCTAAGTATTATCACAAACTATAACGCTTAAGGCTTTTCGGCGGGCCGTAAGATATCGTGTTTGAAGGTAATTTTTTGTAAGAATGGATGGCATTTGCTATTTGATATATGGACTAGCCCATAATGGAAAAATATTTTGTTTACACCTTTCTTTGCATCTAAAATGCACTAGCGCAATAACCCTAGGTATTATAACAAACTATAACGCTTAAGGCTTTTCAGCGGGCCGTAAGATATTGTGTTTGAAGGTAATTTTTTGTAAGAATAAATGAGATTTGCTATTTGATATATGAACTAGCATATAATGGAAAAATATTATAGTCCACAACAACTTTCTTTATTGCAAAGGAGTACAACGAACAAGGAAAATAGAAGTTACAACTAGACGAAAAGGAGTACCATGAACAAGAAAAATAGTCCGCAATAACTTTTATTGTTCCAACTTCTCAGCGATTTTTGAGCCACCTGCAGTTATTTTTTCGCGAAACTGCGTGACCGTACATCTTCGTGCATTAACTAGCATAATGTTGCCAAAAATTACCCACCTTTACCACTGGATTTTACCCCTATAAATATGGGGTCCATTCCCCGTCATTTTCACGCGCACTTGCTCTCCTTCCTCCTTCCTATCTGCTGTTCTCAACCTGTCGGCATCTCAGTTCACAACGGCTTCCATCCTCCTTTGACCTCTCATCCCAGTGGCTTAACTGTAACATCCCAAAAATTTGGGTTTTAAAAAATTTTCGGTTTAGTTTAGCTTCCCAAAAAATTTCGTTGATTTTCTCGCGTTTATAAAGCTTGATTTGAATTTTCTAAAAGCTAAAACAATTTAATTTGATTATTTTATACTTCAAATAAAAGAAATTTAATTTTATTTCGGTTCCTTGTGCTTCAAGAAATTCTTCTGTAATTTTTGAGATTTTTCGGAGCTCGTTTGCTATTTATTGGATTTATTCGAAATCGATTTGTATTAAGCCCTTTTATGGAAATTAATTAAATATCTAAAAATTTTATATAAAGTCCTGTTGCAAATATTTTATTGGAGTTAACAATGTCTCAAAATATTTTCTAGAATTTTTCTAGAATTTTTATTGCCCCAAATGAATTAATTCAATTGTTGGAATTATTTTTATTGGAAAAAGCTGGAAAATCTGGTTTGACAGTGGGCCTAATATCTTTCTCTCTCTCTCCTCCACCCCGGCCCAGCCACCCGCCTCCGGCTCACCGGCCACCACGGCCCGGCCTGCTCGGCCACCGCTCCCGGCCAGGCCAGCCGCTTTGCCGCCACGTGTCGCATCGGCCCAGGTCCGCTGCGTCGCCCTCATTGTGAGCCACCGGATGCAGATCCGACGCCCCTCGTGCGGCCACGTCGCCCCGAAACCGCGCAACGCACGCCAGGTGTTTGTATTAATGCTGGATCCGATCAAAACACCTCCAAATTCGGTTTTTCTTGATTCCTCTTGACCTAGCCACCACACCAAGCCCTAGTAGACCACTCGTGGCCTCTCCCACACGTCTCAAGTCCCATGGACATCTTCCAAACACGAGAAACTTTGCTCTCATTCCCCGAATGTCGCCCAAACACCGGTCGAACTTTGGAGCACGATTCCTGTCAGCTCGTCGATTCTTTTCGAGATCTGTCTTCGCCATAGTGAGATATGATGTCCCATCTATCTATCCTCAAAATTTCGTCCAATTTGGCTCACGGAATCAAAAGTTATGGCTGTTTCAATCTCGAATCTTGCTGAGGCCATATCTCCCTAAATTTTTTGAGTTTCGCCGTGAAATTTTTACTGTAGACTCTCCTTGATGTCCTCTACATGATGCACATCCTAACCCATGGTTTTCGTCTCTGGATTTTGCGCAGAAAATTATTTTCTCCGATGAGACTACATTTCAGACAGCGACAATCATCCTCGTGTGTTCCCCGCTGATCCATATGGTAAAACTTTGAGCCACCTATGTCAAAGTGTTCCTCTTGGTCCCATATAGCTCTCGGTAAAATTTTGTTAAGTTCCGATCATTATTCTAGAAGTTATGGCCGTCTGAAGTTTGGATCCGAAACCCGTTAATCGGTAGTTTGTGATCAATCCGTTGGGGTGCCGCAAAATCTGCCTATACCGTTGAGTTCGTCTCGTCACGTTCTACGTGATGGACATTCCCCTTTTGCCATCCCATCCTCCGGAATTTTTTTTATATAATTAGGCCGCCTTTTGCCGCCGTCGCGAGCCGTCTTTTGACGCTAGTTATTTTAGTTCGTTCTGGCCGTGTTGTCGCGTCCGGTGGGTCATCCCTTACTGTTTTGGTCCATCCTTGGTATTCATTTGGTCTTCGTTTGCCATCGAAGCCCGGTTCCGGCTTAAAACCGTTGTCTTTCAACCTCGCCGTTGTTACCGGTTCGCGTTTGGGTTAGCCGTCCTTGGTAGCGTTTTGTCGCGGCCATGTCGTTGCACCGACGGTCGATACCTTGTTTCGTGAGTGTCCCGCCATCGCTTCGCTCCACCGTTAACGTTTTGCTGTTAACGCTCCGTCGTTAATGTTCCACTGTTAACGCTCCGTCGTTAACGTTCCGCCGTTAACGCTTCATCGTTAACACTTGGCTCTCATCGCTTCGTTGTCATCGCATGCGTGCATTCATGCAAGAGCCCTAGTGCGATGTCCTCATCTATTCTATCAGCATGATGTGAGCCTAGCCTCATCGTCTTATTATCTTTAAAGCCGAATCAAAAGACACTTGTCCTTGTCTTATCCCTGAAAACCCAATCTGCCATTAATCGAGAATTCATTTTTGGACTTGGTCGATAGACCATTGGCTATCTGTCATACCCCTGTGCCCGATCTATCCGTCTGTCTTTTGTTTGACCGTGTTCTGTTCAGTCAACAAAAGTCAACCTTGAGCCTCAGCTTAGTTCACTGTGAACTAACATATCTTTGTGGACCCGGTCTATAGATCAAGAGCCCATATGTCATCATCTGTCCAATCAAGATAATAACTTCAGGGGAAATATTCTTTGGAATATTATTCTTTCTTTCTCAGTTATCAGTCTTTCCCTCTTCGGTGTATTTTCCGGAAGCCCATTCCCTTTTGTCTAACCTTCGATCTAATCCGTTCAAATTCCTAAATTCATCCAAGCCGTTGTGCCCAATGCTATTTGTTCTTAATTTGGAGTTTTAATTGTCTTTTGAATTAGTTTGTATTTGCTTCTTACTTGATCGTTAGACACGTTGTCTAGAAGCCGTTCGAACGAGATGAGGATCGAGAAAGTGGAAGTTGAAGATCGAGGACCAAGAATCAAAGATAAAGAGTAGAACAGTAAAAGTTGCAAGGGCCAGGCAAGTTGTGCTTTGACCATGTTGATCCCATTTTCGAAACTTATGTTGTTTCAAATTATTGCATGCTAGTTTAAGTTAAACTGATTTTTAATTAATTTGGAATTAGATAATCAACCTAGTTGTTATTGCCAACTTGTCACTATTTGTATGCCATGATTCATTTGTCACCCTAGGTTTGTTGATTAATAGTTGGTAGCTAATAAATTGCCAACATGGGTTAGATAGAACGTATTAGTTTGCTTAGACCTGCAACGAGTCAGTGCCATCATTTTGGAATTACAAATGTCAATATTGATTAATGGAATATGCAATGTATTTTGAAATGGTGTGACGTGTTGCCGACACGATGATGTTGATATGCGGAGGCCTTTGTGCTTCTTCAAGGATGTTGAGTTGTTGTTGGCATTGTGTTGCGCAATAATCGACTGGGGTGATAAAATGATTTAGACTAGGGCAAGTGGCAAGAATTATGGTGGGCCAGATTAGCGGTTGGGATTGTATGAAACATGATATATATATGAGTGATAGTGAGATGGTTTTCTTTGAGAGATTGAGATGGAAGTCTTGCCCTGGTCAACCTAAGGACTTAACCTTGCAAGCCTTTGAACTGAGTCAAACATACAACCACATGTCTGTAATGGGACGAACCTAGTTGAGTACGTTGCTAATAACTTGCATGTGGTACCTCTGGGTGTCAACTATACCTCTGTGTAGTTGAATGGGGGAGCGTACCAGGTGCTGCGGCATGGTACCCGTCCAACGGTATGTCGGTCCTATACTTCGCCTCTGCTGAGGGAAGGGATAGTGTATGGCAACCGGGGAGGTTCACTTGTATAGTTAGAAGTTTCCGAAAGGCTTTGTTATGATCACTCATTCGCATACTTTTGTATGGCGATTCACGGCTGATGTGGTGAGCTGATTGTATCTTGTGGGTAAACTGTATAACCTCTGCAGAGTGTAAAATCTATTCGAATAGCCGAGTCCGCGGTATTGGACAATGCTCGGGGATTACAGTCAAGGGTTAGCTTTTCTTAAAAAGTGAACTTGGGATTGGAGGCATTTTGCCTGTGGAGAAGTGATGATTTGTTAAGGATGTAGAATGTTTTACTTGTGAAATAACTGTGAAATCTATTACTGTTATTACTTGTTTTACTGCTTTACAATCTATTATGAATATTTGTGAATGTTGTTTATTGCAAAATAACCATTCAGCCTGTCATTTGGAATAAGCCATGCATATAGTTATTAGTCTTGCATTCTGTGCATGACTTACTGAGTGCTTTATGTACTCACCCCTTGCAACAAACAAATCACTAGTGAACAGAAGACTACTTCGTCAAAGAAGAAGTTTCATGAGAAGGCGATTGTCTAGGAGTCAAACCCTGTCAGTTGCCTGTGGCGTATTGATGGGATTCACCGGTGTTCTTCGTTCCGCTGCTGTTTATTTGGAGTTGAAGCCGTCAAGGCCTCACCAATGTAAGATTGACCTTAAGGTCATTCAATAGTTTATATTTTATATTTGAGTTATTTTTATTATTTCGTTGTGTATGATTGTGATATTTCATCTATGTTGAGACTGTGTGCACTAGCGTGATCCTGGACTAGTGCTAAATACACAGAGGGTCCGGATTTGCACATTCGGGTCCCGACATTAACTAAGACCAATGGATCTAAACCAAGTATTTTTCCCTCTTTCCAATGTTGATTCTAGGTATTACTTAGGTCCGCTCGGTAGTACCAATCCATCAGCTATCATAGATCAAGAACTCCCTAGACTTTCAATTCACACCCCAAGATTCTTCACACCCCAAGATTTAATCTAGCTGGATGGAATAAGAGTTTTAGGGCTTGGCCGACTGCGCTAGCTCGGTGGCGCAGTTGGTTAAATCGGGTAGCGGCCCAAAAACTAGCTGTTTGGGAACATATGGGAATAGATGAATGTCTCCCTCTTTCCTTAGCCAACTCTTCCCCTAATGAACCTCTAATAGCCATGTCCTGTTATTTCTGCTCCGATACTTTTAATGTTTCCTTTTCAGAACTGGCCCCACCAGCCCAACTCTCCGTGATGTGACCCAACTTTGCTGCCTAAGGCCAGATGGCGATCAACTATCGGCTTTTAGCGCAAACACAAATACAAGTTAGTATTGGCTCAGGGTGAGGGTTGGGGTAGATATCTAGAAAACAACGTAGGAGTAAGTCCCATGTTCGATAAGGAACATGTAGCCTTTCTAAACATGTGGCTTGACCGATTCCTTTTCTATGGAGCTTCGCTCAGCCCAACCCAAACATACCAGATAATAGCCGAAAAACTCATAGAGGGACATCGGCTTGCATTAGGTAAAATATTCTTAGGAGCAGTTTACTAGATGATGCACAAAATAAGATGTTGACTCTACACAGCCATGGGGTTGTTTACAGTAGGGAACATCGGGGGACCCTTGTGGTTTATTCAGGTGTTTTTTTATTGTATTTTTAGTTGATCTCTCCATATCAACTTGTTCGAGATGTCCCCATTCCCCCTTGAGGAAACTCCCGAAGACT
Source organism: Rhipidocladum racemiflorum (assembly GCA_036346355.1). NCBI lineage: Eukaryota > Viridiplantae > Streptophyta > Magnoliopsida > Poales > Poaceae > Rhipidocladum > Rhipidocladum racemiflorum. The sequence goes on from JAYEVF010000040.1 coordinate 56,954, forward strand.
AGCTGACAGAATTCCAGAATAGTCGATCCTTCGGTGAAAGGCTATTTTTGGTGTCTGGTCGCGGAGTCAAACTAACCCCAACTAAAGCCAAGAGTTATTTGTTGTTTTTCTGCCATCTTGATGATCATTTCCATTCCTTCACCGATTCCTTTTGTTATAGAGAAGCCACTAACTACCCTTGCCCTTCCCTTTTCCACCTAACAGCTGATAGTGAGGACATGCTCGAAGAAACCCTTGAACTCTTCAAGCATTTCCTATCTCCTTCCATTCTTTCAGTCGGCTTACATACTCGAAGCCACACCTTCCAACCTTCCTACGAGTTCTACCACCCCTCTGTCTATGCCCTTCAACTTGGGTTCGAACAAATAATCCCAAAACTCACCCTTCTTGATCGGCTTCAGCCGCGTGAAAGACTACATCGTGCAACTCCAACTGATATAGTTCTCCACATAGCTGATGACCTTTTCCTCAAAGAACTTACACATTTCATTATGCATAGTGTTAGGGCAAATGGCTACAAATCATGGCGGCCATCAGTTTCTACTACCATTTTCCCAGTCGATCGACCACCAACGTCGATTTTAACACAATTTTTTTTCCAGATGTACAATCTGAGCCGACAAGTATAACTAGCTCGAGTAGTTCTATCTCTTCGAATCGAACAAACCCGAGTTTGATGGATATCACCAGTGAGGTACTAACCAGTCTCTTTTTTAAATTTCCTTACCAAATGAATCGGCTTTTCTTACATGTTTATTCTTTTCACATTAAGGTAGCCGAAAAGAGGTCGGTTGATCCATCGGGTAACGCTCCCTCCAAGAAGCAGCGGTCGATTGCCTTGTCGAGGCACTCTTCTGGCACACTAGGAGTGCAAGCTCCCTCTCTATTGGACTTGGAAAAGTAGCACTAGTAGCCAAGTAAATTTTCTTGCATAATATTCTCTCCATAATGCTAAGTCCACATATACCTAATCGACTATTTTTTGCAGAAAAAAGAAAGAAAGAGCCGATCTTACAAGAAGGTGGCCCAGAGGAAGAAGTCCTTTGCTCAAGAGGAATCGGCTGAGAGCTCACCGAAAACCTCTGCGATCAGTAGAGTAAGCATTCCGACTTTGCATGTTTTAAATCCCAAACCAACTAAATCAACTAATTAATTTTGATGTGATTGCAGCGCATACCTTCACCGTCGACATTCTCTCCACTAGTCGACATTGGATTACCAGAGGTCACAGCAAGCAACCTGCCTCCAGCACTTCTCAACCGACACCACCAGCATCACAAGTCTCCAAGGCCATCGTCAAGCCAGCATCATGGTATATGCTCGGTTTTGACATGTCCGACACCGAGAGTGCCGGCGAAAAAGAAGAGGAAGAAATAGAGCGCCAACCGACAATAATAGGAACAATTATCTCAGAGGCTGAGGGTGCATAGAGCCATGATCTGTCAGCTCTAAATGTTACAAAGAAGCTCAAGGATCTCCTCAACGTCTTGCTAAGCCCAAAAGCTGATCTGCTGAAGAACTCTTAGCTGATCAAGGATGCAATCAATGTGGTGAAGCTGGAACTTCCCCAACATGCCACGGCCACTCTCCTCAAAGTCTGCTTCATCGACGACAAGAAGAAATTGGTCGACAAAGTAGAATAATGACTGCAGCTTAGGATCACGCAGAGAAAAGACCAGGAGATTATGGACAAACTGATAGCCGACACGAAAGCAAGGAAAGCAAAGCTCGATGAAGACAACAAAGGCTTCAAGGAAACAAAAGGGTTAGTATCAGCCATCGAGGCTTCCAAGAAGTCTTTGGAAGAACTGAAGAAGGTCAACGCGCAACTAGCCGATACGGCACCCAAGTTGGCCAACTTATCATCTTCAATTAAAGAGCAAAAGGTGACCTTGGCCAAGGACATTGACACCGTATGCGCTCAGTCGGCCAAGGTCTTCGCCATACCTGAATTGACTGAGGAGGACCACAAGATCATTGACGAGATTGATAAGATCCTCGTTAGTGCTCTGGCTGTCCTTTTAGGTTTGGGGATCAACCCTTGAATACTTCATGTAATGAAATGAATGTTGTCGGGTGTTGCCATGTAGAACTTTTGTTGAATGTTGCTGAATACTGAATGTTTTTAAGAATGTTTTTAAGTTATGAATCAGCTGTTTGCCCGATTCGGTTATGTAAATTTGTGTTTATCTTCATTATCTTGTTCTAAGGATGATGCATATCATCGGCCATACATCCGAAATTAACCGCAACGAGTTAATTTGGCTTTCATTTTAATCGGTCAAATAAATCACGAATGCAACGAGTCAATATTTTTAATACTCCTTAGCCAATTAAGACCCAATCCAAACACTTGGGTAATATTTCTTCAGACAATTTTTGTTAATCGCCTTAGTAAATACCACACCATCCAAAGTTTCTAATATGTAGGAGTTACCTTGAACTAGCCGATTAACTCTGTATGGTCCTGCCCACGTTGGAGACCACTTTCCATATCGACTATCCTTTGAACTGATGGGCAAAATCATTTTACACACCAAGTTGGCTTCATCAAATGACTTAGGCACAACTTTTTTGTTGTAAGCTCTCGTGACTCTGGCTTTATTCTTCTGGATACGCTCTAACATTTGCATCCTCAATTCAGTTAAGTTGTCCAAATTATCGACTCACAAATCTTTATAATCTTCAGCAGATAAATTATCTTACCTAAGAACCCTAAATGAACTTATGCCGATTTCTTTCAGCAATACCACTTCTTGCCCATATACAAGCTGATAAGGTGACAACTTGGTAGCTTCATGGCAAGCAATCCGATATAACTATAATACATCGGCTAATGTTAAATGCCATCTTCTAGGTTTGTCATCAATTTTTCTCTTTATCTACTTGATCAAAGTCTTATTTGAAGATTCAGCTTGACCATTTGCTTGTGCATAATGAGGCAATGAATTCAATAACCTAATCCCAAAACCCTTAGCAAAGTCTTGGAATGCATCAGACATGCACACAGTACCTTGATCGGTCATAATTGTCTGAGGAATTCCAAACCGATAGATAATATGCTCCTGCACGAACGCTATCGCCTCAACACTAGTCACCTTTTTCAAAGGAATAGCCTCAACCCATTTGGAAAAATAATCGGTCGTGGCTAATATAAACTTGTGTTCTTTGGATGATGCAGGATATATAGACCAATAATATCTATAACCCAACCTCTGAACGACCAAAGCTTTATTATCGGGTGTAAGATTGCAGGAGGTGCAATTTGTATATTCCTAAACTTTTGGCAATTCTGACATCCCTTGTAATACTTAAAGCAATCCTCCAACATTGTCAGCCAATAATAACCAATATGCCTTAGCAACCACTTTATTTTATGAGCTGGCTGATGTGTTCCAAAAATCCCCTCATAGACCTCTCCTGCCGTTGTCTTTGCCTCTTTAGTACCAAGTCATCTTAGCAGCAAACCCTCAAGAGTCCGATAATAAGTGTATCATCAAGCATAACATATTTCAAGGCCTGTCTTTTAATCTTTTTGTCTATCGGCTTTGAGGGATCTGATAAATAAGCCAATAACTCCTAATGCCAATTGGCTATATCCGTACATAATACCATCCTTTTGATTGGCTCACAATCAATCGACCGATCAAAAATCTTATATCCCGAGGCCTGTTGTGCTAATGAATTAGCCCTAACATTCTGCTCATGTGAGATGTGGTTGATCAAGAAAGTACTAAATGAATTGATGAGCTCTGGACATTGTTCCAGGTATCTAGCCAAAACTTCATCATAACAATTTTACTTTCCCCTCACTTGTTGCACTATAAGTTGAGAATCACTATATGCTTCAACAGAGTTGATTCCAAGATTGCTAAGCATATGTAGACCTGTAAGCAATGCCTCATACTCTACTTGATTATTTGAGCATCGATAATCAAGCCTGAATGTGAACTCAAAACTATACCCCCTTGGGGATATCAGTACTATTCCGATACCATCACCCTCTCTACAAACCGATCCATCAAAATACAGATACCAAGGGGCAACCGTTACTAATCTGCAATCAGCCCTATGTTCTGTAATAAAATAGGCTATCACTTGTCCTTTAACAGCCTTAGCCGATTCGAATTTTAAGTCAAACTCAGTAAGCCTATAAGCCCAATTTCCAAGTCAACCTTTCAAAATTAGAGCAAACAACATATATTTGATTATATCAGCTTTACATAGAACCGTGCAAGCAAAGTACAAAGACAAAAAAGCTTCCCAATAGGAGGATACCTGGTCTCAGCATCAATTAATCGCCGGCTTAGATAAAATATTACCCGTTCCTTCCCACTGATCTCTTGCACCAAGACAACTCCAATCGTCGACTCTTCAGCTGATATGTATAGCTTAAAAGGAACCCCACTCTGCGGTGCAACTAATACCAGTGGTCTGGACAAATATTCTTTGATATTCTCAAAAGCCTTCTGTTGGTTGGCTCCCCCACACAAACTCTTTATTTTCCTTTAACCTTAGTAACAAAGAAAATGCATCTATCTGACCAGACAAATTCGATACAAATTATCTTAGATAATTTATCTTACCGATCAGCTTCTGGAGATCCCTTTTACATTTCGGTGGTTGTGTATTGGCTATAGCTTTGACACATTCCTAGTTAACTTCAATGCCCCTTTCGTGTACCATGAACCCAAGAAACTGCCCAGCCGAGACACCAAATGCACATTTGTAAGGATTCATCTTCAGACCGTGTGCTCAGGTTTTCTCAAATACCTTTTCCAAATCGGCCAAATGTTAATAATCACTTGATGATTTTACCACAACATCATCAATGTAAATTTTCACAATATGGCTGACCAGTTCATTAAAGATTAGATTCATAGCTCGTTGGTAAGTAGCACCCGCACTTTTAAGCCAAAGTCATTACGGACCACTCAAATAACCCTAGGGCTCCAGGGCACCTGAAAGCAGTCTTATGGATATTGGCTTCAGCTATAAATATCTGATTATAACCAACATTCCCATCAAGGAAGCTGATAATCTTATTCCCAGATGCAGCATCGATAAGCATATTGGCTATTGGCATCGGGTATTCATCTTTAGGTGTAGCTTTATTTAAATATCTGAAATCAACACACCCTAAGTTTACCATTCTTTTTCATTATAGTAATGATATTAGAAACCCATTCAGCATATCGGCAAGACTTGATATACTTGGCATCTAATAATCGCTCTATCTCCTCCTTTATTTTATCGTACATGGCCAGATTAAATTGTCTTGGAGACTATTTAAATGGCCGATAACCCGATTTGATCAATAACCGATGTTCAACTAACTATCGGCTCAAACTAGGCATCTCGTGATACTCCCAAGCAAAACAATCTTTATAACTCTTTAACAAGGTGACCAACTTCTCTCTTTACTCAGTAGTTAATTTCAAACTAGTAAAAGTTGGCCTTTTTCTATCGCCATGGCCTATGTCTACTTCTTTCAATGGATCTGAAGATGTAAAACCCTGTCCAAACCTTTCAAAATCTTTAATGGCTTCGTGGCTATCTATTGTTTAACGATAGCCCTGCATTTTATCTTGTAAAACTCTTACTGCTGATTTGGACTCCATCGACGTAAAATCTCACTTATCCGATCAAAGATACTAGGCTTCACGCTGATCGGATTCACACCTGATTGTGTAATGCATATAAAATCACAATCTTGTAGTGCCTTACCCGATATGCACTCCGCTCCTTCATGTTGCCAATTAGCCTCTGGACTGGCCATAGCAATATGAGCTGAAGTATCGGCTTCAACCACTTCGACTCGGTCACCATTCCATTGTATCAGCTTTTGGTGCATGGTCAACAGAATACAACAGTTGGCATGTATCCAATCCCTATCGAGTAACACACTATAGCTCCCTTTGGCATCGACCACAAAGAAAGCCGTTGGCAAAGTCTTACTGTCGATCGTCAGCTCAGTTACCATGGCGCCACTGGCCTCCGTGGGATCCCCAGTGAAGTCATTTAGCACCATGTTTGTCTTAATAAGATCCTCATCGAACTTACCCAACTTTTTGCGTGTTGAATAAGGCATCAAGTTAACGGTAGCACCACCATCCACCAACATACTTGATATCGGCTTTTCGTTAATGTGACCCTTCAAGTACAATGGCTTAATATGCCAATGATCATCTTTTGGCTTTTCAAAAATGGCTTGCGAACCAAGACACAGCTGAGCATATGATTCCCTACTCGATATCGTCTATGCCTTGAACTCGATCGGCAAAATAAACATCATATTGATATCCATTGGTGGTGGCATGTCATTGCGCACAATAGAAGAGACTAGATCGTCGACCAAATCAAGTTCTTCCTAGACAATCTCCTTTTTCCTCAACACTTTTTTACCACCTTGATCGGACAAAATCTATTAAAATTTTTGTCCCTTTGTTTTTCCCAGTTGGCATCAAGCAATTCCTATGTTCCTAGGAGTTGAAGCCGAAGACTTTGCGATTTACTTAAACCTGGAGGACACCATCATGGCATGGGTTCAATTGGCTTACGTATCTTACCAATTAAATCTAGACCCGTTACCTCCATTTGTTCTTGACTGGGCTGTTCTTGTTTTTGGACCAGCTCAGGGATCCTCTCATGAACTGGCCTCCTCTTATTCTCTTTTTGTTGGCTTGACTCTGGTTCTGATACTCTAGATCTAGCCGATAGCCTGTGTTCTTAAACTCGCCCAGGATAATGTTGCATCAGGCAAGCAGAGGGAGACGCCAGTGCTAATCCCCGCTCCCAGCAAAACTACCAAAAAGGGCATCATTCGTGAGCTCTCTCGATGGCAATCAGCCAATAAGTGTCCATCGGCCTATTTGAGGGTCTATCCTATACCCTTTGACCCCTTTGCTCATACTTAGACAACAGTTGAGAAAATGTTGGCTTGCACTTTTGTATCGACTTCTTTGGCGGTACAGATTTCTCAGCTTTGTACCACTTGCCAACTTTAAGCTCACCCTTCTTTTTAATCATTCTGGAATGCTTTCCTTCACTTTCGGGCTCAATTTAGATTGAACCGATTGTGATTTTAATTGTTTCCCAACTGTTCACCATCTTTACCTCGGCTTGTTGATTATTTTCAGTCGATGTAGACAACGAATGGATCTCGTCTCGTGCAAACTCTTTCCCTTTAGACGAGTAGCTAACCATATTGATAGGGAATGGGTCGTCAAGCTGCATAGTCGACTCCTCGGTGAATTTTATCTTGAAACAATAAATCGAAAATACGATCACACATGGTCACATCAAAAAAGAACTTAATCTCTCACTTGTTTTTAGTCGACTTAAGCCAAGAACAGACAAGGGATTTCTTGTTCCCTTTAACCCATTCAGCTATATTAATTTTGGCCTCGTCCTCATCGGATGAATCCTCAGTTTCATAGTCAACGAGATTGAATTTAGGCTTCTCTTTATATTTATTGTTTTTAAACCTAACTTTGAAGTCCTTATTTTTCAAATAATCAGCTTTCTTGAGCCGACACCCTGTGCAAAAGGTGGCTTAAATCAGTAAACTCCTGACCACCAAATTTCTCCTTCAAAGGAGGAACTAATCCTTAGAAAGCTAAATTGGCTAGCAGGTTGTCAGGTAACGTGACACTAAAGAACCGATTTCTGACTCCCCTAAACCTCTTTATGTAATATTGTAACATCCCAAAAATTTGTGCTTTTATTTAATTTATTGAGTTAATTGAATTTTTGGAATTTTCTGGAATTTATTTGGATTTAGTTTGAATTTATTCCTTTTTGAGTTATTTAAATATTTAAAAGTTTCATATAAATTTTTGTTGGAAATATTTTATTTATATCCAAAATGTCTCAAAGTTTTTTCCAGAATTTTTCTAAGCATTTTGCTATTTTTCTCAATTTAATTGAATTTCTAGAATTTTTTTAAAAACTAAAATCGCTGGAAAACCCTAATGGGTTTCACTGTTCAACCAACCCGAGTCAGGCTCGAGTTCGACCGAACCAGCCGCGCCGGACCAAACTTGACCCAAACCCTAATTCGCGTGAACCGTTGGATTTCGATTCGACGGATGTGATTGCGTCACGTCACCAGTTCGTGCCCACGTCAGACTCCGCCACCAACCGAGCGTAACCCGTTCCCCCCGGACCAACTATTTAGTCCGTCGCGAACAACACCGGACCAAAATTTTGGGCCGTGGTGAACGTGTGGGCCTCGGTTTCCCTGGTTTTCACGGACGCCTAGGGCGCTATTTAATGCGCCGCCGCCACCATCATGACCTCCTCTCCTGTGCGCACGTTTTGCCCTAGCTTTATGCGCCACTAGCCGTCAATTGCTTGCTGGAGTAGCACGTGAGAGCCGCCGCGGAAACTTCCTTCTTCAGCACCGTCCGTCACTTCCCTGTTGCGTTCAAGCCCAGGTCCGAAACCCTTGAAGCTAGGCGCACCCGTGGGACACCTTCACTTCGCCAGATCTGCCCCGAGGCACCGTCCCGTGTGTCGTCTTCCTCAGTTCCGGCAAGCCAGCGCAGCCGCGACATCGCCGTATTCGCGAGCTTCTGGAACCGTCCGATCCGAATCCGAGGACCCAGGTAACGCCACGTGAGACCATCCCAGCACCATAGATTAGATCTAATTGTAGCCGTTAGATGTGGATCGAACGGTGTAGGTTAGATCTGGCCGTGTTGCTTAGATCGGTTTCCAACCGTTAGATCGTAGACGTACGGTGTAGATTGGGCCACGTTACAATAACACACCGACCGAGCGTAGCACGTGTGCACCGGACCAACTTTTTGGTCCGTCGTGAGTGACGCCGGACCAACTATTTGGCCCGTCGTGAACGATGTCGGTGAATGTGTAGTGTCATGTTTGTGCCGGACCAAAGTTAGGGTTCGTAGTGAACGTGTAGTGTTATGTTTGCGACGGACCAAAGTTAGGGTCCGTAGTGAACGTGTAGTTCATGTTTGCGCCGGACCAAAGTTAGGGTCCGTAATGAACGTGTAGTTCATGTTTGCGCTGGACCAAAGTTAGTGTTTGTAGTGAACATGTAGTTTGGTGTTGCGCCGGACCAAATTTCCCAAGTAACCGAGAGGACGTGCACGCCAAACCAAATTTTCGGTCCGTCGTGAGTGACGTCGGACCAAAAGTTCGGTCAGTTGTGAATGGTGCCGGACCAAGTTCTCTATCCAGCGTGAACGGATTATTTAATCCATTATATTCAGTTCGTACAGTGTAGATTGTGCCACATGTCAGTGATGACATCATAAATGTTTTTCCCAAATAAAAATTATTTTATTAATTCGGTTTATTCTTTTAAATGTAGTCTCAAATTTCAAAATGCTATAACTTTTGCGTTTTAACTCCGATTTGAGTGATTCCAATTTCTAAAAATTTGTAAAATTGTGCTCCTTCTGTTTATGAATTTTATTTGAATTTTTCAACCTTGTTTGCTTGCTATTTATTTATTTATTGCTATTTGTGCACGTTACGAGTAGACGTTGAAGTGCCCGAAGGTTTCGAAGGAGACGTTTTGACTCAGGAACAAGCTCAAGACCAAGAACTAGTACTCTTTGAAGGCAAGTTATGCTTTGATCATGTTGATCCTGTTTTTGAAAATTATATTGATTCAAGTTATTGCATGCTAATTTAATTAGAAAAATGTTTAAAATAATTATGGGAATTAGATAAATGTCTAGTTGCTGTATGACACCTTGTTATATATAATTGTATGCCATGAACCCTTGTCACCCTAGTTTGTGGATTATTTAGTTGGACACTATTAATCATGCCAACATGGGTTAATTAGATCGTTGTAGTATGCTTAGCCCAACCACATGTTAATAACATGATTTTGCATAATCAAATATTAATATTGACTTAATGAGATATGGAACATGTTTTGGAAAGTGTCATGTGTTATTCATGATGATGTTGATGGCACGTGGTGCATGGTAAACAACTGGGGTTGATAAAATGGTTTAGACTGGGGCAAGTGGCAAGATTCTTTCTGGTGGGCCAAGAGTGGTGTTGGGACCCGAATCAGCAAATCCGGACCCTCTGTGTATTCAGCACTAGTCCAGGAACGCGCTAGTGCACACAGTCTCAACATTGGTAAATATCACAATCATACCACTCATACTAATAAAGTACTTTAATTAGATAAACAAACTGGTTGCTTGACCTTAGGGTCAAGTTACAAATATCATTACAGGCGAAACTTATTAAAAGAGAAATAATAGCAAATAAAAATAAGATAACATTGTGGCGCCATCCAAGATACCACAGGCAATCGACCGGGCTCGCTCCCTAAGTAGACGGTTCCTCTTGGAGCTCCTCCTCCAAAGTGGTGTAGTCTCCTCTTCAACTGGTGTTGTATTATGCAAGGGTGAGTACTTGGTACTCAAGCAAGTCATGCACAGAATGCAAGCTAATATACTATATGCATGGCTTGATACAAAGGAATAGCTCAAGGTATATTTGCAGTAAAGAGCATTTAATAAATAATATAAGTAGATTCGAAAGCAGTAGAAACAAGTATATCAGTAATAACTTTTCCAGGAGTTAAGTAAACATCTTTCTAAATCCTAATCCACATTTCCATCAACATCATTATTAAACCAAACCCAACCTTTCAAGTCCAAGTTATTTTCAAGAAAGTCTAACCCTTGACTGTAATTCCCGAACGATGTCCAATACCGCGGACACGGCTATTCGAATAGATTTTACACTCTGCAGAGGTTATGCACTTTACCCACAAGATACAGTCAAACACCACAAAGACGAGTGTCCGTAACAAAGTCTTTCGGAAACTTCTAACAGCACAAGTGGCCTCCCCGGTTATTGCACACTAACCCTTCCCTTAGCGAAGGCGAAGTTTAGGCCAATCAACCGTTAGATGGGTACCTGGCCGCAGCCCCGGTACGCTCCCCCGTACAACTACACAAAAGGTATAGTTGACATCCTGAGGTCCCACAGGTACGTTATTAGCAACTTAATCAACTAGGTCCGTCCCATTACAGACATGTGGTTGCACGTTTGACCCGGTTCAAAGGCTCTCAAGGTTAAGTCCTTAGGGTGACCAGGGCAAGACTACCCGAAGAACCAAAACAACGTTCCCGGTGCCACAACTGGCCCACCCCATCATTCTTGCCACATGCCCCGGTCGAAAGCTATTTATCAAACCCCAGTTGATTACCATGCACCACGTGCCATCAACAACACAACACATGATACCTTTCCAAACAGGTTCAATATATCATTAAGTCAATATTAACATTTGATTGTCCAAAATCATGTCAAGAGCACGTAGCAGGTCTAAGCAATATACTACAACGATCTAAATTCCCATGTTGGCAAATTAATAATGTCCAACTATTTAATCCTCAACTAGGGTGACAAGGGTCATGGCACAAATTTAATTAACCAAGGTGTCATACAGTAATTAGGCATTTATCTAATTTCCATAATTTAAATAAAGTATTTTCTAATTAAACTAGCATGCAATAGTTTTGAATCGAATTAATTTGAAATTGGGATCAATATGGTCAAAGCACAACTTGCCTTCAAAGAGTACTTGTTCTTGGTCCTGAGCTGGCTCCTGGGTCAACACCTCTCCTTCGAAGCCTTCGGGCACTTCAACGTCTACTCGTAAAGCGTGCAAATAGCAATAAATAAATGAACAGTACAAAAAAAGTGTCCAAACATCCAAATAAAGTTCATAAACAGAGAGAGCATAATTTTATGAATTTTTAGAAACTGGAATCGTCAAATTCGGAGTTTAAATGCAAAAGTTATAACATTTTGAAGTTTAAATAATCAATTAAATAATATTACAGAGAAAAACTTTGGTCCAAAAATTAAATAAAATTCATCATTAGGTAGATCTCAATTTTATACAAATTTAGAAATTTGAATCACCCAAATCGGAGTTAAAACGCAAAAGTTATAAGCGTTTGAAGTTTGAATCAAAATCTGAAATCAATAATTCGAATTAATAAATCATTTTCTTTTTCGGAAATTCTTTTATTGCGTCAGCATGACACGTGGACCAATCGGGTGCCGCCACGTCGCCTCGGGTCCATGGACCCGGCGCACGGGCGCGGCTCGGTCCACCGTGGATGCGGTCCACGGCGCACGCTGCGTCACCGGCAGCAGTGGGCCCCTCGGATGACGTCGGCGATGGCGTCATCACGCACGGCCGAGGCGGTGACGGCCGATACCCCCACCGTGACGCGTCATGACGTGCGGCGGTGCGCTGGGCGTGGCGCGTGGTCCCAGCGACACGCGGGCCTCTGCGTGTCGAGACACGCACTCCAGCGTGGCGGCCACCGCCCGACCACGACGGTCGGCCTCCCGGCCACATGGCTAGATCTCGGCCATTGATTTGAAAATCAACGGCCTAGATTGGATCTGGCTTAACGCGTTAAGAAACTTCTCCGCTGATCTGGACCGTTCGATCTTGATCGAACGGTCAAGATCCAATCTAACGAAAACATCGTGGGTTAATGTTAACCGTTCGATCTAGATCTAACGGCTGAGAAAGGATCTAGTAATGTGCGGTTTAGGCTACGTGGCACGATCTAAACCGTTGGATCTAGATCCAACGGTTGGAAATAGATCTGGGATTAGCACGTGGGATCTCACCGGGGTGTGACGTGGCGTGATCTGGACCCTTGGATCTGGATCGGACGGCTGGTGGAGCTCGAGGTCCGGCGATGGCTTGCGGCGGGGCTGGTTCACCGGAGACGAAGACGGCGACCACGGCGACGGCGTTGCGGGGCTCCTCCGGCGAAGTGAGTGGTCTCCTCTGGCGCGGCTTGACCTCGCGGTTCCGGATCTGGGCTCAACGGCGACGGAGGACGGCGGACGGCGGCGGAAACTGCAGTTGAACGCGGCGGAACGCTCCTCCAACTCCGGCGAGCGATTGCGGCGCAACCACGGCGGCTCTGGCGGCGTGAGCTAGGGCTACGCAGTGCGCCGCGGAAGTCGGCGTCCGCGGCAGCGGTGGAGGCGCATTAAATAGGGCCCTCGGCGTCCTGTGGAAACACGCGGCAAGGCCCACTCCGTTGCGGCGGCGGAATCCGAGTTGGATTCGGATTGGGTGACGTGGCTCAACGTCAGCCGTTGGATCAAGATCCAACGGTGCGAGGGTTTGGGCTCGGGTCTGGCTCGGGCTAGCTGGCTGGCTCGGTCGGACTCGGGCTCGGGTGACGTGGCTCAATCGTGGCCGTTGGATCAAGATCCAACGGTCACGCGGTTAGGGTTCGGCCGAGCGGGTTCGACCGGAACGGTTGGCTCGGGTCGGACTCGAGTCTGACTCTGACTCGGGTCCGGTCGGATGAACAGTACAAACCCACTCGTTATTTTCCAGCGATTAAATAATCCAATTAATTTCCAGAAATTCATTTAATTCATTAAAAATAGCAAAAGACTCAGAAAAAATCCAGAAAAATTCTGGAAAATATTTTGGAACATTTTGGACTCAAATAAAATATTTTCAACAAAATTTTATTTGCAAAGTTAAATTCTTTAATTATTTCAAAATGGAATAAATTCAAATAAATTCCAAATAAATCCAAATAAATTTCAGAAAATTCCAAAAATTCACTAAAGTGCCAATTCACACATGAATTTAAGAAAAGTAAATTTTTGGGATGTTACAAGTGGCAAATGGGCGATCGATTTGGTTTTTGCTGGTTTTGGAATACTTGTGGACACTTTGGTACTCTTGCCTTGGTCACCCTATGGACTTAGCCTTGCAAGCCTTTGAACCGGGTCAAACATGCAACCACATGTCTAGAATGGGACAGACCTAGTTGAGTAGGTGCTGATATCTTGCATGTGGTACCTCGGGGTGTCAACTATACCTTTGTGTAGTTGTATGGGGGAGCATACCGAGGCTGCGGCTAGGTACCCATCCAACGGTTGGTTGTCCTAGATTTCGCCTTTGCTAAAAGAAGGGTTAGAGTTCAACAACCGGGGAGGTCCACTTGTATAGTTAGAGGTTTCCAAAAGACTTTGTTACGAACACTCGCCTTTGTGGTGTTTGACTGTATCTTGTGGGTAAAGTGCATAACCTCTGCAGAGTGAAAAATCTATTCGAATAGCTGAGTCTGCGGTATTGGACACTGCTCGGGGATTACAGTCAAGGTTTAGACTTTATGAAAATGAACTTGGTTTATGGATACTGGGTGTTGGAAATGATGAACTTGCTTTAGGCTGATAAATGCTTTACTTGTGAAATTATTTATAAAGTTATTATTGCTATTACTGTTTTACTACCTTCAATCTATTATTGTTATCTATGAATGTGCTTTACTGCAAAAGAACCATCTTAGCCTATCCTTTGTAATAAGCCATGCATGTAGAATATTAAACTGCATTCTGTGCATGACTTGCTGAGTGCTTTAAGTACTCACCCTTTCAACAACAAAACATCAGTTGAAGAAGAATCAACGCCAGCACTGGAGGAGGAGTTCCAGGAGGAGCCGACGAACTAGGGGGAGAGCCCAGTTAGTTGCCTGTGGCATATTGGTTGGCGCCACACGTTTCTTTATTTTTCGCTACAAGTTTATTTGATTAAGACTTAAGCCCTGCGAGGTGTACTTTTGTAACTTGACCATAAGGTCGAGAAACTGACTATATTTCCTTTCAATAAAGTACTTTACTATTTCGTTGATTATGATTGTGGTAATTACCGATGTTAAGACTATGTGCACTAGCGTGATCCTGGACTAGTGCTAAATACACAGAGGGTCCGGATTTGCATATTCGGGTCCCGACAAATATGTTACCAATTTCTCGAATTTCTATCGAACAGAGCTTAGATTTGATATTCTCAATTCTAAACTTCCACAGAAAAAGTATTCATGGAATCAGCTTTCTAAATCGGTCTAAGTAATGATAAGGGGAGCAGCTTTACCTTTAAGACCATCAGATTTCGCGGCCTCTCCACATTGTGCCACGAAGTGTCCAATGTGCTCTAGGGTCATAGTGGAATCGTCCCCTGAGAATTTTGCAAAATCGGGAAGCTTATATCCATTGGGATATGGGATTCGATCAATATAATCTGGATACGACTTCTTGTAGCCGATGGTTCACCCCTTTGGTTTTATGCCAAACTGATCTCTCAAAACGACACTGATGGCTTCGGCCTAATTATTTTCTCTTGCCGACGTCACATGGGCCTAAGGCTCTTGCCGATTGGGCTGAAGTCAGGTTGCCCCCCGAGTGCAAACTCAGGCTGGCGGTGTGGCTGGGGTTCTATCGGACCGCATGGTTGCCCATATCCGACATATTGCTATCTTATTATCGGCTCAGGTAATAATGGGACGAATGGTTCTGAGTATGTGACAACCCTATAGGGGGCCAGATCGTGCAGAGGAATTGGCTAAATGTACTGAGGGCATACGTCAGTTTCGATCTATTGGGCAGCCGATCCTGGGTATACGCAGAACGGAGCGGATGGTGATAAGCTAGATTGGTTGCCCAATTTGGAGCAATCGGTATAAGGTTGGTAGTGCCTAACCCCACTTGTGGTGGTGTCCCGCAGCAGGATCACGGTTGATTGTGCTGGTGCCATAGTGGGGGTACTAGTCGACAGCTTCGGATCAACCGCTGGCTTATCCTTTTGAGTGTTCTAACCCACGGAGTATACTGGATATGTTGGCAGAGCATGCAATGGATCAAGCAAAGTACCAGCCAACACAAGTTCTTGTGCCACTTCCTTAACGCTATTTGCTATCATCGGCCTGAGGGTAGTGACCAGAGCCGATGACTGGTTGATGAGAGCATAATGTATAAATTGATTGATCATATCGGATAATTCCATCTGAGCGGGCATATATCGACTTGCTTGTGCTATCTCAGTATCAGCAAAAGCCTCTTTCTTGTCGAAGTTAACCATTGTCGGCAACGCAATCTTCTGTGCGATGCCTCGCCGAGTCTTTTGGTAGTAGTTCAGCATCATTTGCTCAAACACAGCCTTCTGATCCTTAATCTCTTTGCGTTGCTCCGGCGTCAAATTATCCAAGGTTGGGAGATTATTGCTTCCATGTTAACATCGAACTGGGAGATCAATTTTCCAGCTCAAGACATCATCGTTCGATTAGTCCCACCGGGCATGCCAAAAGTGTGTTGGCGCAAAAAACTTGATGTAGGGTTAATTGCAGTCAACACACGCAAACACCAAGTTTAAGTTTAGGGTGCAGACATGCCAGCAGATTTGATTCTGCAATCGGCAAGAGGACAATATGTGAGTCAATCGGCTAGTAAGCCCATACAAAGTTACTATGAGGATCAAATCTGATCGGCTCTTTCAAGATGATGTGGATAAAGGTAACTGATAAGTCTAATTAGCCTTAAGGTTGATCATATGAAAGATAAAGGTCATTTTTCCTGAAGAAGGCAATGCGCAGCAAAATCGAAGAAAATACAGACCTGGGTTTGAAGTAAGTCGACAATGATCAAAATCAGTGATGCGCAACTTCTTTGATCAAGACGAATTACAGGGAGATTACAATGCTACAAACTACTCCTAGTCGATGAAAAGTAAAGTAAAAGTAGAATGAGTTCTCTGATTGTGTTCGTGATCTTTTGCCGATGCTGTCCATCTTCTTTTATAGCATCAAGCCCGATCGTATCCTTCACGATTTCCTATTAAAATTTGTCCATATCGGCTTCAACTTCCCATCTAAGATCATCGTCGGTTACAATAGGATAAAACCTTATCAGTTTATAACTCTTCAATCCGATACATTTCTTGACAAACTAATTATACCGAATTAGTTTTTACCAAGTTGGCTACATGCCAAATTTAGGTGTCAACACCCCCCATGGCGTCTCCTCCCCAAGGCGCTGCCTCGCCCCCCCCCACATGGCCCCTCCGCTGCCTCGTCTTCCCCACCGCCTGCCCAACGGTCTCCCCCTCCCCTCCACCTCCTGCACCCTCCCCTCCACCTCCTGCACGGCAAGGGCGATGGCGAGGCGGGCCAAAGCGGGGCTCAGCAGTGGTGCGGCAAGGGCGAGGTAGGGCTCGGTAGTAGCGCGGGGGGCTCAGCAGGGGCGCAACACGGGCGAGGCTTGGCAGTGGTGCTGCCGGGAGGAGTCGAGGCAGCGGGGGCGCCAGCCATGATGCAAGGAGGGACCTGAGGCAGTGGGAGGCTAGTCGGGACAGCGCGCGATGATAATGGGACGACATCGACGACGGCGACGATGACAACGGGACGACAACGGGACGATGATGAGGATGACAACAACGACAACGCCCGGCCCCTCCCCCAACCCCACTCCTCCCACAGCGTGCCCTACCGCGGCCCGTGGCAGTGCGTCGTACTGGTGTGCCTCCATGCTTGTGCCCGTTTTCTCGGCCCGGTACAGCTCGATGAATAGTGTAGGGCCGGCACGGCACGGCCCAATCCGTGTCGTGCCAGGTTTTGGACCAGGCACGGCCCAATCCGTGTCGTGCCTCGGGCCGGTCCACATAAGTACGGCCCATGTACCCACCTCTAGACCCATAGCGTGTACACTGAAGATGCCCAATAAAATATGAGGGCACATTTACTTATATCGAGCCTACTTGTTCCCAGCAATATTATATTACTACATGTCATCTTTTTTGTGAAAAGGTCATCCTGTGAATTCCACAATTGCGTCGAGACTAAAACCGAGCTCCAGTCATCTCTTTTGAAAAAAAAAACCTCGTAATTCCTACAATTTCTCTTAGGTTCTAAATCCCCGTTTTTGCAAAAAAAAAAAAAAAAAGCCCTTGTGGTTCCTAGAATTCCTCTCAGGTAATCCCCATTTTTGCGAAAAAGTCCAAAAATTAAACAAATCTTGTTCTGAATTATGAGGTATGCTATGCTAAATCTTTTTCTATTAAAATTCATCCGATATAACGTGCAATTCTATCTAGTCCATTGTGAAAGGGGAACAAAAGAGCGAAAAAGAAGAAGAAAACAGGTTGCAGAGAAGAGACCTGTCAATGTGACCTTCAAGGGGACTCGCCAGAAATTAGATCCAAGTATCCGACAAGAAACAGCAGTGTATTATTACATCCAGGTACATCCGCATCAGGGATTATCAAACCTTGTCACAGTCCCGTAAGCCCATTAAAGCGTTCATATAAGCTCCTGCTTTATTTTTATTAAAAAAAATTGGCCAGAGCACTAGTATTCATTAAAAGAAGATAACAATTAAGCTAGAAACATGCACATCTATATACCCACAGTCTCAACTCTCACGAGCACTTATGTCGAGTAACCCTCAAACACACATATATAGTCGAACTGAACAGCGTAGCCAAAAAATGAAAAGAATAAAAGTATAAAACAACTCAAAAGCAACAGACGATTATTACAGAAGCAAAACTTTACATTTCTGTAAACAAAAACAGGTCAGATGATGGCAACGTGCCATTGCATAGTCTCGATAAAGATAGTCTGGATTAACCTACAGCACTAATCCAAGCGGAAAAGAACAGAAACCTACATCACCATCTATTATCAACAGTTTCTGCGGTTCACAGGCCCATGGATCTTATTTGTTTCAGTCAAGCTTCATCGGTTCAGTTCTAAAGGTTTTAAATTCTTTGGAAAACTCTGAATCAGTTGCTCAATTAGAGCATCAGCAGGAGCCAAGAAATATGCTCCCTGCAACTAAAAAAGAAGCCGCTGAATTAGAACCTGTAGCCCAGTCAACCACCCTGTGGTGGCGGCGGCGGCATTCGACTTGGTACGCGGCGGATCCCAGTGTTTGTTCCAGTAGATGAATCACCATCTTGTGCTGGATCACTGTTTCGACGACCATGGGCATTAGCCGTGCTGGATCTTGGCCAACTAGGGCCATTGGCTCCAGCATCAAATGCAGACTTCCATTCGTCTCCGGACTGCCCGCTGGTTCTCGGGCTACTCTCTGCAAGACATGACCAGTCACCTCAGTATCGCCGAACACATAGAACAAGAATTCTGGCAATACAACAATAACCAAAAGAACTGTATAGTTCTAGTCCTAGCCAGTCCTAGGCGAGGAAAAGTAAATGTAGAAGAGTATGGTTAACGTAGAAGAGAATAAGGTAAATGCTAAATCATGATAAAACAATAAGAATTCAAGGTCTAATTTCAATGTTTCCCATTAAAAAAAAGGTCTAGCTAGGTTCAATGCTAAATCATGCTTATAAGGTGCCAAAACATAGCCCTCTCAGTTATAAGATAGCTAAGTGAGACAAAAGCCACATAACATCTTAAAAAAAGGCAAAAGTCACATAACATGTATCACATCTAATAACTGCAAGGTTCATTGATCAAGGATATTTCTTATCTATGTTATTTTTGGACAAAAAATTGAACTGCTTTTCAACAATGAAAGAAGTAATGTCAAGACAAAACAGACAAAGAAAAACAAAAGCAGTGCAGAAACGTAAAAACGAACAGTACAGAAAAGTGAAAAGGAACAGCCTGCCAAATTTTCAAAGGCCTTAGGGCATTGGTTGATGATCGACGACAATCCTCAGACAAATTTTCATGCAGTGCAGAGAGCAGTCCCCAAATGTACGTCAATTCACAAAAAGACCAAGGATAAGCTTACCTGATCCAGCAGAATCATTTGACCAATTGGAAGTGGCTGAGCGAGTGTCATGGAAACTGAGTAAGCGAGTAACCTTGGAAAGAAGGGATGATTGCATTTGGAATTTTTCACGCCTGCGCTTCACGTTGTGGTCCTCCTGGATTAACTCTTCAATCTTGACTATGCTTTGCGTGCTAACCACAGATTACAGTTGTGCATCAGTTCCTTTTCAATTATTATCGAAAGTTAATGGCAACAATTTACTAGAATCTCTACAATCATCAGCTAAGAGGTTACTCTGACAGAGTGTGTAACACCCCAATTTTTCGATGATAATTTATCCGGCGTCAGTAAATTAAAGATGCGAATTCTATTTAGTTTTAGGTATATGAATTCACGTCTGAAACTCCAAAAAATATATAATAATACAATAATATAATATACATATATAAATATATATATAATAATGAAATAAAATATAATTATTCTTCTACTGCTAAAAATACCCGCCAACGGAACAGAACCAACCCAAAGTGCCAAAAGTTCAAAAATGATAGCGAAATGCCATTCTTTTTCCAGCATCAAGAATAGTAAGAACAACTTCTTTTTTTTTTATTTCTCCGCTTCTCTCTTCGCAATCACCTTTAAGGACACAAAATCAAATCATGCATCATGTGAGCGTTCCATTTTTGCGATAAAATTTCACATGCAAGATCATTTGAGTAATTTTAGAAAGAGAAGAAGAAATAGTGAAAGTGACAGAACAGAAACTATGCAGCTAAAGGCTAAAGGGCAGCACCATAAACACACCCCATCCCTCCTCTTCCCTGGCAGTAGGGGTGGAATTGAGCCGAGCCGAGCTGAGCCGAGCCGGGCTCGGTTGAGCTCGTCGATAATCGAGCCGAGCCGAGCTCGGCTCGCAGTGTGAATCGAGCCAAATGTTGGGCTCGGCTCGGGTTCGAACGAGCCACGAGCCGGCTCGTGTAGGCTCGTGAGCCGGCAGTTTTATGCACCTAGTGAACTACTGAAGGCCCAATCTCGTCACTTCGCCCATCCTCACACGGTCGCCACTTCGCCTCCCCCCCCAAATCCCTAATCTCGGCACTCTCCGCCCCCCAGGACCGGCGGCGGACTCGGACTCGCCGGCCGGCGCCGCCCTCGACGCCCCATTCCCCGCCTCCCTCGGCTCCTCGGTAGCTCGCTTTCGCCCGGTGCCGCGCCCGTCTGGCGTCCGCTGCCACGTCGCCCTCGCCGCCTCCCCGGCCCCGTCGCCTCGTCGGCGCCTCCCCCCGTGACCCCATCCCTCGGCCTGGCTCCTCCGTGGCTCCGCCCCGTCGACCGGCACCCCGTCCCCCGAGCCGAGCGGCCGATCCCCTTAGCGAGTGAGCGGCCGACCTCCCCAGCGCCCAGTACCCAAGCAACTCCATCCTCTCCTGCCCTCCACTCCTTCGCCGCCTCCTCCGGATGTGAGATTGTTGATTGTTCAATTTTATTAGAGTTGTGCCTAATGGCAGATCTATTGTTTGCATACTATTGGTGTTGGGTCAGTTTGGTGTTGCGATTTGATACGGTGGTGTTTTTCTCACTACCATTACAAATTTCTCGTGATCTCAATTGACCGTAATTGGATAGATGTATTTGCTCGCTTAAATTCCTCTCCACATCTGGCGTTTTCTATAATCTCTAGTTTGAAAACGTCGGTGGCGGTAACAATTGCATTGCGTAAAGGCCTTAGAGGGAGTTGTTTGTTGTTTGCACTAAGTCGTTGACCTCCACACAGCTTCATTCGAGTCGTAGATCGATCCTATAATGACCAGGAGATATGGGCGTTCTTCTCTCGAATCGATCGAATCTTACAGGATGCAACTGACCAATTTGCCCCATTTTTATTTTCCCCATGTTGTTCTTGGCTACATAATCTTAGGAACATCTGTAGTTGTTGGCCCTTCAACGTGTTTGTCTATGATCCGTGGCTCATTTGGTATATGAACAAGCTGTGTTGACTCAATCCTAGAAACTAAACCTACCAACGATAACGAGCCTAACGAGCCAACGAGCCGCTCGCGAGCCGGCTCGGGCTCGGCTCGTTAGCTAAGCAAGCCGAACAGTAGGCTCGGGCTCGGCTCACTTCCGCTTCGAGCCGAGCCGAGCCTCGAGCCTCGAGCTTAATTTCCAGCCCTACCTGGCAGCAACCCCTATTCATTCATTGCCTTTTTTTCCCTGTCTTTTCTTCACCCAACAGCAATGAGAGGCAAGAGTATAAAATTTCCACGTTCTCCCTCATCCATCTGGAAGCCCATCGTCCCATTCTTTTCTTCCTTCCTTCCTTGCTTCGCTGCTGCTTCCCACTTCTAGCGAACATGCAGACCAAAGAACACAAGACTCCTCAAACCTTCTCTCCTCAAAATCACATCCAAGAACACAAAACCAATTCACGCATGTTATATGGTTGTGATTGCCGTCACATAAGCATCCTATTTTTGCGATCAAACTCCGCATGCATGACCATTTGAGAAAATTTGAGAGAGGGGAAGGGGAGGTAGAGGTAGCTGCTGTGCTACAGCCTACAAGTCGGAGGGAAGCTCAATGTAAGGCAGCCGGTGGCTGGGAGTTGGGCACTGGAGCTCGCGGCAATGGCAAGCTCAGCCTTGGCTGCAGCTCGGCAGGGTCGAGTAGCGATGCAAGACCATGGCCAGCAGCTTGGAGTCATGCAGGCCAGCCGGCACGACTGCACGGCATGGCGCTCGGAGATGCGAGGCCCCGGCCTTGGCTGGTTGTTCACAATGGCGCGAGGCCGAGGCCGGCGATGGCGTGGGAGCATGGCGAGGTGCAGCATGGCCACTTGGAGGCGCGGCGCTCAGCGGCCACACGGCCAGCAGATGATCCGCATGTAGGTGCGGCGCAGCCCAGCGGTCGGCATGACGGCTCGCGGCGGACGGCATGGTGGCGCAGCCCACCAGTGGCACGGAGGCCGCCTCCAAGGCATGGTGCCCATGCGGGGGAGCTCGCCGACGACAGCCAGTGTGCAGTGAGGCCAAGGCGCGACCCCGCCTGGAGAAGAGCTGGCTGATTCTACGGGGAGATCAGTGGCGAAGCCATGACTAAATTAAAGAGGGGCTAAGCTAAACATTTTAACTACTAGTAAAACCTAAATTTATACATAAATAACCATTTAACAAGTGAAACAAAGTAGAAGTTCATAAGATACTCACATAAATGAAGTTGCTAGGCACACTAGCTACGAGTTGGATTTGGAGGCAACAGGAAAGTATTTAAATGTAAGTAAAGAAAAAATTACAACAAAGAGATAGTAAAGAGGAAGAAAAAACTATCCAAGTATTAATAAGGTCAAGAAAGGAAATGATCGTTTTGTTTTCTTCAAAGAAAGTCAAATGTCTGCTATCCAACAGATTTTGCGTTGACAAATTTGGAACAAAACAGTGCCTTGATCCATGCGCTCAATGGTTTTTCAGCAGAACACATATCATAAAAACCCAAACAACTGATACAATGCAGAAATATGAGGCAAATATTGATTGAGGTACTCTTTAAGCATTAAGCCTTATTACTAGCTCATACATTGTATTCTTTTAGGACTTCCATTTGCAGACTATTTAAATCATTGATAGGAGTGGGTGGAGTGAAATCTTATCCCTTATAAGTTTTTTCTCACCCCATTTAATCTCCCTCCCTCTCTCTTCTCTCCCACCCTTAGCCCAGCAGTTCGGCTGTTTCTTCCCCAAAGAAACCCGACGCCCCCAAAGACCCCAAGCCGAGCGCTCCCCATTCTGATCCTCCCGTGGCGCTCCTCCTGTCTCTCCTCTGCGCGCCTCCCAGTAGGACTCGCCTCTCACAGCTTCCTCGCTCCGGCCGAAGCTCGCCTCACCTCCCTCCTCTACCGAGTGCAGCGGCAGCTCCTTGCGGCCTTACCTAAGTCGAGCGCCGCCACCCTGCTATCCCCTGTGGCTGGCGACGCCCTAGAGAGCCCCGGCCAAGGCCAAGTTGGAGCAAGGGCGACGCCTTGATCTTGGCCCCACTGGCTTCGCCTCTAGGGGAGATTGGAGGTTGGCTGTAGAAGAAGAAAAACAGATGGGAAACGAAAGAAGAAAACGCCAGGAGAAGTGCGGCTAGAAAGAAAAGGAAAAAGAAAAGAAAGGAAGGGGAAAAAAGAGAGAAGATAGAGAAAAAAAGAGAGGGAGTGGGATTTGGATTTTCGGTGGTGAATCTAATTTTCGGTTGCATACGGTTGAGAATATTTCGTAGCGAATTTATTTATTTCGACGCATTTGGTAATATTTTCGTAGTCGCGTGCATTTTCGTATTTGTGATTGTTATGAATAGCACTTGTATTCATCATGAGGCCAATGGGCCAATATATATACATGTACATGAGGAAAAGGAATAGGACTCTATCTCTAACCAAGTATGTATACAAGGAATAGGACTCTATCTCTAACACCCCCCCCCCCTCAAACTCATGGTGGATCCACAACACTGAGTTTGGAGAGGAAAAAATGATGATAAGCTCTAGTCTGTGTCTTCGTGAAGAAATCTGCTAACTGGAGCTCTGAAGGCACATACTGAAGAGCAACAACCCGATCATGTACTTGTGTCCTCATGTAAGAAGCATCAACACCAATATGCTTGGTGAGTTCATGCTTCACTGGATCTCGAGCAATGCTGATAGCCCCTGTACTGTCAGATAAAAGAGGAGTCGGTGTAGAAACAGAAACACCGAAATCCTCAAGCAACCACCGTAGCCACGTAACCTCTGCTGTCAAAAGAGCCATAGCCCGCAACTCAGCCTCAGCACTCGAACGAGAAACTGTTGTCTGCTTCTTAGTCTTCCAAGCAATGAGAGAACCACCAAGAAAAACACAGTAAGCAGAAAGGGACCGACGATCGGAGTGATCACTAGCCCATGTAGCATCAGAGTATGCCTGGAGCTGTAAAGAGCTGGAGCGTGGAAAGAAAAGACGGCGAGAGATGGTTCCACGAAGATATCGTAGAACACGAAGAAGATGACTATAGTGGAGCTGAGTGGGAGCAGAAACGAACTGACTCAGGATATGAACTGGATATGAAATGTCAGGACGAGTGACACCAAGGTAAACAAGACTCCCAACAAGATGACGATAGCGAGTAGAATCCTCAAGAGGTTCACCATCAGTGGGTCGATGGTGAACATTGAGCTCCATGGGAGTCTCGGCTGTACGCTCATCAGTGAGAAAAGCATGATCAAGAAGATCCTGGATATACTTCTCTTGGGAGAGAAAGAAACCCTCAGCGGTAGAAGAAACCTCAATCCTAAGAAAGTATCGAAGAGGACCAAGATCGGACATGAGAAACTGCTCATTGAGACGGGCCTTGACAAAGGCAATATACTGAGCCATAGCCCGCAACTCAGCCTCATGTCATCAACATATAGAAGGAGAAGAGTCCGACCACGAGAAGAAGTGTGAACAAAAAGCGCAGGATCATGAGCACCGCGTAAAAACCAGCGGCAGTGATCACAGAAGAAAAACGCTCAAACCAAGCACGAGGGGCTTGTTTGAGCCCATAAAGAGAGCGACGAAGCCGACAAACCATGCCCTCAGGAACAGAATACCCTGGTGGTGGCTGCATATAGACCTCCTCGTGTAGCTCACTATTAAGAAAGGCATTCTTGACATCGAGCTGAGAGATGGACCACTCTCAAACAGAGGCGACAGCAAGTAGAGTGTGAACAGTGGTCATGTGAGCCACATGGGCAAATGTCTCATCATAATCACGACCATACTCCTGCTGAAAACCACGCGCCACAGGACGAGCCTTGTAGTGCTTAAGAGAACCATCAGAGCGAGTCTTAATCTTATAGACCCACTTGCAAGTAATGGGACGGACACGTGGAGGAAGTGGAACAAGATCCCACGTGCCAGTGCGCTCAAGGGCAGCAATCTCCTCTGCCATCGCATGCTGCCATTCCTGATGAATAACAGCATCACGGTAAGAAGTCGGCTCGGCCAGAGCTGCCCAAACAAAAGCAAACCGCTCAGGAGGCCGAATAGACTGTCGATCACGAAGAGCACAACGAGAAGGAGACACTGAAGAAGATGGCTCATCAGAGGAAGAAGATGGCGCATCAGAAGAGTCCTCAGCTGGCGGACGACGAGTGTAGTAGAGAGGATAGGGAGAAACAATATCTGAAGAGACCTGTGTAGGAGAGGATGGTGGTGAAGAAACCGGCGATAAAGGAGACGCCGATTCTGGAGGAAAAGTGACGACTGGAGTATCTAGAAAAGTAAGAAAAGACAGTGACAAATGTGACATCTCAACAAGGGATGTAGGAGAGGAAGAAGAACGAGGGTAGAAGGGACGAGACTCATCAAAGGTGACATCTCGTGAAATCCGTATCCGTCGGCTAACAGGATCCCAACAACGATATCCCTTATGCTCAGCACTGTATCCCAGAAAAACACACTCAACAGACTGAGCAGTCAGCTTGATGCGTTCACGAGGTGCAAGAAGAACATAGCACACACCCAAAAAGGCGAAGTCCAGAATAATCAGGAGGCATGCCACAAAGACCCTCAACTGGAATCCCACCCTTCAGAGCAGAAGAAGGTTGGATATTGGTCAAGTAGGTAGCAGTGGAAACAGCCTCAGCCAAGAAGTGAGGTGGAACAGCGGAAGCAAGCATAAGAGCGCGAGCTGTCTCAAGAAGATGACGATGCTTGCGCTCAGCCACACCATTCTGAGCATGAGCATCAGGACAAGAAAACTGAGAAAGGGTGCCCTGTGTAGCAAGAAAAGCACGAAGAGCTCCTGATAGATACTAACCTGCCGAATCAGCACGAAGAACACGAATGGGAGAATCAAACTGAGTGCGAATCATGGTGGCAAAAGTCTTATAGATGGATAAAACCTCACTACGAGAGGACATAAAATATATCCAAGTGTGGCGAGAGAAATCATCTATAACAAGAATATAGTATCGATGACCCCCTTTTGAAACAAAAGGAGCTGGACCCCAAACATCAGAATGAACAAGATCAAAAGGACGCGGTAAGATAGACTCACCAGAATGGTAGGGGAGTTGTAGCTGTTTGCCAAGCTTACAACCCGTACAGTGTAAAGAAGCATCACCAGACACAGAGACTAAAAGACCTCGACGAACTAAAGAAGACAGACGCGAACTACAAAGATGGCCCAAACGGTGATGCCACTGAGCGAAAATCCCGGTAGAAGAAGCAACGGATGCTGAAGCAGTAGAGGAAACAGAGAGACTGGCAGAGGCAGCGGAAGGTAGATGAAGCCAGTCAAGCTCCCAAAGACGCTAAGAGTCATGGCGGCGAGGGCCAGTCCCAACTAGAGCCCCCGTGCGGCGATCCTGAACACAACAAGAGTCAGAATCAAGAATAACACGACAACCATGATCAGTAAGCTGCCCAGCGGATATGAGTTGCATAGTCAGTTTGGGAACATAAGAAACAACAGGAACATAAAAAGAGGATGATAAAAGATTGCCTCGTCCTGCAACAGAGAGAGAAGTACCATCTGCAGTATGCACAGTGGTAGGAACAACAAGAGGATTGATGGAATGTAGACAAGTATGATCAGATGTCATATGGAAAGAAGCTCCAGAGTCAAGAATCCATGGTGTGATACCTGATGATGGTGGTTTTTCATTGGAAGACTGAGTAGTAGAACCAACAGAACCTGTCGGTGTAGTGGCAGCCATGCGACGCAGTAGCATAAGAATTTCCTGAGTAGAGTCAGAACCAACAGAAGTCTGTTGAGGTGAGGCGCCCAAGAGTCCAGTGCCCTTAGAAGAACGTCCACCTTGACGAGCAAGGTCCTTTTTCCTGTAGCAGAACTGTTCCACATGTCCGTTCTTATTGCAGTAGGTGCAGTGAAGGCCTCCACCTTTAGTGGCAGGAACTGAAGTCGGCGTCACTTGGCCGAGTAGAGCGAGGCCCGCCAAAATCGAGGAAGACACCCGGCCAGCTTGCGCCACGAAGACGAGTCTCCTCGCATTTAATAGCCGCAAGAGCCTCCAATAGTGACACGAGGATGACGAGCAGCACCGGGCACGACCGCCGAACTCACCAAGACGTGTCAGGAAATCGTAGATGCGGCGAAGCTCCAAATGAGAATGCTGGCGCTGACAGCACTAACAAGTCCGGCAAACCTCCGGTCCGAGTGAATCAAGCTGTCGCCACACCGAAGACAACTGCGCATAGAACTCATCCACAGTAGAATCACCTTGCTGAAGCGACCGCTCCTGTCGCACAACATCAAGATAAAGAGAGTCTCCAGCAGGCTCATAGCGGTCGCGAAGATGCGCCCACATCAACTGTGCCGAAGACAAAGCAACAATGTCACCAGTAAGATGCACCTCCATGTTAGCAACCAAAATAGCAGAGGCACGAGCATCTTCATCAATCCATGTCTTGTGAGCAAAAAACTGAATCTGAAAAGACTTACAGCATCAGCATAATCATCAAAGATCTTCTAGCGAGTAGCATCATCAGCCTCCTTAAGAATAACAGGCGTGGCAGGGGGAGTTGGACGAGGCGGACAGGATAGCTCGCCGGTAAGAAACTCCCATAGACGCTGACCACGCATGTGAAGGTGCATATGAAGAACCCAATCGCGATAATTGAGACCATCGAAGATGACCGGGCGGCGAGGAACAGAAACGGTCCCCGAAGAACCAGAAGAAGATGACATTTTTTTTTTGGAACTGAAACTTATAAAACAGAGCGATCTGTTTGGATCTATTTCAGTTCCGATCGAGTAGACTCAAACGCGAAGCAGAGCTTCGGCTGTTGAGGTGAAGGACGAATTTGGCTGCGTCGGGATGGCCGACGGGAGACGAGGCGAGCCGTGGCAGCGGCTACGTCCAAAGCGGCCGGCGACTTCCTCCGATTCGAGCCGACGGAGCCGCAACGATAAATGGCTGCTCTAGGGCGGCCGGACCGACGGAGCCGAACGGCCAGCGGCAATGCGCCTGAGACGCCGTGGTCGACGGAGGCGGTAGTGGCGTAGTCGTCCACGGCGATCGGACCGACGGGAGCCGAACGGCGCCGGTCGGGTCGACACGCCCGAGAAGCTTCGAGCCGACGGAGCTGGTAGCGGCGTCGTCGTCTACGGCGGCCGGACCGACGGGAGCCGAATGGCGCCAGGCGGGCGACGCGCTCGAGAGCGTCGCGTCGACGAAGGGGCGAACACAAAAGGAGACGTGAAGACGGCTGGCCGGCGGGAGCGACAGCGGGCAAGACGGCCGGCAAACGAGAGAAGTAGAGGCGACGAGAAAACCGCCGGAAAAGAGAGACGCAAGTGCAACGTCAATAACCTAATCTAAACCCTAGGCTCTGATACCATGTTATGAATAGCACTTGTATTCATCATGAGGCCAATGGGCCAGTATATATACATGTACATGAAGAAAAGGAATATGACTCTATCTCTAACCAAGTATGTATACAAGAAATAGGACTCTATCTCTAACAGTGATTTCTAGTTGTGCATGTTATGTTTAATAAATGACCATGGCATATTCATGTATGCATGTAGTAAAAATTAGTCTAATGATTTAACCGGTGTAGCTACTAGTTAGATCTTAATCGTTTGGCAGTATAATTAATTATTGCTTTTTGCTCTCTAAATAATTCGATCGTCAAATATTAATTATGAGCCTGCATGTTGAATTATGTAATTTAGAGGATTATTAGGTCGGTAGTACTGCCGTTCTAGAGCCAGTACTACCGGACGCCAGTAGTACCATTCGCACAAGGCCGGTTGCTTTATCCCAGAGAGCGTGTGTTCTCTGTATTTAAGTTCTGGCACTACTGGTACCCAAGGGTGGTACTACGGGCCTAGCACTCACCGCTTGAAAGCCGATACTACTGTAGGTACAATAATACCGATTATAAGATTTTCAATTGTTTAAAAATATTTGAATTTGAACTTAATTTGTAACAGTAGCTTAAACCTTGAGTATAAAATGCTTTCACACCTTCCGATATGCATAAACCGATAAACTAGGCTTCACATGTGTACACCACTATATAATACTTTGGTTTTGCGTTTTATACAAACCCAAATAACTTTAACCCTAGATTTTGCATTTAATCTTATACGTGGCTATAATCTTAGCTTCTTGAATTCGATGAATAAAAATAGCACACACATAAATTAGTTAGAGGATCTTATAAATTAAAACTATGACAACCTCCTCTCAAGTGAGTTTGGTAGCAGCAAATTGTCGACGTATAGAATTACTAGTCTCATAAACTTACGATCATTTTAGGCGTTTATAATGCATCGGTGAGACTTACCCTTCCTAGTTTAAGTGGTACTTAATTAACCTAAATTGGTCCCAATAGTATGTATATGGCTAAATTAGTGCTTAGCATATGATGTTAATTTGATAAAAATTTGTACCCATATATTTAATTGGTAGTGGTGTGTCATTTAAGCAATGCATGTGCAATTAGATTTAATACATACTATGCTCATGTGAAAAATATATGAGCACTCGGTGGTTGATTATTAATTGAATTGGTGCATCATATGAATTGAAGAATAAATTTTGTGGTTGATTATTAATTGGATTGGAGCTTCACATAAATGGGAGGTGAATCGTATATGCTAGGATATTAGACTTAACTATTAGATAGAATGTCTATACTTTTATTTTGGATTGGAAAATGTATGATTATGGGTCAATTATGGTGATACAAATATGACTGATGAATGTATTACATACATTGTGAGCTAATGGAATGAGCACATGTGTGAACGATCAGTAGGCTATTAGATAATGAATAAGTGACTTAGAAGCCTCATGTGAATATTGCGTAGTTGCATATGTCTATAATGATGAAATTTTGATATGTATGATCATAGATTTCTAAAGTGGGATTATTACAACTAGATTGTTAGTACTAGAGTAAATAGCCTAGTCAGGTATGATTATTGGAATGGTTCACGATCGCATACAAATTTAGCGAGTATTGTACTGTTACAGGATGGATTGTGTAAATGGAATGTCATGAGACCAGTTAATAGTAAGGAGACAATTAATTGGATGATTCTTTAATTCATACTTTATGAGATTGTGAGTAGGGAGCAACGTTAGAGAAAATTTCGTAGTACGTCATTTCTATCAAATAAGTGGGACCGCCTCTGCTCTAGGCGTCGGTAGTATCGCCATTTTAGAGCCGGTACTACTGGAGGAGCGGTGCATGCCGGCAGCTTTATTCCAAATAGCGCCGTTTTCGATACCCAGCCACCGGTACTACCGGGCTTAAGAGCGGTACCATTGGAGGTCGGTAGTACCGCAGTATGAGGGCTGATACTACCGGATATAATATTTTCAATTGTTCAAAATATATGATGGAGGAATTAAATTGTCACCTTTGCATAACCCTAAGTTAGGACACTATAATGACTATTTTTATGCTACACCCTTAAGTTTACTTGGTCCTCAAGGCACCACTTGGAAACTTGGTACTATGCTTAAATGAGCCTAGTAACCTTAGCCTCTACAATTCAAAATTTATTTTAGAAGTAAATATAATTTAAGCTTCTTAAATTCAATAAATGAAAATAACATTTACACAAAAACCAAAAAGTTACGCTTTAGGACAAACCCTAGGCTGCCTTTGGCTCTCGCATCATTTTCATATGCATCATCCTCATGTGCATCATTCTCATATGCATGACCTTGTATAATGTTTGTATGTGTTTGTACCGAAGAATAATAACTTCGGATTTGTTTGCTTGTATATGTGTTGACATTGGAGCATACATGCGAATCGTGGGACTATGGAGAGGCCCAAGACTAGGTGACATGAATGATACTCCGATCAACCAAAACAAGACCAATTGTTCGACAAGCAAGGGAAGCACCCTCCTTTGATCATATTGATCCCATGTTTTACATTGTGTATTTTGTTTTATCAAACAATTATGCATGCGTGTAATTTCTGTAAAGTTGCTACGTTATGGGAAATGTAGTTGTATTCCTAAATTGTGGAATTTCCTTAATTATATTGACATGAGAACCTTGTTGAGCCCTAAGCTAGGTTTAATCATTCTATGAAATGAAACATGGGTATAATCGAGTATTAAATGTATATGTTTAGCCATGCTTTAGCTAAGGGAAGGATGGTAGACTTGAGTCCTTATGAAATTTAAAAAGGCTGGATATGGTAGTAAAGGATACTGATATATTGATAAAAATGAAAATAAAATTATAATTTAGACACATGCGAGTTATGGTATAACTGATTGTACAAGGGATTGGCTTGTGCCTTACAAGGGACGTATTTGTATAGTACAAGAGATAGATTTGTGCCGTGCGAGGGATGTACTCACGTAGATAAGGGGAGATTCTCGCCTGAGTCAACCTAAGAATCGAACTTGATGCTATCAACTGAGTCAAATTGTACAACCACATGCGCTAGTTATAGGATAGCCTTAACTTAATAAACTAGTTGGAGTTTAGCCTTTTGCATTTTGGTAGGCCATGGATACCCTTGTTTACGGCAGTGGTGGCGTATAGGGTCATGATCGCATTCAGGCCTTTCCTCTAGGTTTGTTTTTCAATTGATAGTTCACAATTTAAATTTTAGACCGGTGGCCTACAATGTTATTTTAACTTTATTTAATTGGCCACATCTACTCATTTAACGTTTTTTCGCTGTCTTTTATTATTATAAGCAGATAATATACAATCTTTGTCTGAAACTGAATTCCTGGACGGTTTCTGGGCCGTGACAGAGTGCATGTCCCAGCGAAGCACTTGCAGTTATCATCTCAAAACAATCATAAACCAAAGAAAAATGCAAAACAAAGCTAATCTACTGCTTAGTCCTGCACATGTACTCATTCATTAATTAGTAGCTCTAACCTCTAAGAAACCAACAGGTACTATTCAATTTGATCATCCACACGCAAACTACACTGGGAAGTGGGAAAGAGTGGATGTCGCAACAACATAGCAGAACCATAGAAGTTCAACCAAAGTAAATATACATTATTACCATAATATCAGTGTATCATCTCAAAATTTAAATAAAGGAGCAAATGAAATTCTAAAATAGTTATTTTCTTTATTCTTGAATTTTCTGAATTTACTTATCTTTTTGGAGTTTTCTTTGTTAAAAAAATCATTTAAAATTTAATTAGTAAAAAAGATAAAAATAAAAAGGTAAAAAGTAAATATTAAATAAAAATCTATAAAAATATTATAAAATCATTAGATTTCTCTGGAAGCAAGTTTATGCGGTCAAAAATGTGTGTGAAACCAATAATTTAAAGAAATGATAATTTTCATTAATATGATGTGATTTTGAATAGTGTAAAGAATGATTTTTATAAACTTTTGTTTAATTTTAATGTATCCAAAATTTTTACCATATACTCATTAGACCAAATTTTACCTCTGGTAAAATTTTCAAAAATTAATAATCAAATTTAGTACCTTTTACAATTTATAAATTGAAAACTGAAATTCTGAAAAAAAAAATAAATGATTTATTAGAAAATAATTATTAAATAATTCACCTAATCCCTCCCTCAGTAAAGCACCGAAATGGAGTCATTAGAACTCACTAAAGCTCACACATCATTTTGCTAAGCACAAGTTCCATTCTTTTGCCACTACGACATACCGCCGGCGGTTCCGCCGCCTTTCACCGTTGCAAGAGATACCCCGACCACTCCTAGTTGCATTTGAGCTTTCTCCTGTGTGTACCTAGATTACCCTTATAAAGCCACGGTACTTAATCAATGGCCCCGCCATCCCTCTCGCCGCCGGCGAGGACACGGCCGCACCTCTCTGCTTTGTGTCACTGACACGAATGTTCCACCACTCAGTCACCTAACTCACGTGAGCAGCCTCTGCAGGTGGACCCGTCATGTCAGCTACTATGTTGCCCCTCTGCATGTGCGCATACACACTGACTAACGGGGCCCCTCCGGCAGGCGCTCTTTTGCACGCCGTCGCGCTGCCACGCGGTCCCAAATGTCAGTCGCAGCGTTCTCATGTGGGCTGGCGCCCGGAACCCACAGGTCAGTGAAACACACATAGGCCCAAACCCAGTCACGCAGTCACTGATTAGTGGGCCATTGATGTCAGCTACTACTGCCAAAAGTTCAAAAGCCCCGCGCGTCAAAAAAAAAAGAGTGCGCTTTCAAGTATCCAATTTTGCATGCATTTTTCGTAAATAGATGAAATTCAAATAAGCATAACTTTTTAACCCTAGCTCCAAATTAGATGAAACAAGTTCCTAAATTCATAATAAATCATCTAGTTTCTGAATATACAAAAATATTTTAATTTTGATCACCGCATAAAATTTAAAGAGGTTTGAAATATGCTTAATACAAATTTTGTGAAAATAGAATCCAAATTGAGTGACTAATTTCATTAGAATACTTATGTCATTAGCAACTCAAATATGCAAAAAGATTTAAATTTTAATTTAGTTTTAATAATTTTCTAATTATGGTTGATTTCAATGTAGTAAATGTTCAATTGTGCATAACTTGTTCAAATAAAGTACAAATTAGGTGTAATCAATTTTTTGTATTATTTGGATAGTAAATAACCTAATTTTGCAAAAATACTTAGGGTGTTGTTGTGTGTCTGGCTATAGAGACAAATGCGTGGTCGGAGACCGGTGCGGTGGTGCGTGGACGTCGACGCCATAGCAGCGATCTATGGGATATAAGTCCGTCTAGAGGTGAACTTATGGCAAAATACTGCATTCCCTTTTTCTCGTACATATAGTGGAAGCAACTAGATAGACACGGCAACTAGATAGAACGAAAAAGCTAACAACCCAACTTTATCTAATCAACTACTACTAGATAAGTAACAATCTGCTGCAACAGCCGTTCCCAGCAGGGTTCCAAATTTCGGCGAAATTCGGCGAGATCCTGGCGAAATCTCGGATTTCGGACCTCTCCGAGATTCAAAATCCCGGAAAATTCAAAAAAAAATAAAAAAAAAATCAAATCTCGGATTTCTCGGCGAGATCTCGGCAATTTCGGACGAGATCTCGACAATCTCGGGCGAGATTTGGTATTTTTTTGCCGGATTTTGATTTTTGTGCATTGCATTTGCTTGGGTTTAGGATCAAGATCATTCACAAAAAATTTCAAAATTTTTTAACATGTTTTTGACCATTTTTTGGTCGGTTCAATATGTCGATTAGGACTTTCCGAATTTTTTAAAATTTTTCAAGATTGATTATCTTCTGAAAATTTTATGGGAATATTATGGATGTATTAGGACCATTCACAAAAATTTTCAAAATTTTTTAAAGTGGTTTGAACTTTTTTAATACATAGGAACTTTTCTAGTGCATTGAAACAGCAGAGAGAAATGATATCTGATACTGACATTGATAGTTGGAATCAATCTGTGTATGACTATGAGAGAGAAGTGGAGTGGAAACAGTGGTACAAAACCCACTTCAAAATTATTGAATGACATATATTGAAAAACAAAATTTTAAACCTAAGATAACATGAATTTATAAATGGGTACAATACTAACTCACCTATGTATATATGGGCGGGGATTCACATATACATGATCAGTGCTCATATTTATGGTATTGATCTTTTCTTACTGGTCAAAATTCAAAACTACAGGTGGTTTCAAAGAAAGAACCTCCCTTAGAACTGCAGGTGGTTTCAAAGAAAGAACCTCCCATAATACATAGGAACATATATAAAACTTTTCAAATGACTTGAAGTTCATTTATTACATTTGAAAAATCAAAAACTGATTTTATATACGGTTTTTATCACGACTTTACCACTGTTAGATTTTTTTAAAATTCCTCATGATTGATCATCATCTCAAATTTTTATGGAAACATTAGTGATGTGTTAGGACTATCCAAAAAAAATTCAAAAATTTTTGACGTATTTTGAACCATTTTTCAGCCGGTTCAATTTGGCCGAGATCTCAGTGATTTCGGCCGAGATCTCGGATTTCTCGGTAGAAAAAAAAACGGATTTGAAATTTGGTTTTTGCAATTCGTCCGGATTTTGTCCGAAATTTCCGAATCTCGCCGAAATTTCGGATTTCGGGAACCTCCGAGATTTGACTCAAAACGAGATTTGAAACCTTGGTTCCCAGCCGCAACTGATGGTGCCGGCTTCACGCCCCTGCGCAGCCCTTCGGTTAGGCCGCGCCGGTTGCCGCAGTGCCCCGATTCCCTCTCTTTTTCTGTACCTATATATAGAAAACATTATGAGGCCATGAAGACCCACATCAATACTCCCCCCTCAAGAGTCAACTTGTCCACAAGATGAAAATATGGATATGCCGCATGTAGAACGGTGGCTAATACCCAAGTCGCCTCCTGTGCCGGTTTGCCTTTACAATGCACCAGGAGCTGGCGTCGGCCATTGATGAAGCGATGCGCCAAAATGCGATGCGGTTCCGACGAAGGTGGCGCATAACCGGCTGACAAATCTGTGACTGGTATGGCACCCAAGAACTTCTTTAAGAGAGAAACATGGAAGACGCCATCAAATCGAGCAGCCAGTGGTAGCTGAAGGTGATAAGCGACCAACCCGACGCATTCCACAATCTGATATGGACCATAGAATTGAGGCAATAGCTTGTGGTGCGTATTGGTTCGCATCAAGAGCTGGTGATGTCGCTAAAGATGGAGCCACACCCAATCCCCTGCAACAAAGGAAACCTTCCGATGATGAGAATCGTAGTACTGCTTCATTCTGTTTTGAGCATGTTGGAGATGGTCGCGGGCACAACGGAGGAGGGTGTCGCGGTCAGTGAGGTGACAGTCAACGGCGTGAATGACAGTGGCACGCTGATTGTATGGAAGAAGTTGTGGAGGAGGGCGCCCATAAACCAACTCAAACGGCGTCATGCGGTGAGCAGTGTGAAATGATTAATTGTAGCAGAATTCCGCCCAAGAAAGCCAACGAACCCATGTGTGAGGATTGTCGGTGGTCAAGCAACGAAGATACATTTCCACCGTCCAATTTGTTATGAATAGCACTTGTATTCATTAAGCTCCATGGGAGTCTCAGCTGTACGCTCATCAGTGAGAGAAGCACGATCAAGAAGATCCTGGATGTAGTTCTCTTGAGAAAGAAAGAAGCCCTCAGATGTAGAAGAAACCTCAATCCCAAGAAAGTATCGAAGAGGACCTAGATCGGACATAAGAAACTGCTCACTGAGACGAGCCTTTACAAAGGTAAAATACTGAGAATCATCTCCAGTAATGATCATATCAACAACATATAAAAGGAGAAGTGTCCGTCCTCGAGAAGAGGTGTGTACAAAAAGCGCAGCATCATGAGCACTTGCAGAGAAACCAGCTGCAGTGATCACAGAAGAAAAACGCTCAAACCAAGCATGAGGGGCTTGCTTGAGCCCATAAAGAGAGCGACGAAGCCGACAAACCATGCCCTCTGGAACAGAATACCGCGGTGGTGGCTGCATATAGGCCTCCTCATGAAACTCACCATTAAGAAAGGCATTCTTGACATCAAGCTGAGAGATGGAGCACTCACAAACAGAGGCCACGGCAAGGAGAGTGCGAACAGTGGTCATGTGAGCCACAGGTGCAAAAATCTCATCATAATCACGACCATGCTCCTGCTGAAAACCACGCGTCACAAGACGAGCCTTGTAGCGCTCAAGAGAACCATCAGAGCGAGTCTTAATCTTATAAATCCACTTGCAAGTAATGGGACGAACACGTGGAGGAAGCGGTACAAGATCCCACGTGCCGGTGCGCTCAAGGGCAGCAATCTCCTCCGCCATCGCATGCTGCCATTCCTGATGAATAACAGCATCACGATAAGAAGTCGGCTCGGCCAGAGCTGCACCAACAAAGGAAAAATGCTCAGGAGGCCGAATAGACTGTCGATCGCGAA
Organism: Rhipidocladum racemiflorum; assembly: GCA_036346355.1. NCBI lineage: Eukaryota > Viridiplantae > Streptophyta > Magnoliopsida > Poales > Poaceae > Rhipidocladum > Rhipidocladum racemiflorum. Next base: position 94,454 of record JAYEVF010000040.1, read on the forward strand.
GAGCATAACGAGGAGACACCGAAGAAGAAGATGGCTCATCAGAAGAACAAGAAGATGGCACATCATAAGATTCCTCAGCTGGCGGACGACGAGTGTAGTGGAGAGGATAGGGAGGAACAATGTCTAAAGAGACCTGCGGAGGAGAGGACGGTGGTGAAGAAACCGGCGATAAAGGAGACGCCGATTGTGAATGAGGAAAAGTGACAACGGGAGTATCAGGAAAAGTCAGAAAAGACAGTTGCTCAACAAGGGATGTAGGGGAGGAAGAAGAACGAGGGTAGAAGGGACGGGACTCATCAAAAGTGACATCTCGTGAGATCCGTATCCGTCGGCCAACAGGATCCCAACAACGATATCCCTTATGCTCAGCACTGTATCCCAGAAAAACGCACTCAACAGATTGAGCAGTCAGCTTGGTGCATTCACGAGGTGCAAGAAGAATATAGCACACACACCCAAAAAGGCGAAGTCCAGAATAATCAGGAGGCATGCCACAAAGACGCTCAACTAGAATGCCACCCTTAAGAGTAGAAGAAGGTTGGATGTTGGTTAAATAGGTGGTAGTGGAAACAGCCTCAGCCCAGAAGTGAGGTGGAACAGCGGAGGCAAGCATAAGAGCACGAGCTGTCTCAAGAAGATGACGATGCTTGCGCTCAGCCACACCATTCTGAGCATGAGCACCAGGACAGGAAAACTGAGAAAGAGTGCCCTGTGTAGCAAGAAAAGCTCGAAGGGCTCCTAAAAGATACTCCGCTGCTGAGTCAGCACAGAGAACACGAATGGGAGAATCAAACTGAGTGCGAATCATGATGGCAAAATTCTTATAGATGGATAACACCTCACTACGAGAGACCATAAAATATATCCAAGTGTGACGAGAGAAATCATCTATAAAAACAATATAATATCGATGACCCCCTTTTGAAACAAAAGGATTCGGACCCCAAACATCAGAATGAACAAGATCAAACGGACGTTGTGATATAGACTCACTAGAATGGTAGGGGAGTTGTAGCTGTTTGCCAAGCTTACAACCCGTACAATGTAAAGAGGTATCACTAGACACAGAGCCTAAAAGACCACAACGAACTAAAGAAGACAGACGCGAACCACAAAGATGGCCCAAACAGTGATGCCACTGAGAAAAAGTCTCGGTAGAAGAAGCAACGGATGCTGAAGCTGTAGAGAAAACAGAGAGACTGGCAGAGGCAGCGAAAGGAAGATGAAGCCAGTCAAGCTCCCAAAGACGCTGTGAGTCATGGCGGCGAGGGCCAATCCCAACTAGAGCCCCCGTGCGACGATCCTGAACACAACAAGAGTCAGAATCAAGAATAACGCGACAACCATGATCAGTAAGCTGGCCAGCGGATATAAGCTGCATGGTCAATTTGGGAACATAAGAAACAGCAGGAACATGAAAAGAGGATGATAAAAGATCGCCTTGTCCTGCAACAGAAAGAGAAGTCCCATATGCGGTCTGCACAGTGGTAGGAGTAACAAGAGGACTAATGGAATGCAGACTTGTAGGATCAGATGTCATATGAAAAGAAGCTCCAGAGTCAAGAATCCATGGTGTGATACCTGATGAGGAAGGTGGTCTCTAACTGGAAGGCGAGTAGCGAGAACAGTAACACATGCGTGTAGAGAGGCGACCATGCGACAGCGATAACATAAGAATCTCCTAAGTGGAGTCAGAATCAACAGAAGTCTGCTGAGGTGGAGTCTGCGGAGAGGAGACGCCTGAACCTCCTGAGCCTCCAGTGCCCTTAGAAGGGCGTCCACCTCGACGAGCAAGGTCCTTCTTCTTCCTGTAGCAGAACTGTGCAACATGACCATTTTTGTCATAGTAGGTGCAGTGAAGACCTCCGCCCCTAGTAGCCGAAACTAGAGTAGGTGCCACTGACGGAGGAGTAGAACGAGGTGCCGCCAAAACTGAGGGAGACACCAGCAGGCCCGCGCCACGAAGACAGTCCTCGGTACGAATCGCCGCAAGGGCCTCTAACAGAGTCACACGAGGATGACGAGCAAGCAGCTGGACACGAATCTGCTCAAACTCAGCCCGAAGACGTGTCAGGAAGTCGTAGATGCGGCCAAACTCCAAATGAGAGTGCTGACGCTGACAACACTGGCAAGTGCGGCAAACCTCCGGTCCCAAGGAATCAATCTGACGCCATACAGAAGACAGCTACGCATAGAACTCATCCACAGTAGAATTACCCTGCTGTAGCGACTGCTCCTGTCGCACAACAGCAAGGTAAAAAGAGTCACCAGCAGGCTCATAGCGATCGCGAAGATGCACCCACATCAACTGTGCCGAAGACAAAGCAACAATGTCTCCAGTAAGATGCACCTCCATGCTAGCAACCAAAATAGCAGAGGCACGAGCATCTTCATCAATCCATGTCTTGTGAGCAGTAAATTGAGTCTGAAAAGACTCCACAGCATCAGCATAATCATCAGAGACCTTCTGGCGAGTAGCAGCATCAGCCTCCTTGGGAATAATAGGCGTGGTAGGGGGAGCAGGACGAGGCGGACAGGATAGCTCACCGGTAAGAAACTCCCATAGTCGTTGACCACGCATGTGAAGGCACATGTGAAGAACCCAGTCTCGATAATTGAGGCCATCGGAAATAACTGGGCATCGAGGAACAGAAATAGTTCCCGAAGAAGATCCTGAAGATGATGGCATTTTTTTACACTTCCGGATTAAAATCCGGTTTAGACTGGTTGGAATCCGATCCAAGCATTCTCAAACTTCTCGATTCCTCGGTGAGAAGGGGTGAGCACTGAAGAAGCTGGCTCACCGAAGTCTCGACGGCCGGCGGCGCGCCAGGTCTCGGCGGCCAGCGGCAACAGAGCGCGGAGGCCGAGCGGAGAAGGCCGAGTTCGGCATCGGTAAGGTGACCAGCGAGCTTCGGACGTCTCGGAGGCAACGAGGCGACCGCGGAGGGTCGACGCAGCTCAGCTCGGGCGTGCTCGGAGGCGACGAGGCGGCTCTGGGCGACAAGGTGGCAGCACAGATGCAATTCGGCGTCGGCCAACGGAGAGGCTCGGGCAGCCGAACGCATCGCAGAGGAAGAACCGGCGCCCAGGAACGGCGGCGCCTACCCGCAGGCGTCAATAGGCGTTGGCGGCTCGGCAGGCGAGCACCGCGGAAGAAGATCTGGCTGCCGGGTACGGCGGTGCCAACCCGCGAGCGTCGGTGGGCTCGATCGTCGTCTAGAGCAAGGCGGCCGGTGTCGGGAGGTCCGGCGTTTAGCAAACGGATGACAAGCGGCGGTGTGATGAACCCGATAGGAATCGGCCAGTAGAACCGACGAGGAAAGCCGGTGAAAAAGATGGCCGATCGACAGTAGAGCCAATCGGGAAGGGCTGACGCAAGTGCACCATCAAACAGAAAATCCTAACCCTAGATTTGGCTCTGATACCATGTTATGAATAGCACTTGTATTCATCATGAGGCCAATGGGCCAGTATATATACATGTACATGAGGGAGAGGAAACAAGACTCTATCTCTAACACGATTGACGACCTTTGTTTGGCCATCAGTTTGCAGGTGGTATGCTGTGGAAAGGAGAATGGTAGTGCCACAATGTTTGAAAAGGTCTTGCCAGAAGGCATTGGTGAAGACTGGATCGTGGTCACAGACGACGGACTCAGGCATACCATGCAGTATGACAATATGGTCGAAGAAGAGTTGTGCCACCACAAGAGCTGCTGATGGCCGCGTCATGTGTATGAAATGTGCGTACTTGGATAGCCGATCAACAACCACCATGAGCGTTGTCTTGCCCTGTGATTTTGGGAATCCTACAACGAAATCCATAGAAGTATCCGACCATACCTGATGGGGCACAGAGAGAGGATGAAGGAGCCCGGCAGGAGATAACGAGCTTGTTTTGTTATGCTGATAGACAACGCAATGCGCAATGTAGTCCGCCATCGCCCAGCGCTAATGTGGCCAATAATAATCCTGCGCAGGCGATGGAGTGTCTTGTGCATGCCTTTGTGCATCAAATCATGGATGGCAGCCACCATGTCTGGTATGAGATTGGAACTGGCGCGCACCACCAGGCGATCATTGCAGAATATGAGGCCATCGCGAACACGCTAGATGAATCAGGGCACCCCAGAAGATGATGGCAATGGCGGCGCCACCTGTCCATGCGGTGGAGCTGGCTGTCTGAGCCAGCAATTGCATTCGGATCCGGGTGGGGCGGCGTCGATTGGAGCGATGCAGCCGGATGCTGCTGTAGAGGGGCGCACCGCCGTTGGATCTCCAGGTCTGCCTAGAGGCAAGCGCGCTAATTGTCCGCAGCGACCAACTGAGGGGCAGAATTTTCGTATAACCATAAGTGCTAGTATGGGGACATCCTTAACTTATTAAGTTATTTAGAACTAACTTTGCACATTGGAAGGCTGGAGTAGCACAAGCATTCCGAGTAGGTGTGCTTACAGGGGTTTCTACATACCAATGCAACGGTGTACACCTTGCTATGGGGAGAAACGGTTTTGCAGGGAAAGACGGCCTGTATGAATGAAAGAAATGAATTAATATATCTTGGGTGTGTGTTTCTGCCGCCATAGCATGGGTTTGTCGTCATTGGGTTGGTGCAAAGCTAGGGCTAAGTAATGTAACGGTTATGTTATAGGCACTTTGCGGCATACCAAAGAAAGTGTGTTAAACGGCCATGCAAAAAAGAGAGGTATCTTGTGGGTAAAGTTGTACACCTCTTCAGAGCAAAAATCTTTTCGAAAAGCCGTTTCTGCGATCATGGGAATCTTAGTGTGCCAACACTAGTTAGTTGATTTCGATATTCATAAAATGAATTGTAACTTTAAAATTGGTATTGGAAAGTACCCTACAGATGATTTAATGTTTTACCATGTGTTGGTAAGATTTTTTTCAGCTATTGTTCCATGTGTTGGCCAAGATTTGATTACTGATGGTATGCCATGTGTTGGCATTGGACTATATGTTGCTCACAAAGGACTATAAGTTATTACTTTTATGTTATTCTTACTTGTTATTTTTATACTATCAATTGCTTTTACAAATTTCGCTTTTAATCTATTATTCAGTATTTACAATTCAATTTGGCTACAGGCAAACTAACCATAGTAGCCTTTCTCTTGATACAGCCTGTATTTATTATAGGTTTGCAAACACTTCAAATCTTGCTAAGTACGCATGTACTTATCCTTGCTTTTATTGTTGTTTTTAGGTAAAGAAATGGAATGTCCCGAAGAATCATATCTTGATGTAGGTTTTGATATATCAACAATTAGTTTATCTAAGATTTACCTTATCAGTTGCCTGAGGGTTGAATGGATACACTACAAGACTTTTGTTTCTTTCTGCTGCAATATTACTATATATTGTAAGACTACATTGTATAAATAGCTTCCACGGTAATAATAATATTGTGTATGGTGATCTCAATTTGTGGAGGTGCGTGCTAACTACTGGTCATAGGACTAGCACAGTATGCACTTTAGAATCTTTCTTTTATGATGTGTTGTATCATAAAAGGGATGGTCTCCCAATCAGTAACCAACAACTGGGAGCCGACTCAACATATTGACAAGCGCAATTTTTCATTTTTCTTCGTAAACAGAATCATATGTTTTCTCAAAAAGAAACAGAACCATATGTACTACTACTTCCAATCCAAGCTAGAAGGCAAATTGAATCACCATATTGCTTAATTAAATAGAATGCAAGTGTATTTAACTATCAGACGCTCAGATGAAATAGGAAGATCACGTAATGAACAAGAAATATGTATTGGGTGTCATAAAAAAGCATGTATTGCACGCTCAAGTACATATAATATGTTGATAGCACTAACCTTATGGAAGTATAGAGCTGACTAAGCATGTCTTCCTTTGCCTTCTCCACTTGGCAGAGAACTACAGCCTGCTCGACAGGATTAGTAAGACACTGAAAGATGTGAAGAGTAGATCAGGAAAGATTCAACAGGATTGAGAATGCTTAACTTGGGGACGTTTGCTACAAGACTATCGAGAACAGCTTCCACATATCCGCGTACTTCTTGAGATATCCATCTAAGCTCTTCTTCAGGATCCACAGGTTTTCTGAGTATTGTGTCCTAAAAGGATAGTACACATATGAATGGTAAATATGACAAGAATGAGATACAAATGCCATGTAATTAATTAATCTAGATGTTGGTTTTCAAAATCCTGGTGACAAGCTATTTTTAAGAAAAAATATATTGGCAAGCTGAAGTTGTAAAATAAAAGCAGAATCAAATCCAGGCATCATGCAACTTTTTGATAAAATAAATAGGTGTAGTTTCTGACTTACTAGGGAACCATCTTTTTTTGAAGCAGACACTAGAGAACCATCTGAATGGCTTTGCCTCATTGGTAAACCACCTTCTGGAACATTTGTTCTCTTTGCAGAAGCCCCTTTTGACTCAACAATGCTCTTAATCTTGGTGACCCATTCAGTTTTGTCAGCCATACTTTGAGCCTTCAGTATAACAGCGTTGTGAGCTATCAAAGTGATTAATGAACAATCAGTGAAGAGTAGGCAAAGAAATAACCTGTTATCAATTAGAAAACTGATGTAAATTTACCTTTTAAAACATTTTTGTAAGCAACCTTATGAGTTATCTTGAAAATAAGACTAGGAGCTTTTCCAAAATCTGGCCCATTTGTCATTTTAGAATCTTTAGAGCTTCTTGGAGGATCTTCCTCATCTACAATCTCCTCAAGATTACAATCCTGTAAGTTGTAGGCAGAAATAAGGAAAAGGCGATACAGCTGTAATACAAAGCAATGATTAGGTAGTATTTCTATCTAGCAGCAACAAATTTTTGATGGGAATCATGCTGAAGGAAAAATTACCAAAGAAATGATATCAGAGCTAAACCAACCATACGTAATTTTCTTCTGCAATCAGCTTATTTTGGAGAAACATATTGCATCTCTATAAACCAAATACCCAAATGACAACCAGAAGAATCACAACCAAAGAGCATTCAATTTTTTTACTACCTCCAGATTGATGATGCCCCGGAAATGTGTCTCCTCTTGTTTCTTGGTGTATCCAAGCTGGATAAAAAAAATATTTTTCATTCACCATCAAATTAGAAAAAAGAATGTTAACAAAATCTTGAAGTGGTTTTGAGGGATGTAAGTTGCTTAGCACAATCCAGATATTACGAACCTTTCCAATTTTCTCATTTAGAGCAAACCATCGCTTGCTCCAACCATTTGCTTTTGCGCGTTTTTTAAACAGAAAACCTTTGACATAGCAAACAAGCATTAAATATGAAAGATACATCCATTATCAACTTCTAAAATCGACAAAATAAGTTGACAGAAGCTATTTATGCGTCCAACTAAAAAACTTCAAAATATACTAGTGCAGCAGGTCCATACCAGCAGTAATTTCTCCTGCAGGTCCGAAAATTTGTAAATTTGATATTTCCTTTGTTTGGGCATTTGGACCTGTGGCCTTACAACAACAAAACCGATTTGTCACAATTATTGGGGAAATAACATATTTGAAAAGTGCACAGGCAAAACATAGTTAAAAACATGTTTTTTCAAAAAAAAAATTATGAATATACAAAATAAATAAGTACAAAGACATAAAACAAGGCACAATATACAATGCAGAGTAGCATACTCTGTTTTGGTCTGCATCTGAACCCTTCTTTGTAGAGCGATTTTTCAGCTCATCTTCATGGCATTGCCTTACCATTCTGGATGTAATAGTTGACATAAAGATATTAAATAGAAACCAATACAAAACCATCCTAGTAATAGGGAAAAAACTAGAGGTTGCAAACCAAGAAAACTAGAAGTTTGTAAGTATGAAAGAAATAGACAAGGCCATGCACCAACAGAGACACAACATTTCTAGTAAAATGTCACAATAGACACAACATAAATTTAGCACGTGCAGTTGAGCTACAACATCAAGCTGGCAAAATATAAATTTGGCGTGTTCTTTTCAGAATTCTTGGGCTTTTAATGGGTTATCTGCAGGCTGTGTCAAACCCGTGCCTACATATTAGATTATTTTTTGATATTGTAAATTAATGGTCACTTCCCATATACATGTCAGGATCATCTATGTCAAAGTCAAACACATGCCCGGGCACGAGAATGCTAAATTATTAGATTGTCTATGCAACCTCGTTCTCGACGCTACTGGTTAGGAAGTGAGCTCCATCTAGGATACATCTGTTATACCACAAACAGTTCAAAGGGCTAGAGAACAGTGGCTTGTTGGTGGCTGGAAAATTAGAATGTTGAGAGATGCAACAACAGAAAGTGTTCAGTACGTGAACATAGCCTACCAATAGAGGAAAGTTTCGTGATTGAGGTTATGGGATTAAAACCCAATTCTTCTTAAAAATTGAAATATGCAGCTCTTCCTAGGTATTCTCATATTTTTAATAGATCAAGCTATTGACATGTCTGGCAGGTTGCTCAACAAACCAGCTTCATTTAAGGTTATGTTGCCTACATGTTGATCATCCAACTGTTTTTCATGCTAGGTACGATATGAATACAAGAGAAGAAATTAAGGTAACACAAACAATGCTTAAATGGATGTAACTCTCATGAATTTAAAATTACACAAGTTGTGCAGTTTGTTGCAACAAAATATTAAGTTTCCATTACTCATTCCGTGACCTACACCAAATTCTAAAACTACATCAATAGACTTTTAAAAAAAGAGTACAAATTGAAAAATGAAACATCAAAATAGAGACATCGTAAGTTTGAAAGGAAATAATTAATGCAAGTGCAAGCGCCAAGTATAATGGAAAAACCAACAAGGTTATTACGAAGCATGAACAACTAACCTTCTCTGCGCTGAGCGGATAAAATGATGGGGAGGCACAAAGGCACGTTCCATATCAACTAGTGCAATGACCATCTTTTTGGACTCATTTTTAAAACCATCTAAAGCAGCAGATGCAATTGCAATTACCTTGTGGAAACAGAGGAGATAAAAATGTTATTTTTTATTAAAAGAATAAATGTTTCCTTCTTTAGGACACCTAATAAGTATACCTCACGCTTGAATGGAGGATATCTACCAAGTCCTGGAGTGGCATTTGCTGCAGCTGATACTATATCTAGCAATACACGGTGAACCTGAGAAATAATAATTCCAAAAGATAATATGTGAGCAGAAACACCAGTTATAAGATTAGGAGGAAATGAGGTGAGACCATGTGAATACAATTTTCGGACAAAAATGATTACAACTGCATACGAACTGGCGTTGAGGTGTCATTAGTTAATGAACAAAGATGATAATGAATGAGATACATGAAAATACCAGTAATTTGAGTGGCAATATTACTATGAAACTTGCAAACATGCTTGTAGAAGTAGGAACAAAACAAAGACAACATGAACAGGTGCATAGAAAAGTAGCAAGTGCAGCCTTTGATACCAATCAGTTTGCACTATGCAAGCATCATCCAATCTCAGCAGAATGCACAGATATAAAGAATGCAACTCACACTTTTCAAGATATAAGAGTACCAGATTAAACACCACATACAATAGATGTACATGTAGAAGAGATATTGGGGAGTATTAAAGCAAAGAGCTAAAAAATTTACCACAATGTACAGATAATATAACTATGCACTGCATGACAAAGTTCTCTACTTATGAATAAGGTGACAAGTCCTCAACTATATTACCTCATCAACAAGAAGTGTTGATGGTTCCTTTGCTAATTCTAGAAGTCCTTTTATAAGAGACCTTAAGCCTTTCTCCGGTGATATTAGGTAAGGCAGATAACCACCAGCCTCTAGAACAATCTACCACAAAACAAAAGAATGTTTATAAGCATAAATTGGATGAATTCAAGTAAGGAGGCTTTAATTTTTATTCTGTATAACTAGATTACCCTTTTGACATTTTTTATATCAAAATGCTTGTCCATAGGAAGCTGTTTGATCCTGGTTGGAAACTTTCCCTCGAAACTTGCAACAACTTTCCAGCCTGCACCCTTTGTTGGCAGTAGAATTTCATATATGATTTAAATTATACCAGGTCTCGAATGGGGACATGTTTCAGAAGATGACAAAAAAACTACACTTTCAACGGTATACTGGTATTGAAACTAAGATTGTCTTCCAGATGGACACGATTTCAAACAAAACAACGAGTGTAGTGAGCCGGTGACAAAGTACCCTTAAGTCTGTATATACTCCGTATATTATAGTCGAAAACTTTCCGGCCTCATCACGTGGCCACATCGATTTCAGGCCGACGTGGTCGCTCTGTGTTGCGCCGCGTCACCCGTTTGTGCACCCATTTATACAGCCTAAGTATTTTCTCCAGCAGGGATTGCCGCTAATGCATGGTAGCGCGGTGGTAGGGTTCCTCTGTGCGAAGCCAACTATGCGCCTTCGACACTCGCCTACGCGCGCACTCGTCAGGCGGCCAATTTTTGCCACGCGACTCATGGCAAGGCCACGTGGTGCTCGATTTTTTGAGAAAAGGTCCCCAAATTTTTTGTAAATTATGTTCAAGCACTCTTTTTGCGAAAAGACCCTCATACAAAATCGGATTTCGATATTTTTTGAGAAAAGGCCCCTAAAAATTACATAAATTATGAATTTTGCCGGTTTCTTTTGGAAAAAGATTGCCAAAAATTTCAAAAATTACACGTAGTTCCCTTTTTTGCTAAACCCCCCCCAAAAAAACCAGATTTTGCCAATTTCTTTGCAAAAAGGCCCCCGCAAATTCCAAACTTTAATTTCACCAGTATTTTTGGGAGAAGCCCCCCCAAAATTACGGAGTTTTCATAAAATACGAATCTCGCCGGTTTCTTTTGTAAAAGTCTCCAAAAATTACATATAGATCCCTTTTTTTGGAAAAGCCACAAACAAAATCATATTTTGATATTTTTTGAGAAAAGGCCCCCAAAAATTACATAAATTATGAATTTCTCTTGTTTCTTTTGGAAAAGACCACCAACAATTTCTAAAATTACATGTAGGTCCTTTTTTTGCTAAAAGACCCCCAAAAATAGATTTTGCTGATTTCTTTGTGAAAAGGCCCCTGAAAATTCCAAAATTTAATTTTGTCATGGGAGAAGCCCCCCGAAAATTACGGGGTTTTCGTCAAATGCGAATTTCGCCAATTTTTTTTTGTAAAAGCCTCCAAAAATTACATCTAGGTCCCTTTTTTGTGAAAAGACGCTTGAAAATTCCGAATTTTGCTGGATGTTTTTTGGCAAAATCCCCTGAAATTTTCAAAAAATACATCCGCGTTGCGGCTGGCGTAGCATGCGCCGCGACCATGCATCTAGTTGCACTCGTTCCCAACTCATTTGAACCCTTAGCATTCCTCACATGCATTGAAAGAAAAAATGCAATATATAGCCTAGCATAACTACAACTACAAATAGAAAAAATTGGAAGACGCAGACAAAATTTCTGTGAAGTTTTTAGTACTTTACTGAAAGATGGCTAAACCAAAAGAAGAAGGAATAAGTCCTTTGAATTTTGCAAAAAGTATAAAAACCCTCTAAACTACAAAATCAGATATTTAACCCCCTGAACTTTCGAAGTCAGATCAATACACACCCCAAGGTGGTTTGGGAGGGCGTCTTCACTAACATGGCAGTGGTTTTGCCATGTGTGCATCTCACATCACCAAATATTTGCTACTAAGGCACCATAGTAAGTAGTATGAATAAAAAAATCCTTCTGCAACACAAGGAGGGTGGGGGAGAAGAAAGGGGGATGAAGAGATATTCTTTTAAGTATTTTGATGACTCATTATTATGTCGAAGAGGGAATTTTTTTTATTTGCTATTGCTAACTAGGATGCCACCATAGGAAAATTTTGTGATATAAGCTACAGATGTGGCAAAACCACCTCCACATCATTAAAACCATCAGTGTAAGCCGCCTTAGGGTATAAATTGACCTAGTTTTGTAAGTTTGGAGGGTTAAATATCCGATTTTGTAGTTATGGGGATTAATTGGAATTTTTGCAAAATTCAAGGCGGTAAAATGGACTTATTTCAATATCCAAACAAGAATTATCCAAACTACGGTCAGCAATAGTAGGATGACAAACATAAAGATGCTCAAAGTTTTCAATCTCATATCCTTCAGTGATGAGGAGCATAACAGTTCACAGTACATGAGATCACAAATAAATCATAGAGGTGAAACCAAGAGGGTGCGCAGTAGCATCACTAACCTCACCACCTGCAATATGTTGGAGAAACTTATCCTCAAATTCCCGGCAAAGTCCTAAAGCAATGACCCGGGTTCCTTCAGAACTCTGGACCATCTGTTCTCCAAGCTTTGCTAATTCCTCTTGAATTATTTGAGACTTGCCTTGAAGACTACAATTTTATGAAAATAAACAGGGCACATGATTGCAGATTCTAGCATACCATAACAAACGTTGAGGGCATGGGGCAGGACGAATCTATACCCATTTAGGAGATTTGGGAGCCTAACTTTTATCCGTGTCCTTATCTGCTTAGCAAGTGAATCAACTAAAGCTACCCGACCAAGCTTACTTTGGGGAGCTCCGCCAAGTATAGATAAAAGGCTTTCACCTTCAGCTTGCCATGAAGGTTCTGGTGAAGTTTCAGAACCTACTCCAGACTGAGCAGAAACAATAGGAACAGAATGCCCAATCGTAGCTACCCAATGAATGTCAGCTGCAGTTCTTGGACCTTGGTTTACAAGCAGGGCCTGAACAGCACCAAGAGCTTTCTGCTCTCCAGCTGCCTGATCAACTTTGCTTAAGACACCAATGGTTCTAGTACCTAGTAAACCAGCAAGAAAATTAGTATGTGCATTAATTGCTGTGCAAATGAGCATGGATTGAAACCATTACTTCTCTATAATAGATCGAATTCTACATTTCTACTGTCTGAAAATTTTCTTTAAGATACTACAACTTGAGCCTATCATACAAACCTTCTGAATCCAATTCCCTCGCAATCCTTAGAGCTCGAGAAGATGCCACATCAGGTGCTTGTAGAGCTGGAATGATAACTAGCAAAATTGCATCATTGCGTGCAGCATAGTTGCCAATCTGAAGATGTGATTGTCGATGGCAAACAATACATGTTGAAACACAGAGCAGATATTTTTGTAAGTGTTGCGGTTTCCGCAATATTCTAGGACAATATGTCAATGTAGCATGTCAATAACTAAATCCTAAAAAATAGAATGAGATTGAATTTTATAAATGTTGATATGCATTAATTATTCAGCAGGAGTATAAAAAGCAGAATGCTAAATCACAACACTTTGAATCTATCAGTGGAGATGGAAATTTATTTTGATGATTTAGAGAGTAGATTTTTCATGTCACACAAACATTTACCTGTTTTTATTTATCCATGCCAATGCATAAAATGCACAGCTATTTCTACTTGAGTGTGGTCTGCTAATCTTTTTTTATTTGACCACGATCCAGAAGAACATATATTTGGATGTCGGTGAGGTATGGAGTGGCAAATCCTCAAACGCACCTCTTTAGAGTGGCAAATCCTTAGTAATTCAGTGTATTTATTATTAATCATTGGCAGTAGACATCTGTATAATAGTGCTGAGTCACAGATATCGACCAAATCCATATCACACATTCATTTTCAATTCTACTGGTAAATCAAACTGTCAAATAAACCCCCGTCAAACACTATATATCATTAAAAATTGTATTTCAAAAAGAAAAGATATTAACTCCCAACTGGATCATTAGCAGACACCAAGAATTTAACACTATTGAAGTGTAGCATTGTAAATAGCTGAACGAATAATCATATATATCATACGACTTCTGTAATAATGCTGACCATTGATTCATCCATGTTCCGCTGATCAATCCCCGGCAAATCAATTAATTTTAATGGAGGGGCTGAAACAAAATTAGAAGTATCTACAATAAGTAAATAATAAGATTATGCACAAAAGATGGTTACGCAATCGTAAATCACGATGCTGATTTGTCAAGACATGCACTCAGGTACATATTTCATCAAAACTTACGAGACAATGTTGACAAAACATCTTTTTTTTTTTATCTGAAATCATGTATGCTTTTGATATGGATGGGAATAGCGAGGTCACGGCAAGGGTTGTCGTTGAGAAAGATGCAGCCATGTCCATATGTCTAGCTATCATGTCCGGACAGCAGCATTACATAATACAAAGTGCAAGATATGATAACAAATCCACAACACAAAAGTCATTTCGAACCTTGTACAACCGTATTAATAGTAAATGTGCAGCCATTTTATTCTATGTACTCTATATGCAATTATGCATTTTTATTGTTTCACTTAAGTTTACATACAGTTTGGCAGCTATTATTCCTAATTAACAGATCTAAAGGATGGATCGTATGCTATTAATCATTTAATTTGTTGGAGAACACTTCTACAATCATAGCAGAACAAGTAAAGCAACAAAGTGTAATTATTCAGCCTATTCATAACATATAATTTACAGTTTAAGAGAGGCTAGCTCGCTGGCGAGGGCACTGTGCCGCCAAAACGCCCGCCCGTGTTAGAGGATCGATGTGGGTGCCTCACGAGCCGGGTGCAAGCGCAGGCGTGTGTGTATGTGTGTGTGTATGGTTTGTGTGCGTGTTTGTACCTTAGCTGTTATTCTCCTTTAATAAATGTCAGAGCTCCTAGCCAATTTTTTTAAAAAAATAACATATAATTTACGTTAAGTCCAGTTGCATCTCTAACTCTTAAGTAAAAAAAGCTATTCTCCACAGCATTCACTCAGCTGATCGATCAACGTACAGATGCAAAACATTAAGAACCATAGGAATAATTAACAAACCAACCTGTGCTCGTGGACAATTTGACGTTTATCTCGTCAGATTGCCCCTTACCAGAACTACTAGTCTTACTCAACCGGTCCTGCAATGAGTGCCTGAGGGAACCTGCATTTGTAACAATTCAGATATAGTCACGCTGCCACGCACACATGCACGCACCCACACCCATCTCATACACTTATCTGCTCCCAGAATCCGGGGATTCACTTGTCACACTCTGAAACAATCGCCAAAAGAGAACTCACTGGCAGAAACCTGCTGCGACTTGTTGTCGACATGCAGCACGACGGATTTACTGCTGAGCGATGCATCCCGCTGCAGGTCTACGCAGATTGGGGCCCTCGTCGCTCCATTCTCCCCGGTAGGCTACACTCATAAACACGGTAAACCCCATTTGCATAAATAATCAAACGTGACGATCGACAATAACTATAACCTAAATGTTACATCAACAACATTCAACTGTAACATAGAGAACTAGGCAAAATGAGAGCAGTACACGAAAATGTGGCAATTAGAGGCCCGAGGCCAAGTGCTTCGGATATCAAACGCAGAAGATCGAAGAAATAGAATTAAAAAAAAAAATCAGATTGTTAGAAGGAATGGAGACGGCGTCACTAACCGCCCAATTAACTCAACGAGATACGCAATGCTAAAGAGAGGGAGGGGAAGCATAGCAAAAAAATTAAAACGCGAAAAAGAAAAGTGTACTCACGAGCACGGGATGGCCGATCAAGCCGTTGAGCACCGCCGATTTTCCCGCGCCCTGCACAAACGCGCATCACAATCCTCGTCATACCACAGCCGGATCGATCGATCAGAGCGGAGGTTTCGCGAGGGAGGGAGGGAGAGAGGACGGGTAGGTACGCACGACGTTGCCGAGCGCGACGACGGTGAGGAACGAGGAGCCGCCGCGCCGTGCCACGCGATCGGAGGGGTCGTCGTCGGCGAGCAGCGCAGAGGCCTGGAGCGTGGCGTCGGCGAGCTCCGAGAGGTCCTCCATCGGAAGGCGACACCGCCGGCGCGCGCGGGTCGGGAGGGGCCGGAGAGAGGCGGATCTAGGGTTTCCGGCTGGCCAGCGAGACGGGAGTTGAGGTACGCCGTCGTCGTCGTGGTTGGTTCCGGGTGCCGGAGCGGTCGAGTTGATCGCGTCGCGGCGTCGGGGGTGGAGGCGGTTATTAGAGGCTTCCGTTTCGAATGGGGGACGAACTTCACTTGGGGGAGCGGCCAGGCGCTTCGCCTGTACAGGACACGTGTAGGCGTGTAGCAGCGGTGGGCTCTGCATGCCCACAGGCTCATTTCCGCCGTCCAATCGTTAACCAAAGCAGATTCGTCCTAGATCGATCGGCAGGGCGGAGAAAGTCCCCTTTTTTAAAGCTAGTTAGATGTTATAATGAAAACTCATAATTTATACAAATAGTAATATTTTTTTAACAAAAAAAAATGAACAAACTAAAAGATCATAAAAACTGACTGTATCTTAAAGTATGTCTTTTTATGGCTTCATGAAGTATTTGTCATCGGTTGTTTATGCAATGGAATGAATAATCCATTGTCATGAATGAACAAAATAAATGATAAGTATACAGCTCCCACATTAAGAACATTGCATCAATGACTGTCTATTCCACATCTAACAATTCTCATCATTATTCCCATACAGGTAGCTCAAAAAACAGTAACATAATTACACGTTATATTACACATAAAATTATGTTATCTAGTATATCGAGCTGGCTTACAACATGTCATCGACTCCAAAACCCAATCTTCCCAATAGAATTCACATAGGATATCTTAAATGAAGTTGCAACACAAACATTGACTTTAACAACATGGCCCTTGATAGGACACTTTGAGATTGTATTGCAACTGACGAATGTTATTCATCTGGCCCATCATCGTCATCTGAAGAAGTAGAACTCGTGTTTCCGGTGCTAGGTAGCTCATGTATAGACAACCCGGTGGGAGCATGTGGCGCAAAACTGGTCCGAGTTCTCTTCGATGCATTACATTCAACCATCGCAATAAAAAAAAAATAGCATGTAGGTTTCATTTTAGGATCGTCGGAATGGTACGAAACGACGGAAAGTTGAAAACTAAAAAGTTTGGCAACATAGCCACCTTCTTTTCTGTCGGGACCCCGAATTTGCAAATCCGGACCCTCTGTGTATTCAGCACTAGTCCAGGAACGCGCTAGTGCACACAGTCTTAACATCGGTAAATATCACAATCATACCACTCGATACTAGTAAAGTACTTTAATTAAATAGTCAAACTGGTTACTTGACCTTATGGTCAAGTTACAAATACTGCGCCTCATGATGAAACTTATTAAGAGAGAAATATTAGCGGCGAAAAATCAAATAACCGTGGCGCCATCCAAGATACCACAGCAACTGACCCAGGCTCGCTCCCTAAGTAGACGGATCCTCTTGGAGCTCCTCCTCCAAAGTGGTGTAGTCTCCTCTTCAAGCGGTGTTGTATTGTGGCAAGGGTGAGTACTTGGTACTCGGCAAGTCATGCACAGAATGCAAGCTAATATACTATATGCATGGCTTGGTACAAAGGAATAGCTCAAGGTATATTTGCGATGCTTGACATTTGACAAGTAACATAAGTAGATTCGAGAGCAGTAGAAACAAGTATAGCATAATTAACTTTTCAAGGAGTTTAATAAACATCTTTCCCATCCTAATCCATGTTTCCATCAACATCATTATTAATCCATCCCAACCTTTCGGATCCAAGTTATTTTTGAGAAAATCTAACCCTTGATTGTAATTCGGCGATGTCCAATACCGCGGACACGGCTATTCGAATAGATTCTACACTCTGCAGAGGTTATGCACTTTACCCACAAGATACAAGTCAAACACCACAAAGGCGAGTTCCGTAACAAAGTCTTTGGAAACTTCTAACAATACAAGTGGTCCTCCCTGTTATTGCACACTAACCCTTCCCTTAGCTAAAGGCGAAGTTTAGGCCAATCAACCGTTAGATGGATGGGTACCTGGCCTCGGCCAGTATGCTCCCGTACAACTTACACAAAGGGTGTAGTTGACCTCACGAGGTCCCCGCAGTGCGTTATTAGCAACTTAGTCAACTAGGTCCATCCCATTCTGAGACATGTGGTTGCACGTTAGACCCAGTTCAAAGGCTTGCAAGGTGAAGTCCTTAGGGTGACCAGGGCAAGACTACCAGAAGAACCAAATCAACATCCCGATTACAACCTGGCCCACTGATCATTCTTGCCACATGCCCCGTCAAAAACTATTTATCAAACCCGATTGATTACCATGCACCACGTGCCATCAACATCACATGATACCTTTCCAAAAGCAGGTTCAATATATCATTAAGTCAATATTAACATTTGATTGTCCAAAATCATGTCATGAGCACGTGCGGTCTAAGCGTTATACTACAACGGTCAAAAAACCATGTTGGCAATTAAAAAATGTACAAATAGTAATCCACAAATAGTGTTACAAAGGGTCATGGAAAATATTTAATTAATAAAGGTGTCATCTGACAAATTGGTATTTATCTAACCCCCATATTTAAATAAAGTATTTTTCTAATTGAACTAGCATGCAATAGGTTAAATCAAAATAGATTTCAAAATAGGATCAACATGGTCAAAGCACAACTTGCCTTCAAAAAGTACTTTTTCTTGGTCTTGAGTTGGATCCTGAGTCAATACTTCTCCTTCGAATCCTTCCGGCACTTCAACGTCTACTCGAAAAGCGTGCAAATAGCAATACACGAATAAACAATAGGCAAAAAGTGTCCAAACATCCAAATAAAATCCATAAACAGAGAGAACATAATTTTATGAATTTTTAGAAACTGGAATCGTCAAATTTGGAGTTAAAATGCAAAAGTTATGATTATTTAAAGTTTAAATAATCAATTAAATAATTTTACATAGAAAAACTTTAGTCCAAAAATTAAATAAAATTCATAATTAGGTAGATCTCAATTTTATACAAATTTAGAAATTTGAATCACTCAAATCGGAGTTGAAACGCAAAAGTTATAAGCGTTTGAAGTTTGAATCAAATCTGAAATCATTATTTCGAATTAATAAATCATTTTCTTTTAGGAAATTAATTATTACGTCGGCTGGACACGTGTCGACCTCGATTGGGCGGTGGCGTCGGTACCGATCCATGGACTTGGTCCACGCTCGGCTCAGTCTCTGTGGACTCGGTCCACGGCTCCTCGTGAGACTAACAGGTGGAGTCGCCTCGGGTGACATCACTTCGGCGTCGTGAGGCTCGGCCGCACTGGCGGCAGGTGGGACCCACTGGCGTCATTCTTGGCGTCGGCGCTCGGCTAAGGCGATCGGCCCGACATGCGGGCGCCATGGCGTCGGTGTGGCGTCATGGTGCGAAGTGGGTGGCGCGTGACATCACGGGCCCAGCGTGTCGGCGTCCTGCCTTGCAGCGTGTGGGCGGCGGCCAGCGGCGGTCGACCTTCTTGAACAGCGTGGCGCAATCTCGGCCGTCGATTTGAAAATCAACGGCCCAGATTAGATCTGGCTCTCACGCGTTTGGGTTAACGCGTTTGATCTGAACCGTTGAATCTAGATCGGACGGTCAAGATTGGATCTAGTAGTTTTGGGCGGAATCTCGCGTGAGATGGCGTGGCGCAATCTGGGGCGTTGGATCTTGATCAGACGGTGAGAAGCTTCGGCGGCAGCGATGGCGTCTGTGGGCTACTGGCCGAGGCGGGGCGGCGACACGAACGCTGGCGTTTGCGGGCTCCTCCGCGAGTGAGAGGTCCCGCCGGGTGTGTCTCGTCGCGGTGAGTCGGATCTAGGAGTCAGCGGCGAGCGCAAGCAAAAGCGTGGCGGAGGAGTGCTACACTCCGGCGGCGATTGCGAAGCGCGTCGAGGGCGCTGCGGCGGCGGCAGCTAGAACAGCGGCCGCCAAGGTCGAGGTGATCCTCGGGGTGTGATCCGGGCATTAAATAGCCTCGGCTTCCGCGTAGCGGAAACCTAAATCCTCACGGCGGCGAAGCGCGGCGGCGAGTCCGGCCGGACTTCGGCGGAGAACGGCGGCGGAGGGCCGTCCACGTGGCGCGATCAGCGGCCCGCGATCGCGGCGCGGTCGGATCCGGCGGACTCGGCCCAGCGGTGCGATCAATGGCCGTTGGATCTCGATCCAACGGTCGGGATCGAATAGGGTTCGGTCAAGTCACTTGGCTTGGGTCGGACTCGAGTCGGACTCGGACTCGAGTCGGACTCGGACTCGAGTCGGACTCGGACTCGGGTCCGGTCGGATGAACAGTACTTGACCCGACTTGATTTTCCAGCGATTTAATATTTAAAATAATTCCCAGAAATTCATTTAATTCATTAAAAATATCAAAAGACTCAGAAAAATTCCAGAAAAATTCTGGAAAATACTTTGGATCATTTTGGACTCAAATAAAATATTTCCAACAAAATTTTATTTGCAAAGTTTAATTCTTTAATTATTTCAAAATGGAATAAATTCAAATAAATTCCAAATAAATCCAAATAAATTCCAGAAAATTCCAAAAATTCACCAAAGTGCCAAATCACACATGAATTTAAGAAAAGCAAAATTTTGGGGTGTTACAAACCTCCCCCCCTTAATAGAATCTCGTCCACGAGATTGAGGCTTACTCTGAGAATAGGCTTGGAAACTCTTTCTTCAAATCCTCTTCACGCTCCCAAGTTGCATCACTCTCACTTTGGTTGCTCCATTGAACTCTGCAGAAACGGGTTGACTTGTTCCTCGTCTCTCGATCCATGGTGTCCAAAATCTTTACGGGATGCTCCTTGTAAGTCAAATCTTCTTGCAACTCAATTGATTCTAGCGGTGTCTGTTCCTCAGGAACTCGGAGACACTTCTTCAACTGGGACACATGGAACACGTTATGTACTCCTGCTAACGACTGCGGTAGCTCTAGCTGGTAAGCAACTTCGCCCCTACGGCTCAAAATCTTAAATGGTCCAACATAACGGGGTGCGAGTTTCCCTTTGGCATGGAACCTCTTAACTCCTCTGAGCGGCGTAACTCTGAGGTATACAAAGTCTTCTGGTTCAAAACTCAAATCCCGGCGATGATTGTCAGCATAACTCTTCTATCGTGATTGGGCGATCTTCAACCTTTCCCTAATCATGGCAATCTGCTCTTCAGCCTCTTGAAGAATATCAGGTCCGAAGACACCAATTCAATGGCGTTCGACAGGGTCGACCATACAGTGCCTCAAAAGGTGACATCTGTAAACTAGCCTGGTAACTATTGTTGTAACTGAACTCGGCATACGGCAAACTCTTATCCCAAGAGGTAGCATAAGCCAATGCACATGCTCTTAACATATCCTCCAGAATATGATTGACTCTTTCGATGCATCCATCGTCATGGATGATAGGTACATCTTGAAGTTCAAAGCGGGTTCCCATGGCTTCATGCAACTTATTCCAAAACCTTGAGGTAAATTGGGTATACATCAGATACAATCCTCTTTGGCACTCCGTGCAGACAGACGATCTGATCATGTACAACTCTGCTAACTTATCTCCGAGTAGGTGGTCTTCACGGGGATAAAATGGGCTACTTTGGTCAAGCGATCCACTATAACCCATATGGAGTCATAACCTCCTTGAGTCTTAGGCAAGCCGTGTAATGAAATCCATTCCGATTTCCTCCCACTTCCACTCGAGGTATTTTCGGTACGTAGCAATCCTGGCGGTCTCGATGCATTGCCTTGACTCTCGGCATACGTCGCACAATGCAACACCTTTCGGCAACTTCACGCTTCATGCTCGGCCACGAGAATCTTTCCTTCAAATCTGATACATTTTGGCGCTTCGAGGATGAATTGAGTACTTGGAGTCATGGGCTTCTTCCAAAATCGGTTGCTTTAATTCCTTCTTGTTGGGCACACAAATGCGATCCTTCATCCATAACGTGCCTTGCTCATCCAACTTGAAGTCCTCTGCCTTGCCTTCTCCCTTGATGGACTTAATCCTGCGGATCTTGTCATCATCATACATCCTTCCGGATCGATCCTCTAGGGTAGGCTTCACTTCCAATCGGCCAAAAATCCGCTAGGTACCACCTCAATCTTCATTCTCTGAAAATCCTCACATAACTCATCGACTTGTGGCTAGCAACTTACTCACGGTATGGCTTTTCCGACTCAAGGCATCGGCAACTCGTTGGCCTTCAGGGATGGTAATGGATTCCAACATTGTAGTCCTTGATCAACTCTAACCATCTCCTCTGCCTCATGTTCGAGATCCATTTGGGTGAATATGTATTTAAGGCTCTTATGATCCGTATACACTTCACATCTGTTCCCGATCGAGATAGTGGCGCCATATCTTCAAGGCATGCACTACGGCAACTAATTCTAGGTCATGCGTCAGATAATTTTCCTCATGCGGCCTCAACTGCCTTGATGCATAAGCGACGACCTTTCCATTCTGCATCAGCACACATCCAAGTCCTTGGCGCGATGCATCACAATAAATATCAAAGCTTTGATTAACATCCCAGGTAGAACTAACACCGGTCTTGGCGTCAATCGCTTCTTCGACTCACGAAATCCTTTCTCACATTCGGCGTCCATGCAAACTTCTTCTCCTTTTTCGGCAATTGCGTAAGGGGTTTCGCAATTGTCGAAAAGCCTTCAATGAAAAGCGGTAGTATCCTGCCATTCCAAGGAAACTCAGGATCTGGGTCACGATCTTGGCTACTCCCAATGTAACACGGCTTCTACTTTGCTTGGATCTCTGGCGACTCATACTGCGGTCATTACATGTCAGAAATTCTACCTTGTCCTTCCAAAAATCACACTTGTTGAACTTGGCGAAGAGTTCTTTGTTCCTCGGCTTTTCCAAAACTTCGCCTCAAGTGTTCGGCATGCTCATCCTCTGTCTTGGAGTAGATTAGGATATCATCTATGAACACAACAACAAACTTGTCCAAATATTCCATGAACACCTTATTCATCATATTCATGAAATATCTTTGGTGCATTCGTCGATCCAAAGGACATAAGCGTAAACTTCGTAATGTCCATATCTTGGCGAGAATGCGGTCTTCGAATATCCTCGATCGATCTTCAATCGATGGTATCCCGATCTTAGGTCAATCTTGGAGAAAACTCCGGCTCCTCTCGGTGATCAAACAAATCATCAATCTGGGTAACGGGTACTTATTCTTCACGGTGACTTCATTGAGTGCACGGTAGTCAATGCACATCCTGAAACTCCGTCCTTCTTCTTGACAAACAAAGCGGTGCTCCCACGGCGACGAACTCGGTCGATAAATCCTTTCTCCATTAACTCCTCTATTTGTTTCTTCATCTCTACCAACTCCTCGGTTGACATCCGATAAGGTCTCTTTGCTATCGTGGCTGTGCAGTACAAGCTCTATCACAAACTCTATGTCACTGTCTGGCGACATACCGAGGTAGATCTTCGGGGAAAAACATCTGGGTACTCATTCACTCTTGAGACATCCTCTATCTTTGATTGTCTTGAGTCTTGTTAACCATCATCTGTCCATCTCTAGCTGCGGTGGCTTGAAATTCCACTTTCTTTCCACACGGGCTCTCAAGCGAGATAGTCCTTCGTCCACAATCAATACGGCCTTGTGCTTGGATAACCAATCCATTCCCAAAATAACGTCTAAGGTGCAGGTCTCCAAAATTATAAGGTTCGCTAGGAACTCTATTCCATCTATTAGTATTCTCACCCGGAACATCCTACTTTCGTTCGAGTTGAACCAGGGTTTGAACTAAAAGCATGCATTTAAGCCTTGCAATCTCCAAATCATTTTTAGCGGCAAAGCCTTGCGAAACAAGCGAATCTGAAGCTCGAATCAAACAAAGCATTGCGAGTGCTGAGTTAACTAGCAACTTACCCGATCTGACGTCCGTAGCATTACTGCGGTGCATCTGCGGTGACATGGTTGACTCGGCCTCTAACCACGATGCAGGGTGTGGCTCACTGATCTTTGGCGTCCTAGCTGAGGTGGTTCCTAGATTGAAGCGGCGGGGTCACTCTGCTTTGTCTTCTTTGGGCAGCTATTGGCAAAGTGTCTGGCTCGTTGCGATTGTAGCGGCGTCTCAGCATTCCTTCTTGTTGCACTGGAAGCGGCGTTTCTAGCGGGTGAGTGCAGTAGTTACGATTGGCCGGGTCTTGAGTGCTGGTGACGGTGTCCTTGTAGCATTACGTGGTGGAATCGAAAAAAGCGATTTGGTGCAACTCTCGAGGCCATTTGTTGCGTTCACTGGCGTGATCCTGTTGTTGCATCCTGCGCTTCCTGTTCTCATCCAATTCCTTGCGCTTGTCCTCAAGAATAAGCGCCTTATTCACCAACTCTTGGAAATCTGGAAAGATGTGGGTGATCAATCCCACCTGCAATCCTGAGTTAAGTCCTTTCATGAAGCGAGGTATGCGGCTTTATCTGTCGCTACATCCTCGGTGCGTAGCGTGCTAGGCTGTGTGAACTTGTTCGGAGTAGTCGACCTTTGGTGATTACCTTGCTTGATGCTCTGAACTCCTCCTTCTTGAGATCCATGATTCCTTGAGGCACGTGATCTTGTGGAATGCGGTATGTGAACTCTTCCCAAGTGATGTCACGAGGGTTCACTTGCGTGGCCTGAAGTTCTCCCACCATTCGGCCGTTCCTTCCAAGCGATGAAAAGCGTAGAGTACCTTCTCATTTCCCTCGCATTGAGCTATGTGTAGCTTCCTCTCAATTGACCTTAACCAATCATCGGCCTTCAATGGATTGGCATTCCCGGAAGAAAGTGGGTGGGTGAGTTCTCATGAACTCGGCGATCTTGTGATTCTGGCGTTGTCCACGATTAACTTGATTAGCGATGGCCTGGCGATGACGTGTTGCATCTGTTGCATCATAGCATGCATCAACTGAGTCTGAGCAGCAAGAAATGCTCCAAAATTCTGCATGTCTAGTGGCGGTGCTGGTGCTCCATCATTAGGGTTTTCTGTTGGGCAAGAACCACTTCCATTGCCTCCAAAGTTTCCGCGGGTGTTCACCATCTGTCGATTTGCTCTAGGTTTTAGAGATGAGGGGGAAACAAGAATAGACAAGTAATATGGAACTTATACGGGGCGAAAAGGTGTAACTTTAAGGTCCAACTTTATTAATGATATTAATATCTTGGTATGGTTGCTTACAATGCCTAGGCCCCTTGCAACACATACTGCACACTCAGCAAGCAATGAAAATCCAATCGATCTAACTCTGGAGTCTAACGCCTAAAGGGCGACTCTTTATTCTAAGACGCGACTCGGCGAAGGAGTCTCTCTATAAAACCTACGCTCACTCATCGAGAAAACCTCCCCGGCCTGGGTGCGGATCTTTGCGGCATAGGTGCAAAAGCGATTGCCGTGTCCGGCAAGAATCGTGTCATCTGTGGTAGTCGAAGAAGCGGTGTCCTCATCGAATCGACTCCTCCGGATCTGGTTCGTGTAGCTCAGTCTTGGCTCACGGTTCTCGTCCGTACAAAGCCATCTCCAACTCGTCAATCCTTCGCAGAAGGTGTGACACATACTCTTGAGCTTCCCGCCATCTGTTCTTCTCTGTCGTGATCTCCTTGCGGGCCTTCTGTAGCTCCTTCCTTGTATCATCAGTACATCCTCTGGCGACAACAAGTCGTGCCAAGCTGTGTAACCATGGCATCCTCATCACAGAATCGCCTTCGGGTCAAGAAGGTTATTGCTGCTTGTGGTGATAACGGAACACCGTGCTCTCAACTCTCTGGCGTAGATCTGGGTAATGTGCCGCATTGCTCGTCGTGATACTTCTTGGATACCCATCTGCATTGTAGACCTCCTGGCGGTCACGGTGTGTATCGAGCGATTGCACAGGCCCTTCTTCCTAGTAGGTACCTCAATCTTCACGTCACAAGCCTTGATCAATCACCTTATCGATCACTTCCACTTGGTATTGCGGCTTCTCAAAATCTCCGAGTGCAGAGCATATGCCAAAGCTCTGTGGCGTGACCAACCTCGGATCGGCGTAGTTGAACTCTCCCTCAATCTGTCACAAGAGTGCTCACGTAAGAACTTCGAAATTTTTAAATCGTGACAAGGTAAGGAAAAATTCAGCAGAGACAAGAAAAGAGAAGGGGATAAGTCGAGATGTCATTTCTTATCTTGACAAATTTTATTCTTTTACAAAATAGGTTTTATCCTCACTACGACCATTCTAGCTAGGGTTGAGCCTACGGTCAGTATGGCTCTGATACCACCTCTGTCGGGACCCCGAATTTGCAAATCCGGACCCTCTGTGTATTCAGCACTAGTCCAGGAACGCGCTAGTGCACACAGTCTTAACATCGGTAAATATCATAATCATACCACTCGATACTAGTAAAGTACTTTAATTAAATAGTCAAGCTGATTTACTTGACCTTATGGTCAAGTTACAAATCTGCGCCTCGCGAGCGAAACTTATTAAGAGAGAAATAGTAGCGGCGGAAAATCAAATAACCATTGGCGCCATCCGGTATACCACAGGCAACCAGTGGGCTCGCTCCTAAGTGGGCGGATCCTCTTGGAGCTCCTCCTCCAAAGCCGTGTAGTCTCCTCTTCAAGCTGGTGTGGTATTGTGGCAAGGGTGAGTACTTGGTACTCAGCAAGTCATGCACAGAATGCAATCTAATATACTATATGCATGGCTTGGTACAAAGGAATAGCTCAAGGTATATTTGCAGTAAACAACATTTGACAAGTAACATAAGTAGATTCGAGAGCAGTAGAAACAAGTATAGCATAATTAACTTTTCAAGGAGGTTAATAAACATCTTTCCCATCCTAATCCATGTTTCCATCAACATCATTATTAATCCATCCCAACCTTTCAGATCCAAGTTATTTTTGAGAAAATCTAACCCTTGACTGTAATTCCCGAGCGATGTCCAATACCGCGGACACGGCTATTCGAATAGATTCTACACTCTGCAGAGGTTATGCACTTTACCCACAAGATACAGTCAAACACCACAAAGGCGAGTTCCCGTAACAAAGTCTTTCGGAAACTTCTAACAATACAAGTGGTCCTCCCCGGTTATTGCACACTAACCCTTCCCTTAGCTAAGGCGAAGTTTAGGCCAATCAACCGTTAGATGGAGTACACGGCCTCGGCCGATGCGCTCCCCGTACAACTTACACAAAGGGTGTAGTTGACCTCACGAGGTCCCACAGTGCGTTATTAGCAACTTAGTCAACTAGGTCCGTCCATTACGGACATGTGGTTGCACGTTAGACCCGATTCAAAGGCTTGCAAGGTGAAGTCCTTAGGGTGACCAGGGCAAGACTACCCAAGAACCAAATCAACATCCCGATTGCCACAAGCGGCCCACTGATCATTCTTGCCACATGCCCCGGTCAAAAACTATTTATCAAACCCGATTGATTACCATGCACCACGTGCCATCAACATCACATGATACCTTTCCAAAAGCAGGTTCAATATATCATTAAGTCAATATTAACATTTGATTGTCCAAAATCATGTCATGAGCACGTGCGAGTCTAAGCGGTATACTACAGCGGTCTAAAACCCATGTTGGCAATTTAATAATGTCCAACTAGTAATCCACAACTAGGGTGACAAGGGTCATGGCACATATTTAAATAATCAAGGTGTCATCTGACAAATTGGTATTTATCTAACCCCATATTTAAATAAAGTATTTTTCTAATTGAACTAGCATGCAATAGGTTAAATCAAAATAGATTTCAAAATAGGATCAACATGGTCAAAGCACAACTTGCCTTCAAAAAGTACTTTTTCTTGGTCTTGAGTTGGATCCTGAGTCAATACTTCTCCTTGAATCCTTAGGCACTTCAACGTCTACTCAAAAGCGTGCAAATAGCAATACACGAATAAACAATAGGCAAAAAGTGTCCAAACATCCAAATAAAATCCATAAACAGAGAGAACATAATTTTATGAATTTTTAGAAAGCTGGAATCGTCAAATTTGGAGTTAAAATGCAAAAGTTATGATTATTTAAAGTTTAAATAATCAATTAAATAATTTCTGAGAGAAAAACTTTATTCCAAAAAATAAATAAAATACATAATAAGGTAGATAACAAATTTAAACAAATATAGAAATTTGAATATCTAAAATCGGAGTTGAAACTCAAAAGTTATAAGCGTTTGAAGTTTGAATCAAATCAAATCATTATTTCGAATTAATAAATCATTTTCTTTTCGGAAATTAATTATTGCGTCGGCTGGACACGTGTCGACCTGCGATTGGGCGGTGGCGTCGGTGATCCATGGACTTGGTCACGCTCGGCTCGGGTCTACCGTGGACTCGGTCCACGGCTCCTCGTGAGACTAACGGTGGAGTCGCCTCGGGTGGCGTCACTTCTTGGCGTCGGCGAGGCTCGACCAGTCTTTGGCAGTGGGACCTTTGTGGCGTCATTCTTGGCGTCGGCGCTCAGGCGAGACGATCGGCCCGACATGCGGGCCCGCCATGGCGTCGGTGTGGCGTCATGGTGCGAGTGGTGGGCCGGCCGACATGCGAGCCAGCGTGTCGGCGTCACACGCCGCAGCGTGTGGGCGGCGGCCAGCGGCGGTCGGCCTTCTCCAGGGCGGCGTGGCGCCAATCTCGGCCGTCGATTTGAAAATCAACGGCCTAGATTAGATTCGGCTCTCACGCGTTTGGGTTACTTAACGTTTGATCTGGACCGTTGAATCTAGATCGGACGGTCAAGATTGGATCTAGTGGTTTTGGACGGAATCTCACCGTGAGATGGCGTGGCGCAATCTGGGGCGTTGGATCTTGATCGGACGGTGAGAAGCTTCGGCGGCAGCGATGGCGTCTTGCGAGGCTACTGGCGGCCCCAGGGGCAGCGACCACGAACAGCGGCGTTGCGGGCTCCTCGGCGAGTGAGAGGTCGCCGGGTGCGTCTCGTCGCGGTGAGTCGGATCTAGGTCAACAGCGGCGGGGGACGGCGGGCGGCGGCGAAGCAAGCAAAACAGCGCGGAGGAGTGCTACACTCCGTGGCGATTGCGGCGCGTCGAGAACGCTGCGGCGGCGGCAGCTAGAACAGCAACCGCAAGGTCGAGTGATCCTCGGTGTGATCCGGGCATTAAATAGCCTCGGCTTCGCGCGGAAACCTAAATCCTCACGGCGGCGCGGCGGCGGAGTCCGGCTTTCGGACTCGGGCGGAGACGACGACGGAGGACCGTCCACGTGGCGCGATCAGCGCCCACGATCGCGGCGTATCGGATCCGGCCGTACTCAACCGGTGCGATCCAATGCGGGCCGTTAGATCTCGATCCAACGGTCGAGGATCGAATAGGGTTCGGTCAAGTCACTTGGCTTGGGTCGGACTCGAGTCGGACTCGGACTCGGTCGATCGGATGAAACGATGCCGACGACTTGATTTTCCAGCGATTTAATATTTAAAATAATTCCCAGAAATTTATTTAATTCATTAAAAATATCAAAAGACTCAGAAAAATTCCAGAAAAATTCTGGAAAATACTTTGGATTATTTTGGACTCAAATAAAATATTTCCAATAAAATTTTATTTGCAAAGTTTAATTCTTTAATTATTTCAAAATGGAATAAATTCAAATAAATTCCAAATAAATCCAAATAAATTCCAGAAAATTCCAAAAATTCACCAAAGTGCCAAATCACACATGAATTTAAGAAAAGCAAAATTTTGGGGTGTTACATTTTCCTTTAAGTGATGGTTGGTTTGGATGCCGCGGCATGTCTGCGAAAATCCTTGACGATCTCTACATTTGTGGAGAAAAAATGGAGTGAGACCTCAAGCATACTCATTTTGTGATAGTATCATCGATGGGAAAGAATTTTCGGTTAGAAGCTGACACAATTTGTTAAACATGACATAAGACAATCTTGAATTGGATTTCTAAATAAAGAAAACACATAAAAGTCAAGTTAGCCTATTGCCGTTATATGTATCAATATTCAAGACTGAGTGAATGTCAGAGATTGGAAGACTTTCATATGCATATCTGCACCAGTTCTTCATGTATAATGTATATGAAATGACTATGCATATCCGTATTAAATGACATACCATACCATCAGCGTTCGTGATATTGATGATTTTCAAACAAAAATCATGAAAATCGCATGTATCGAGTAGGTTCGAGAATGCAAACCGGTCGGCAAACTCGTCAAATTTGAATAATTGTTTTTTGAAAATTTGGGAAATTTTATTCCAAAAGCTCCCTAAATTGGTTCATAAACTAATCATGAATATAGCACACAGAACAGTAGTAGTGAATTAAGGAAATGATGAAATAACTTTATAATATCTGCACCTATACGTTGATAAGAAAACACACTCAAACGTGTCCATAGAAACAAATATACAGGTGATCACAGTAATAAAACATGTCGAGCATCCAGTGACATCACTAATCATATAAGCGTAATCTCTACTAATCCAAAAGACGTCGATGGGTAGACTTGGTAACCACAGGAGAGAGGTATGCTCACCTCCTTTCAATAAATCATTTTACGAATGTGAGATCAAATGCTTCTACCACCAGAGGGTATCAAAAGTCTACAATAATAATTTAAAGACATGAATTAGAGAAAACAAGTTAAAAGTTTTCTTTTGTATATAGTATGTTTCTTTTTAATACAGAAAACACTTACTTCAAAGTGCATGTGTTGTAGGAAGATCTGGGGCAAATGCTAGTTTCGTGTACTGTGTAGCCTCCACACATCCTGTTTTGAAGATCAATGTACATATTAATATAAGTTTTTTAAAATCAACATTGGCTATTGTTGATTTATATTTTTTGTGTTGAGTGATTTGCCAAGTAATAATAATTGTGATGGAATACTATATTTATGTTGATTAATCTATTTTTGTTCTTGCTATTGAATTGGAGCAAAGCATTAGCTGGTTTGTTGTTGTGGCGTGATTAGAAATGAAGACTAGAAGTGCATGCAGGCAGTTGATCAAAGCAACCACGTCATGATGCATGCAACGTGATGGGCCAGGGCGCAGGCCCATATACAAGCAGCCGAGCAAATAAAAAGGAGAGCGACGTGAGGGTTTCCTACAGAAGATTGGTCAGGGGCGGCGCAGCATCAAGAAAATGGCGTCGGGCAGTCCGACGTGACGCAACGCGGGCGAAGCGGCTGGAGGTGTACGAGAAGGTCCGCGAGGAGGCGCTGTCCAGCAGTGGCGGCGGAGCAGCCGGGACAAGCAGGCGTTGTCCAACGGCGAGGTGGCTGACGACGTGCACGCTCCGAACGGTGAGGAAGCCGATTAAGATCCTGTTTGTTTCGGCTTAGGCGTTTTGACTTTTGGCTTAAAGCTAGTTTTTTTAACTTAATAAGCTTTTAAGCCGTCTGTTATTAAGCTAAGACATGTTATTTGGTATCCTGGTTTATTAATGAATTAGATGGTACACTTATAGATGAAAAGTCTAAAATACTCTAAATGAGATGGTGAATGAATTCTCAATTTATATATGATGATATTTGGTGGGTAATTTTGGAGACTTTTAGTGGCAAATGGTTATTTCATTCAAAAAACCCCAAAAAAACTCCTTATGTCTAGCTTTTGGCTTATAGTTATACATGAGCTTTTGGCTTTTTTAAAGCTCGGCTTAAAAGCTAGTTGTTTGTTTCTGCTTAAGCTTTTTGGCTTTTAAACCGATGAAAAAGCCGAAACAAACAGGACCTAAGTGAGCAAAGAAAAGGTAGATTGAGAGGAGATGTACATCAATGAAAAAGGAACCTAGTACTCAATTAATACTATTAGTAAGTATGGTTCTGATTAATTGATATGTGTTCTTTGTGCTCAGTTAGACTAACTCTTATGCATGCGTGTTTATTTTAATCTGGTATTTTAGATTGGTTGCGCACATTAGTTCGTTAAATCTGTGTTTAGTTTTATTAGTGCTTGTCTTGTTCACCCATGTCGGAGCGCCACGATCCTTCAATTGGTATCAGAGCAAGGTTAGCTCAGATTAATCTTACGATTAGGAGCTATGGCGCAGTTTACACTTTCTCCATGACTAGACCTCTTGTTTTTAATGGTGATGATTACCCTTATTGGAAAGTGCGCATGCAATCTTTTTTACAATCTCAGAGCTATGAATTGTGGGAAATTTTAGAAACCAAATATGTTAAACCTGAGAATATTGTCACCAAGGAACAAAAAGATCTTTACACCTTGAATTAAAAAGCAATGAGTTATTTTTATGGTGCTTTGTCTAAGAATGAATTTAATAAGATCTCTAATCTGAAAACTGCTTATGAAATCTGGTAATCTTTGAAAATTACTCATGAGGGCACTAATGATGTCAAAAATGCTAAGATTGAATTGTTTACTCGTGAGTATGAATTGTTTGCTATGAAAACTAGGGAAACCATTAATGATTTTGCTACTCGTTTTAATGAACTGGTTAACAAACTTACATCCCTTGGAAAGGTGCTCTCTCAGGAAGATCAATGTAGAAAGTTGCTTAGATCTTTAGATCAAAAGGTGTGGCACTTTAAAGTAACTGCAATAACTGAATCTAAGGATTTAAGTACATTGAAATTAGATGTTTTGCTTGGTTCTTTGAAAATATACGAGATGGGTCTCAGTCAAATTGATCATAATGCTCATGATGTTCTTATTGCTCTTGCCACCGTTGAGAAAAATAAACAAATGGTTACTGAAAAGGAGAAACAAAAGGATATTGATATTGATGATATGGATTTTGATGCGCTTGCTAGTCTTTCTAAAAAGGTTTCTAATGTTTTGAAAACCAAGTTTGGCAAAAGTAAAAGTGATTTTGTAAAATGCTTCAATTGCAATAAATTTGATCATTATAAGAGTGATTGTCCCAAACTTGCTAACAAGAATCCTAGTTTTTTTAGAAAGAAGAAGTTTTCAGGTTCCAAAATGAAAAAGGTCACTTCAAAAAGCATTCTTGAACTTGGTGGAGGAGCTTGATCTTTCAGATGATGACGATGATGATGATCCTTTGGTTACACTTGGGAAGGATGATGAGGTTGCGGATATTTGTCTTGTTGGAAGGGAGACATGCTTTGCATCATCGGATGAAGAAAAAACCGACGACGAGGATGAGGTAAACGATTCTGAAACTCTGGAAGCTTTTAAATTACAAGAAAAGATTCGTGATGCCTTGATAAATAAATGTAAAAAATTAAAGCTAGAAAACGAAAAACTTATTCTTTTGGCTAATAAAAGTGGTGAAAATTGTGGTTCTTGTGCCAAATTAAAAAGAGAAATTGCTAATCTTGAGAGTGCTACTTGTGATGCTTGTGAGTTTTATAAAAGTGAAAATATCATGCTGAAATCTTGTTCTTCTTTATGTGATAAGTGCATTGTGTTAGAAAAAGAGATAATTTCTTTAAAGAATTCAACTAATTCATCAAATTTGGAGAAACAAGTATCTGTTTTAACAAAAGAATTTGGGTGTGAGAATATTGTTGAGCTTAGGAAGAAATTAATTGAACTGGAGAAGCGTCCTTACGCATATCTTTGTACTCGATGCCCTGATTTAGCCCAACAAAACAACTACTTGAGAGAAACTTTGAAAAAGATGACTAATGATGAGAAAGACTTGAACATGATTATTGATACTTCAAAATGCTCATTCATGAAAGAAGGTGTAGGATATAAGAAGAACAACACTGATAAAATTCCTGTGGTTAATGAAAAACCTGTTCTTTTGCGTTCTTCTGATAATGTGATGACTGAAAAGAAATTTATGAGATGCTTTGGGTGTGGTAAATTTGAACACATGAAAGTAAATTGTTATTCTAATGAGGGTACAATATATAGGGATACTTTTCACCGTGTGAACTGCTACAATTGTGGTAAATTTGGATATTATGCTAGAAACTGTTATGCTTTTCGTAATCATGGATATAAGTCAAATGAAACAAAATGTCAGCAACATTACTATGCTCATTTTGGTATGAACAGACTTGTAAACCACAGAAAATTGGTGTTTTGTGACCCTTCACTTGATAGCAATCGAATAGAAAGATTTTCTCATATAAATAGTGTTAAAACTGCTTGGACTCCTAAAAGTTTGTTAAAAAACAGCAACAACACTTCTCAATTTTGGGTGCCTAAACGTGCTTTTTCATCGCAGATTTAAAGCAAAAGGCTTAAAGGTAAGTGGATAATTGTTTCTGGTTGCTCAAGATTTTTTTTACCAAACATTTGTGCTTTCTAGAGTTTGCTCGATTGAGAGGTGAATTGGGTCTCATGCATTCCAACAACATCATGTAGAATAGCTTGCATATCATATAGTACAAGCATTGTTTATTATACCTGTTGAATACTTATTTCTATAGCAGTGAACTTTTACATGACAATTTTTCATAACAAAGCCAAATTAGTTGAGTTGTTTTATTACTAGTTGAGAATGGGATGTTTATGATCTTACATTTCCTACTGGACTGAATAAATTTATCGCAAGGGCTATTTTTTGAAAAAAAAATTTCTAATGTGTTTTTGAGTACTGTTTTTAAGCCATTTTTGTTAAAGCCAGATGATCATGATAAGTCCTTGGGATTGCTTATAAAAATGCAGGGCAAAAGATGCAAGATTGACTGTGTAATGTCACTTGCCAAACTAGAAAAAGATGTGAGGTCAACCTCTCCATACATGCACATGACAAGATGCAATAAAAAATATTTGCCATATAAGAAAAAGATGCAAGCTCAACCTTGCCATACGTGTTAAACAAAAAAAATAGGGCTTGTGAGATCTATATATCAAAAAAAAAAAATATGAAGAAGGAAGTATTTGAAAATAGCAGCTTTGGACAGATAATTGTGAGTCGGGTATGTTATATAAGCTCAAATCTAGTATCTTTAACACATGGGATATTTTTATATATATTAAATATTTTGCCCAAGTGTACTTATTCGTCTATCCATGAGTTTGCTGTAATCTTATAACCATCTTACTCAAAACCGGTGATTTCTACTTAACTCTGGGGGTAATTCCTGGATATTGGAGTGTGAATATGAACTGCTATAATATTTTGTGATCACCTTGAATAATTTCAATGCTTTTTAGGTCTGCATTTCATGGCATATGTTTATTTTCATTCTTGTGCGATCTTTCGTGTGTGTTTTGACAATGGGGGAGAGATTTCCTTGATTTGTATAAGTTGCATTCGTTCAGGGGGAGAGATAGTGTTTGCATGATTTGATTATTTGTTGAGAGGGGGATTTTATTTTAAGGGGGAGCTATGTTGAATATTCTTTGGAGTGTGTTGTCAAATCACTCATCAAGGGGGAGATTGTTGATTTATATTTTTTGTGTCGAGTGATTTGCCAAGTAATAACAATTGTGATTGAATAATATATTTATGTTGATTAATCTATTTTTGTTCTTGCTATTAAATTGGAGCAAAGCATTAGCTGGTTTGTTGCTGTGGCGTGATTAGAAACGAAGACTAGAAGTGCATGCAGGCAGTTGATCAAAGCAACCACGTCATGATGCATGCAACGTGATGGGCCAGGGCGCAGGCCCATAAACAAGCAGCCGAGCAAATAAAAAGGGGAGCGACGTGAGGGTTTCCTACAGAAGATTGGTCAGGGGCGGCGCAGCATCAAGAAAACAGAGGAGATTGGAGACGCGTGTCGAGCAGTCCGACGTGACGCAACGCGGGCGAAGCGGCTGGAGGTGTACGAGAAGGTCCGCGAGGAGGCGCTGTCCAGCAGTAGCGGCGGAGCAGCCGGGACAAGCAGGCGTTGCCCAGCGGCGAGGTGGCTGACGACGTGCACGCTCCGAACGGCGAGGAAGCCGATTAAGTGAGCAAAGAAAAAGAAAAGGTACATTGAGAGGAGATGTACATCAATGAAAAAGGAACTAGTACTCAATTAATACGATTAGTAAGTATGGTTCTGATTGTTTGATATGTGTTCTTTGTGCTCAGTTAGACTAATTCTTATGCATGCGTGTTTATTTTAATCTGGTATTTTAGATTGGCTGCGCACATTAGTTCGTTAAATCTGTGTTTAGTTTTATTAGTGCTTGTTTTGTTCACCTCTGTCACAGGGCCACGATCCTTCAGCTATAGTATTTGTTATTTGATAGGTTAATGAATCAATTACCGTATCTGATATCTTTTTTTAGCATAGTTGCAAGAAGTACGTGGTGATTGGCCTTAGCCTCCGACCAACTGAGCACATGTTGGGTTAAATTCTCATCCCATACTTGAACAACTAATAAATTAAACCTACAATTAAACATAAGAATAATATTATAAATATTATACGCTAATTAGTTTTAATCAATATGTACTTTGTGAAAATAATTATAGATTTACCTTGTGTTTAGGAGTGTGACCTCTCTATTGACTATACGGCATGGAAAGGTTTCGTACTCAAGATAACCAACATGGATGACCACTCCAACTATATCTGTATGAAATGTTGTATGTTTATTTGTTGCATTCAAAATCTCATTTAATATCATATTTGCTAAGAACAATTCTGAACCATAGCTACAAAAATTTTGTTAGGACGTCCATACACGTCTTCAAAGGACATAAAATGATTTGGGTAGTGTTCGCGCTAAAAACGTGAAGCAGGGTCTTTAGCCTTGAACACACAAGACAAACACCGGGTTTGCAGAGCGTGCCAGTCAATTTGACCTGAAATTGACAAGGTAGAATTTGTAAATCAATCAAAGCCGATAAACAAAGATTATCGACTTAACGCTAGTCGGCTAAAAACCGATTAGGGGATAACTAGATTAACCAGTTACGGTTAATCCGGATACAAGGTGAAATCGGCTTTGAGAAGGCGATGCGCAGCAAAACAAAGCAGATCGAACCTGGAAGAAATCGGCTAAAACCAACAATCGGCGATGCGCAACTTTGTTGATTCCGTCGACTTACAGAAAAGTGTTTGTAAACCCTAAAACAATGCGAAACAGTAAAAAGTAGATGTTGTGTTGAATTGATTGATTCACCGCTTGACGCCTACCACGTTTTTATAATACATCCGGCCGATCCGAGTTGTATATGGATACGGTATGTTTACCCGTATCGGCCTCCGATCTGATCTCCTTCCTTAGAAACGGATTCTCGTTCCGATTCGTTCATTGCTCTCTTTCCATACGAATGCTTCTTTCCGATTCAAACTGATTTTTACTATATACCGAATTTTGGTGCAAACATATGCCCCCCGTTTTTTTGGAAGATGACTCGTTTTCCAAAAAACTTATCGGCTTTACGTTCTCATCGACTTACGGAGACATCTATCTCGGGAACTACCCCAATAACTGCACCGTAATAATCTTGGTGCGTTTTAAATGCACAACCACTCCCGCCTGTTCGCCTTTTTCACCATAGTATAAATATGGGGGGTCCCCCCACGGTCATTTTCATCCCTCGAAGCCCTTGTCCCCTCGTCAATCGGCTTCCTCTGCATCCCTGGTCTTCCTGAGCGATCCTTCGTGCTTTCTTCGCTTTTCCTCCCTTCTCGGTCGGCTGAAATGGATGCCTTGCAGGTACTCATTCCCATCCCAAATAGTGACCATCAGTATTTTCTAGGTCCTATAGGAACCGTAGAAGCCGATACTGTTATTGAAGACGAGGTTCCTAGACTTCCTTTATCGGCTCCTGGTTACAACATAAAGGAATGGAGTAAGAGTTTTAGGGCTTGGCCGACAGCTCTCAAAGGCTGGAGGTCTTGGTATATTAGAGTATCGGCCCAAAAGAAGGTGGAGTGGGAAGGAATGGGCATTGCTGAGTGTCTTCCCATGTCTTTAGCTGCCCCAGAACCCAACGAATTCTGACAGTGCACTTGCTATTTTTGGTCGGACTCTTTTAATGCCTTCTTTTTCCCAATCGGTCCTATCGGCCCAACCCTCCTAGATATGGCTGAGTTGTGTTGCCTTAGGCCTGATGGAGACCAAATATCGGCTTTTAGTGGTAAACCTCAGTACAAATTGGTCCGAAAAAAGGGGGAAGGTTGGTCCAAATACATCCAAAACAACAACAAGGTAACCGGCCCTGTGTCGGATGAGGAGCACATCGCTTTCCTCAACCTATGGCTAGACCGATTCCTTTTTTGCGGCGTTTCCTTAGGGCCAACCCAAGTTTACCAATTTATGGCAGAGCAATTGGTTATGGGTCGTCGGCTAGCTTTGGGGAAATCTTTGTTGGGGCCTGTCTACCACATGATGTATGTTATCCGAAGTCGGCTTTTTACCGGCAACGGTTCTTATGTCGTGGGTAACGTTGGGGGCCCACTTTGGTTTATCCAGATCTGGCTCTACTGCGTTTTTGGCCGCCTTATTATCCCAGACCCTTCGGAAGAATCATCTTTCCCAACGGAAGATTACCACGAGGCGCGGCCCCTATATTCGGCCTTGCCGATCTTGAGCGAAGTTTATCATGTGTTCGTCCGATGAGCCTAAAATTTCCCTGGCCGGTTTTCACAAGTATTTATCCTTCTTTTTGAATCTCAACCAAGCCTCCTTCAACCGTCGAGATTTCTTCACGTACAGCCAATTAGCCGACCTCCCATGGCCCTCTTTTCTCCGTTTAAACTCCGATAGCTCTCTAATGCCCCAGTCTACCCTTGATCTTCTCCCTTTGTTAATTTCTCCTTGCATTCTCCATGTCGGCTTGAGTACCCGCAATAGAACCTTTCAGCCGACCTATGAGTTTTATCATCCCTCCGTGTATGCACGCCAACTGGGTTTTGGACAAACAATTCCTTGCTTCCCCTTGCTTGCTATGATTAAGCCACGAAATAAAGTAACTAACACTACTGCTGCGGAGCTTATCACTGAGCTAGCCGATGAGCTCCATGTGGTGGACTTGCCTTTCCTCGTGTTGAACACACGTCGGTCGGGCCAGTTTACCTCGTGGTGGGCTACCGTAGCTAAATCGCTCTTGCGGAGACGTACTATTCATGAAGTCTTGTCCTCCTTTCTCCCTGGCTTTCAAGAGCCGACGGAGGCCATTGACGGGTCTAACTCGAGTTCAGGCTATGCTAACTCGTCTTTAGAGGTATTTTATTTTGATATGCCTGTCAAAACAAGATTTTCATCGGCTTGACCATGTCTTTTACTTTACAGACTAGCAAGAGATCGGCTCCAGCGCA
Source organism: Rhipidocladum racemiflorum (assembly GCA_036346355.1). Lineage (NCBI taxonomy): Eukaryota > Viridiplantae > Streptophyta > Magnoliopsida > Poales > Poaceae > Rhipidocladum > Rhipidocladum racemiflorum. Next base: position 133,438 of record JAYEVF010000040.1, read on the forward strand.
AACCGCATCGGCTGACGACAGTTCGAAACGGCAAAGGCCTTCAGCCCCTCTCGCTGGTTTATCTTCCGATACGCTGAGAGTTAACAGCCCATCATTATCAGATCTCGCCGGGCGACGTATTGAGAGTAGGTCCAGCTCTTAGCATTGTTTAAACTTCTTTCGTCAGCTAACCCCAATATTTGCCATTCTTCCAGAGAAGAAGAGGAAGAGCCGCAGAGTCGTCATCAAACAGTCTTCTAAACCTGCTGGGCGCGATGCAGCGTCATCTCCGACTGGATCGGCCACTGCGGTCGGTTTTCCTCTTTTGATGTCGGCTTTCGTTAGGGTAAATGCTCTTAACATAGTATTTTTCCTTCCAGGAAACTTCTCCCTTGCCGACGGTTGATGCTGATGACCAAGGGGCTGCAGCAACCAAACCTCCTACGTCGGCTCCCAAGCCTGTTTTATCCTCAGACCCCCTTGTTGCCCCTTTGCAACTCCCATCGACCGCTGCTCCAACCGTTCCCATGGCTCCAGTTGCTGAGGCCGTACTTGCTCCGATGCCTGAGGCAGACCCTGTCGACCTCCTGGGCTTCAGCCTGGATGAACTGAGTGACCCTGAAGTCCTGGCCACGGATGACTACCCGGTAGATGTTGAATCATCGATCTTTGCTGCGGAAGTATCGGCTATCGTGACTTCTGTACCTGGGATGCAGGAAAGACTCGATCGTCTGTTCAATGAAGTCTTGCAGCCTGAAGCCCAACTCCAGGCCAACACGCAACCATTGAGGACAGCTATGGCAGCGATTGAAGCCGACCTCCCTTCAGAAGTAATGCAAGCCCTCTTGGATGTTTGTCACCTGGACTCTCAAAGGGAGGAAATTGCGGCTACAAAGACCAGACTAGCTCAGCGGGCAGCGCAGAAAGTGGATCAGGATGCCTTGGACAAGATGGTGGCCGACACCAAGGCCAAAAAACAACATTATGATGAAGGCATCTCCAGCTTTAAATCGGCTAAGACAAGACAGAGCGAGTTGATTTCTACCAAGAAATCTCTTGAAGAACAACTAGCTAAAGTGACTCAGCAATTAGCCGATGTCGAGTCAGTTTATCTATCAACTGCATCGGCTTCATCGTTGTCTTCCCGAAGCAGCGTCCTTGGTGACATGGTGGTGCGGTGAAGAGCCAATCGGCCAAGATTCAAGACATCCCGGGAGCGCGACCAGAAGATCGTGGTGGTTGACAATGTTAAAAAAATCATTGCTAAAGGCTGAGGGCACTTTCAGGCCTAAAAGCTTGTCTGCCCGGCTCGGGGTTGTAACTCCATTATGTTTCAATCGGTCCTTGTCGCGAAACTGCTTGGACGGTGAAAGTGCATCTAGGCCCCTCATTTTATTTTGGTGATTAATGATGACACAATTAAAGTGATCTAATGCTTCAACCAAGAATAATGCAGTTATCGAGGTCACTTCGAGCTTGGAACAAGATTGAACACTCCTAAGCGCGTCAAATTTCGACAAAACGGCATCAAGACGAAGACTTGTAATTTTTATATTGCTTTGAGTCTTAAGGATAGCCGTACTATTAAGAGGATGCGACGGAAAATCAATTTTAGGATGTGCATGTGCTCAACATCAAAATTTGCATTCAAACTAGCACTCAAAACACTTGCATTTTCCAAAATCGATTTCAAGCGAGCCAGTTAACTCGGAGAGTCCGGACACTAAGTCCGAGTATCGGACTCGATCCGAGTATCCGGACATTTGGTCCGAGTCTCGGTTAACCCTCTCGGGCAAAGCAATTCGAGATAGTCCGGAGTGTCCAGGACATTTTGTCCGGAGAGTCAGAACAACCGAGTCTCGGGTTAATTGTCGAGTCTCCTGGACGATTCAAAAAGAGGACAAACGGCTAGTTTTCAAAAAGACTATTTAAAGCCTCCACTCCCCTCCAACGGCTAGAATCTCTATTGAGCTCATTCATAGCAGCATTCAAGCCATTCCTAGCCTCTTCCAAGCATTCAATAGAGCTCATACTTCCTCCCACCATTAGATTTGGTTGTTGATCCATCTTGGTGAGGAGAGGAAGAAGCAAAGTGCTAGGTGCATTCATTACTAGTTGTTGAGCACTAGTTCATCCTCCAAGCGATCCTTCGTGGCATTATTACTCTTGGAGGTTGAAGGTCTCCTAGACGGCTAGGAGTCACCGGGAGCTACCAACGTGTGTGGTAAGCCCCGGTCGTTTGTGAAGGCAAGTCTCGCCTCCGAAAGGAAAGAGACAAGAAGTGAAGCCGGCGAGTGCATTTGTGCAACACCGGGAGGAAAGCGGGTTGAAAGAGACCCCGGCTCAAGTGCGACCGAGCCACCTCAACGGAGACGTAGGGTTCCCTTCAAGAACCTGAACTTCGGTGAAAATTCGTGTCTCTCTTATTCTCTTTTACTTCCTAGTCTTGCTTATTTGGATTTGAATTTGTAAAGTTAGATCTAGCTCTGTGCTTAGCTTTAATTCAAATCCTTACTAGCAATTGTTCTAGGTTGTTCTTGCTATCTATTTCTAGTGGTTTATTGTGCTTGCTAGAGTAGTTTTAATTGTGCTCCCGAGCGGCTAACCGGAGAGTCCGGACACAAGGCCAGGACACTCGGACAAGCCGAGTATCCGGACCAAAACCGGAGACTCGGGTTGACGGCTTCGGCTTTGTTTAATTCATTTGCGATTTTTAATCCGCCTATTCACCCCACTCTAGGCGACATCGTTGGTCCTTTCAATTGGTATCGAGCCAAATCTCTTTTATTTTGGCTTAACCGCTTGGAGAATCAAAGATGTCGGACATAGAAAATTCTAGAAACCCATGCCCAAGACAAGGCCACGGAGTTCAGGTATAGGGGTTGCAATTCCTTTAGATTATTCCTTTTTGGAGTCTCAAACTCCTCATCTTATGTTTCCGTCTCAAATGCAGTCGAGCGCCTCATTTCGATGGCACTCGCTATGCGGCATGGAAACACAAGATGAAGATGCATTTGAGATCATTTCACCCTTGCATTTGGAAGATTGTTGAAAGCAGGTTTCAAGCCCGCAAACCCCAACAATCTCACCTCAGGAAGACAAAGCTCAACACTTCAACAACTTGGCCGTCAATGCCTTGTTCAATGCTTTGAGCGACTCAGATTCAACCGGGTCGATGGCCTTGACAATGCCAAGGATATATGGGAAAGATTGATGGTATCTCATGAAGGTGTATCAAGTGTTCGTGAATCCAAGATCGAGCTTATCATTGGAGAACTAAGCCGATTCACTTTGGAAGAAGGAGAGTGCTACACCAAGATGTTTGATCGCTTGATGGTTCTAGTAAATCAAGCTAAAGGACTTGGAAGCACCGAGCTCACCGACAAAGCAATTGTCAAGATCATCCTTCGAGTGATCACCCCCACCAACCGCAATCTTGTGCAACTCATCCGCGACCGGCCAAACTTCGACACTCTCACACCTCATGATGTGATTGGCCGGTTGATGACGGATGAGATGATGGTCAAGGAAGCGGAGGTGGTGGAGGAGCTCAAGTCCGGCAAGAAGAAGGGCATCGCCTTGAAGGCCGTCAAAGTGGCACAAGAAGCCGAAGAGAGCTCAAGCGATGAAGAAGAGTCGAGCGGCCCCTTGACAAATGAAGATATGGCCTTGCTCGTAAGAAGATTCAACAAGTTCTTGAAAAAGAAGAGCTACAAGCCGGGAAGTCACTCCAAGGGCTTTGGCAATAAATCAAGAGGGCGGCACTCTTCAAGAAAGTGCTATGAGTGTGGGGAACCCGGTCATTTCATTGCCGAGTGTCCTCACAAAGAAAAGAAGGAAGACAAGCCCTACAAGAAGGACAAGTTCAAGAAGAAGGACAAGGACAAGAGCAAGAGGTACAAGGGCAAGGGTCATGCTTACATCGGCAAGGAGTGGAACTCCGACTGAGCTCAGTCCGAGTCTGAATCCGACTCCGACAATGAAGGAGGACTTGCCACCGTCGCCATTGCCACACCACCGACTAAGTCAAAGGGTCTCTTTGACAACCTAAGCGACGGCGAAGGAGATGCTCCTATTTGCCTCATGGCAAAGGGGCACAAGGTATCACCTAAGAGCCCCATTCACTCTATTGTTGATTATGGCTTAGATGATTGTGATAGTGATAACGATGAAGTAGTGTTTAAGTCTATGAATGACTTTGATATTGAAAAACTAGACTTGCTACTTAAAGACATTGAAAAATTGGAGGAAGTGGTAGAACAAAAGGAGGCTACTCTTGAAGCTCAAGAGGATCTCCTTATATTTGAAAAGGAAAAGAATCTTGAGCTAGAGAAGAGCCTAGCTTTTGAAAGGAAGAAAAATGAGGACTTAGTCAAAAACTCAAATTTGACTAAAAATGAAATAGTTAGTCTTGAGATCACCAATGCTTTCACTCGTAGAGCAACTTGCTCAAGCAATGGATGCTTACAAGTCTCTTGAAGTGAAGCTTGTTGATCTCTCGAACAATGTTTCATCCTCAATTAACAACTTCAATAGTTCAATGCCTTCAAGTAGCAATGGATGCGCTAGATGTTATAATGTTGATGTTGCTACTTGTGCTACTAACCGTGAGACTTTGAAAGTCTTGGCTCATGAGAATGAGAAGGTTAAGGGGATGCTTGAAGATGGACTTCAAAAGTCCTACAAGGCTAGCAAAGGTTTAGAGGAGTATCTCGGTAAGCGCCAAGGTAATCCTAAGAAGCATGGGCTTGGATATGTTCCGCCTAAGGGCAAAAAGAGCAACATCGTGGTTGCTCCTTTAAGCAAGCCGATTCATTTCGTGAAAGGCGAAGGAACATCCAAGCACAAGGCTCACTCCGAGTTCTTTGCTTCATACGTGCTTAAGAAAACTAACCTTGGTCGTGTAATTGCATGTCATATTGGGCGTAAGCCAAAGAATGCTCCTATTGTTCGCTCCATTTGGGTCCCAAAATCTCTAGTTGCTAATGTGCGAGGACCTAACCAAGTTTGGGTACCAAAGAGCAAAAACTAAATATGTTTTTGTAGGCCTATATCTCCGGTGGAACGAGTTGGATCTTGGATAGCGGTTGCACGCATCATATGACCGGAGAAAAGGCAATGTTCGCCCACTTGGATGAAAATGGATCAAATAGTGAAAGCATTGTCTTTGGAGACAATGGAAAGGGAGAAGTAATTGGTTTAGGTAAAATCTCTATCTCAAATGATTTTCACTTAAGTAATGTTTTACTTGTTGATTCATTAAGCTACAATTTGTTGTCCGTTGCACAATTGTGTGAAGCGGGTTACAATTGTTTGTTTAATGAAAAGGGTGTGGAAGTCGTTAAGAGGCTTGATGGTTCAATAGCTTTTAAGGGACGTTTGAAGGGTAAGCTCTATCTCGTAGACTTCAATACGGATAGACTTAATCTTGAAACGTGCTTAATGGCTAAATCTAGCATGGGTTGGCTATGGCATCGCCGACTAGCCCATGTCGGTATGAGGAACCTTCACAAACTCATCAAAGGCAACCACATCCTTGGACTAACCAATGTTGTCTTTGAGAAAAATAGGGTATGTAGCGCTTGTCAAGCGGGCAAGCAAGTTGGTGCCTCTCATCCCGCCAAGAATGTGATGACGACCTCAAGACCGTTGGAAATGCTCCACATGGACTTATTCGGTCCCGTAACTTACATAAGCATCGGGGGAAGTATGGTTTGGTTATTGTTGATGACTTTTCTCGATTCACTTGGGTGTTTTTCTTGCATGATAAGGGAGAAGTCCAAGTGACGTTAAAGAAATTCATGAGAAGAGCTCAAAATGAATTTGAAGTGAAGATCAAGAGAATTCGAAGCGACAATGGTACCGAGTTCAAGAATATAGGCGTGGAGGAGTTTCTCGATGAAGAAGGAATCAAGCACGAATTCTCGGCTCCCTATTCTCCTCAACAAAATGGGGTAGCCGAGAGGAAGAATCGAACCCTCATTGAGATGGCGCGGACGATGCTTGACGAGTACAAGGTTTCCGATAGCTTTTGGGCGGAAGCCATCAATACCGCATGCCACAGCTCCAACCGCCTCTACCTTCACAAGATCTTGAAGAAAACGGCATACGAGTTGCTCACCGGGAAGAAACTAAATGTCTCCTACTTTCGAGTCTTTGGGAGTAAATGCTATATCCTTAACAAAAAGGCTAAGTCTTCTAAATTCGTTCCTAAAGTAGATGAAGGTTTCTTACTTGGTTATGGAACTAATGCTTATGCGTACCGAGTTTTCAACAATACCACCGGTGTCGTTGAAATCTCGCGTGACGTAACTTTTGATGAGACTAACGGTTCTCAAATAGAACAAGTTGATCGTGCCGTGATTGACAGGGAAGAACCTCCTTGTGAAGCTATCAAGAAAATGGCAATTGGGGAGGTGAGACCTCAAAATCTGGAATCTCACCCGAGCACCCCAACCCGGAGTCTCCGGCCTGAAACCCGGAGTGTCCGGACTGGTCCGGAGTCTCCGGATGGGTCAGGCTCAGGTGATATTCCCTCCTCGTCCATTCAAACTCAAGATGGTTCCAACGCATCCCAAGATGAAGAACTCATTCAAGCTCCAAATTCAACTATTCCTCACCCAAGAGTTCATCAAAGCATTCAAAGGGATCATCCAGTTGACAACATTCTCGGAGACATTCACAAGGGAGTATCTACTAGATCTCGAGTTGCAAATTTTTGTGAATTTTACTCGTTTGTGTCTTCTCTTGAGCCTCTTAAGGTAGAAGAAGCGCTTGATGATCCGGATTGGGTGATGGCCATGCAAGAGGAGCTCAACAATTTCAAGAGAAATCAAGTTTGGGAGCTTGTCCAAAGACCAAATCAAAACGTGATCGGCACAAAATTGGTCTTCCGGAACAAGCAAGATGAGAATGGAATCGTGACAAGGAACAAAGCTCGTTTGGTTGCTCAAGGGTACACTCAAATCGAAGGTTTGGATTTCGGTGAAACATATGCTCCAGTAGCTAGGCTTGAATCCATTAGAATATTACTTGCCTTTGCTACTCACCATGATTTCAAGCTTTATCAAATGGACGTGAAGAGCGCTTTCCTGAATGGAACACTCTCCGAGATGGTCTACGTCGAGCAACCACCCGGCTTTGAAGATCCAAAACACCCGGACCATGTCTACTATCTACACAAAGCCCTTTATGGACTTAAGCAAGCACCAAGGGCTTGGTTCGAGTGTTTAAGAGATTTCCTTCTCGGACAAGGTTTTGTAGTCGGAAAGGCCGACCCTACTCTCTTTACCAAACACATTGATAATGATTTATTTGTATGCCAAATATATGTCGATGACATCATATTTGGATCTACTAATGAGCATTTGTGTAAAGAGTTTAGCAAGATTATGACAAAAAGGTTCGAGATGTCCATGATGGGAGAAATGAAGTTCTTCCTCGGATTTCAAGTGAAACAACTCAAGGAAGGAACCTTCATCTGTCAAACCAAGTACATCAAGGACATGCTCAAGAAGTTCGGAATGGAAGACGCCAAGCCTATAAAGACACCTATGCAAGCCAACGGGCATCTAGACCTCGACAAAGAAGGTAAACCGGTCATCCAAAAGGTATATCGTTCGATGATCGGTTCTCTTCTTTATCTTTGTGCATCTAGGCCCGATATCATGCTTAGCGTTTGTATGTGTGCACGTTTTCAAGCCGCTCCAAAAGAGTGCCACATGGTGGCCGTTAAGAGAATCTTAAGATACTTAGTGCACACTCCTCATTTTGGACTTTGGTATCCGAAAGGATCTTCCTTTGAACTTGTTGGCTATTCCGATGAGGATTATGCCGGTTGTAAAGTGGATAGGAAGAGTACCTCGGGGACTTGCCAATTCTTGGGTAGGTCTCTAGTCTCGTGGTCTTCCAAGAAACAAAACTCCGTAGCCTTATCCACTGCCGAAGCCGAATACATAGCTGCCGGGAGTTGTTGTGCCCAACTACTTTGGATGAGACAAACCTTGAATGATTATGGCCTAAACTACAAAAGTGTTCCATTACTGTGTGACAATGAGAGTGCCATAAAAATTGCCAACAATCCTGTCCAACACTCCCGTACAAAACACATAGATATTCGCCATCATTTCCTAAGAGATCACGCAACCAAAGGCGAAATTGATATCCAACATGTGAGTACAAATGATCAATTAGCTGATATCTTCACCAAGCCCCTAGACGAGAAAAGGTTCTGTGAATTGAGAAGTGGTCTAAATATTCTAGATTCTCGTAACGTGGCTTGATAAGTGTTCACATATTGGTTGGTGAATGAAAAATGAATTTCAAAAACTTATTCATCTTTTTCTCTGAATTTATTCTGTGTTTTTGGCTTTTTGATCCTTCGATCTTGTCATTTGCTATGTGACCATAGTTTGCTTGATTAATTGTTCGCTGGTCATGTATCAAGTTGACATCTTAGGGTCTCTTTCTCCCTCTCTTTCCGCCAAATTCCTAGATTCTTCGTGCGGTTTCCCTTTCTCCTAACTGAAATTTGGGGAACCCTGAGTATCCGGTTTTCAATCAGGACTCTCCGTTAGTCGGAGTCTCCGGACATTTTGTCCGGAGTGTCGAGTTGGACCGAGTATCCGGATCGGAGTCCGAGTCTCGGAGTTAAGCGGATCGGTTAAACCCCAAAAATCCCGCGCGGTTCAGTTTCTTTTTCCTATTCCCACCGTGCGTCTCTCCCTCTCCCGTGATCGTCTTGTGGCTAGGGCTTGATCCTTCCCTCATCTCCATCTCCAAGGGTTCTTGGACTCCTCCTCTCCCTCGGTTTGGAGATCTATGTAAGAATCTTGGTGCCCTACCGTTTTTCCTTCCGGGATTGATTTCGTTTCTCATCTTAGGGCCTCTTCTTTCTCTCCTGTTTCTAGGGGACGTGGTCTCTATTCCTTTGGCCCTCAAGAATCGGAGAATCGTTCACCCTTTCTCACCCGTGTTCTTCGTTTCAAATCTCTTGAGGTGAGTTCAATTCCGTGCCCTAATCCCGCGAAATCTTTTGCTAGATTGTGTCCTAGACTTCATTCCTACTTTCTTGAGGCAATCTAGATTTCTTTCGAGTTGTTGCGGTGATTGGATTCCCCAATTTTGGCCCGCCCGTGCGCGATTTCTGGCACATCCGGAGTATCCGGACTTTTGGTCCGGAGTCTCCGGGTTGGTCCGGAGTATCCGGACAATTTGTCCGGAGTCTCCGGATGCAATCCGGAGTATCCGGACATTTTGTCCGGACTCTCCGGGTTGGGTGGCTCGGCCAAAATTTGTTTCTCGCTGAATTTCAAGTCTCCTCGCGGCTAATCTTTTTCTCTCGCTTTGTCTGGTCAGATGGATCCTTCTCAGGGGTCTTCTGCTAGTGGTGGTGGTGATCTGCCAATGGACCCTCCGTCTCCTGACAGTCCCTCCAGTTCACCGTCTGCTCGTCCTGCTCCCAAGAGGCCACGTTACGCCGTGGCAAAGAGAAGGGGTGGACTGAGCATTGGGACGTCATCTGCTCCGCAGCCTTCTGTCCAATCCTCTTCCCAGCCTCCGGCTCGGCGATCTCGGCGGCGATCTCAAAGAAGAAGATCTCGGCCTCGAGCTCGTCCTCCTTCGGCCTCGGCCCGATCCAGATGAGCATCCTGCAGATACTCATGCTAGGTGAGGGATCGAGAAGAGAAAGGACTTTTCGCGCCGGGTCATTTCATTGGTCCCTTCGCCAAGGCCAAGCCTGTGGAGGTATCTATGTCGATCAACCCCATGAGAGTGATTGACTACGGGGCGGAGTTACGGCAAGGGCAAGGCTATAGTTGAGCACGAAAGAAGAATCAGCTCGACTTCCATCAAGATGAGTACGTGGACCGCCGGTTCGGGAACCGGTTTGATCGAACTTCTATGAGACGGTCCTCTACCCACTTGAGCACCCAAAGGGTCGATGAAGACCATCGATCGGGAGTATATGGCGGCGGTGAGCATCCTGTCTTCGCTCGGGTTCTTGAGATTTGTGAGTCGCATGAGGTGAAAGACATCATGTCTTTCAAGTGCGATTGGAACAACGAGATAATCATGCGATTCTTCGCCACCTGTATTATGACAAGGCGAGGATGCCATTTGGTGGATGACAGATAGGGTGTGGTACAAGGCCAACAAGAAGAGATTTGCTAGAGTCCTCAAATTCTGCATACAATGACAAATCCTAAGCTTCATGACAAGAAGGTGTTGACTCCCGGCGATTGGAGTCCTTGTATGATACATCGAAGAGCTTCACAGTGGGGACCATCAAGGGTCTAAAGGATGTACTGCCCGTGCTCAACAGATGCCGAGGGTCACTCTTTGGCCCAAGGAGGAGATGCTTCCGCCATCGGTTCCTATGGATTTTAACCTCGCTATATCACCTGGTTGGCGTACTCATCCGCTTGACATTCTTGACTTCATTTGGGAGACGATGAGGCGTAACGCCGCAGAGCAACATGGCCACCGCAGCTTCACGCCTCCTTTTGTGATGGCCTTGATCACATCTCGTCGGCTAGCCTCAAGTTTGTCGTGACGAGGAGCACCTTTCATACAAGGTTCGCCCTCCGTCCGCTTCAAATTCTGCCTCGCCGCCTCGGGTCCTACTCCTCCTAGGACTCGACGCGGCGTGCCTCGAGTTCTACGCCTGGCCTCCGGCTCCTCAGTGCCTTCTGGTACTTTCCGAAAGGCATCGAGGTCTCGAGTAGCGTGCTTCAGAGGATGTTGAAGCATGTCTTCTGTCTGTGCCGCGACATCTCCACCAGGCAGAAGGAGATGAGCAGGCAGATAAAGAAGAATGGTCAGGACATTCGCAGCATCCGCCGCCACAAGGGCGAGGCAGTCTCTCCCAACGACTCTTCCGGGTCTTCCGAGGAGAGTAGCGATGCCACTTCCACAGATCAGCTTTTTGGCATCACCTCTTCTGCTGCTCCTCCTCCTCTTGTTGATGATCCTGACAGTGAGTATTCAGCGTCCGACGACGAAGGCGACGACGAGTGATCTCTCGTGTCCTCCCTCTTTTGGTGTCTTGATGCCAAAGGGGGAGTGATTTCTTTAGAGCGTTGTCGTTTAGTTTGCTTTGTCGCGTGCGTTTTGCTGTCGCTTTTTATTATTGTTGCTTATTGTCATTTCTTTATCCATGTGCTGTCGAGAACTCTGTTATTTCCTCTCTCTATCCATGTATTGACATTATTGCTTATTTTATGCATGGATTGCTTTCAGTTACTTGTGATGTATTCTCTGGTGCAAATGTTTGAGGGGGAGCTCTCGGTTATTTCTCGTTAAATATGTGCATTTGATTACACTCAATACTTCTAATGCACACACTTAGGGGGAGCTCCACCTTTCATTTGAATTGCTAAAGTCAATTTCATATCCTTTTATTTGCTATTAATTGTGTTGTCATCAATTCACCAAAAAGGGGGAGATTGAAAGTGCATCTAGGCCCCTCATTTTATTTTGGTGATTAATGATGACACAATTAAAGTGATCTAATGCTTCAACCAAGAATAATGCAGTTATCGAGATCACTTCGAGCTTGGAACAAGATTGAACACTCCTAAGTGCGTCAAATTTCGACAAAACGGCATCAAGACGAAGACTTGTAATTTTTATATTGCTTTGAGTCTTAAGGATAGCCGTACTATTAAGAGGATGCGACGGAAAATCAATTTTAGGATGTGCATGTGCTCAACATCAAAATTTGCATTCAAACTAGCACTCAAACACTTGCATTTTCCAAAAGCGGATTTCAAACCGAGCCGATTAACTCGGAGAGTCCGGACACTAAGTCCGAGTATCCGACTTCGATCCGAGTATCAGGACATTTGGTCCGAGTCTCGGGTTAACCTCTCGCAAAAGCAATTCGAGATAGTCCGGAGTGTCCGGACATTTTGTCCGGAGAGTCGGACAACCCGAGTCTCGGGTTAATTGTCCTGAGTCTCCTGACAGCTTCAAAACGGACAAACGGCTAGTTTTCAAAAAGACTATTTAAAGCCTCCACTCCCCTCCAACGGCTAGAATCTCTATTGAGCTCATTCATAGCAGCATTCAAGCCATTCCTAACCTCTTCCAACCATTCAATAGAACTCATACTTCCTCCCACCATTAGATTTGGTTGTTGATCCATCTTGGTGAGGAGAGGAAGAAGCAAAGTGCTAGGTGCATTCATTACTAGTTGTTGAGCACTAGTTCATCCTCCAAGCAATCCTTCGTGGCATTATTACTCTTGGAGGTTGAAGGTCTCCTAGACGGCTAGGAGTCACCGGGAGCTACCAACGTGTGTGGTAAGCCCCGGTCGTTTGTGAAGGCAAGTCTCGCCTCCGAAAGGAAAGAGACAAGAAGTGAAGCCGGCGAGTGCATTTGTGCAACACCGGGAGGAAAGCGGGTTGAAAGAGACCCCGGCTCAAGTGCGACCGAGCCACCTCAACGGAGACGTAGGGTTCCCTTCAAGAACACCGAACTTCGTGAAAATTGCCCTCTTATTCTCTTTTACTTCCTAGTCTTGCTTATTTGGATTTGAATTTGTAAAGTTAGATCTAGCTCTGTGCTTAGCTTTAATTCAAATCCTTACTAGCAATTGTTCTAGGTTGTTCTTGCTATCTATTTCTAGTGGTTTATTGTGCTTGCTAGAGTAGTTTTAATTGTGCTCCCGAGCCAGCTAACCCGGAGAGTCCGGACACAAGACCGGACACTCCGGACAAGCCGGAGTATCCGGACCAAAACCCGGAGACTCCGGGTTGACCAAATTTCGGCTGCTTTTAATTCATTGCGATTTTTAATCCGCCTATTCACCCCCCCCTCTAGGCGACATCGTTGGTCCTTTCAGACGGCTAATTTGTATCGGCTATGTTGCCGATCTTGTTTTCATGGGATGTTTTTGGATGATGTAAATAGATCGGCTGTGTAATCGATATTTTCTATTTTAAGTTGCTGCAATCCTTCTAACTGCCTCTGATTGTCGTTAGGACCCGATCCAAACGCTAGGGAAGTATGCTTTCAAATATCTCCCATTTATAGCTTTGGGTAGGATAAACCCTTCTAACATCTCCAGGATATATGCGTTCCCATCAACCAACCGATTTATTCGATAGGGTCCTTCCCATGTTGGAGACCACTTGCCGAATTGATTATCCTTTGAACCGATCGGTAATATAGTCTTCCATACCAAATCGGCTTGATTAAAAGATTTTGGTACAACTTTCTTATTATATGACCTGGCGACCCTTTCTTTGTTCGTTCTAAGCCGATCCATTACAATCAACCTTAGTTCGGCTAAATCATCTAAATTGTCTAGCATCGCCTGTTCATATTCATCGATTGGTAAATTGTCTTGTTTAGATAGCCTTCTTGGTGATGTTGACTTCCACTGTAAAACGGCTTCTTGTCCATATACCAACCGAAAGGTGACAATTTAGTTGACCCGTGGTAAGATAGCCGATAAGCCCATAAAGCTTCCGATAGCGTTGAATGCCATTTTCTTGGTTCTCCCTCAATTTTCCTTTTTATTAGCTTTATTAATGTCTTGTTCGACGACTCGGCCTGTCCATTGGCCTGAGCGTAATAAGGAGAAGAGTTGAGTAATTTTATCCCAAGACTTTCCGCGAAACCTTTGAATTCTTTAGACATGAACACGGTTCCTTGATCGGTAGTAATTGTCTGTGGAATCCCAAACCGATGGACAATGTGTTCAATTATAAAATCGATCAGCTCTTTGCTAGTAACTTTCTTGAGTGGTACAGCTTCAACCCATTTTGAAAAATAATCTGTGGCTGCAAGAATAAATTTATGCCCTTTGCTGGATGACGGAAATACCTGGCCGATTATGTCTATGCCCCATCCCCTAAACGGCCATGGCTTGATGATCGGGTGCAAAGCCGATGCTGGAGCTGACTGTATGTTACCAAACTTTTGACACGTTTGGCATCCTTTATAATATTTGAAGCAGTCTTCTAACATTGTCGGCCAAAAATATCCCGTTCGTCTCAGTATCCATTTCATTTTAGGGGCCGACTGATGTGATCCACAAATTCCTTCATGGACTTCTCCCATCGCTATTTTGGCTTCTTCAGTTCCCAGGCATCTTAGCAATAAGCATTCCATGGTTCGAAAGTACAATACATCCTCTAGTAGAACATATTTGAGTGCTTTGCGCCTGACCTTCTGCTCGGTTGGCTTAGAGGGGTCTGATAAATAATCCTTTATTTCTGTTCTCCAGTCGACAGGATGAACACATAAGATCGGCCAATCGTTTAGCTCGATCGGTTCCTGTCGGCTTTTATTCCTGTATCCCGATGCACATTGTGCCAATCGGTTCGCCTTGTCATTAGTTCCTCTAGGGATATGTTTTATAGAGAATGTAGTGAACGTCTCAATAATTTGTAGGCATTGATGTAAAAATTGGGTTAGCGTACCATCGTTGCATCGGTATCCCCCTTTGACTTGTTGTATAATTAACATCGAATCTCCAAAGGCTTCGACGTCTTTTACTCCGATGTTATCTAGCAATTGTAGACCCCTTAGTAACGCTTCATACTCTGCTTGATTATTTGAACATCGGCTATTTAGTCGATACATGAACTCGTACTCACGCTTTCTAGGTGAAATTAATACTATGCCGATGCCCTCGCCTCTTGGCAAACGGATCCATCGAAGTACAATTGCCAAGGAGCTACATCGGCGATCCTCGTTAACGCTTTCACTTCTCGCAATAAAATCGCCACGCCTTGTCCTTTTACAGATTTAGCCGATTCATAGGTTAGATCGAACTCAGTTAAGGCGTATGCCCATTTACCAAGCCGACCTCGCAAAATTGGTGCGGATAGTATGTACTTGACTACATCGGTTTTGCAGACTATAGCGCGTTTGGATGCCAACATATAATGTCTTAATTTAGTGCAAGCAAAATACAAAGATAAGCACAATTTTTTTATTAAGGGATACCTGGTTTCTGCATCTAAGAGACGTCGGCTTAAATAAAATATAGCTCATTCCTTCCTATCGGCTTCCTGTGTTAAGACCGCCCCTACTTATCGCCTTCAGCCGATATATATAGTTTAAAGGGTATACCATGCTTTGGCGCGACCAATACTGGTGGACTCATCAGATAACCTTTTATGTCGTCGAAGGCCTTCTGTTGATCGACTTCCCACTTGAACTCTTGGTCGTCTTTAATTTTTAGTAGCGGTGTGAAGGCCCGAATCCGCCCTGACAAGTTTGAAATGAAACGTCGCAAGGAATTGATTTTCCCTATCAGTACTTGTAACTCTTTTTTGTTTGTCGGCGGTCTAGTATCGGCTACAGCTTTTACTTTGGCTTGGTTTACTTCAATCCCTCCTTCATGTACTGTAAACCCAAGGAATTGTCCAAATTGATACTCCGAAAGCGCATTTTAGCGGGTTCATTTTTAATCCATGTGCCCTTGTGCTCTCGAACATCCTTTCCAAATCGGCTAAATGTTGCCAGTCTTCTTTGGATTTTACTACTACATCGTCAATGTATATTTCCACAGTATTGCCGATTAAATTATGAAAAATATGGTTCATAGCACGTTGATAAGTGGCGCCGGCATTTTTTAAACCGAAGGTCATAACCGTCCATTCATATAGCCCTAAGGCTCCTGGGCACCTAAAGGCTGTTTTGGGTACATCGGCTTCTGCCATGAATATTTGATTATATCCGGCATTTCCATCCAAAAAGCTAATGATTTTATTCCCAGATGCAGCATCGATAAGCATATCGGCTTTGGGCATCGGGTATTCATCTTTTGGTGTGGCCTTATTTAAATCTCTAAAATCGACACACACCCTAAGTTTGCCGTTTTTCTTTTTTACAGGAACGATATTTGAGATCCATTCAGCATACGGCAAGGCCGGATAAACTTCGCCTCTAGTAATCGTCCTACCTCTTCTTTTATAGCGTCATACAGTGTAGGATTAAATCGTCTAGGATATTGTTTGAATGGCCGATACCCAGGTTTTATGGGTAGCCGATGTTCAACTAGTTGTCGGCTTAAACCTGGCATCTCATAATACTCCCATGCAAAGCAATCTCTATATTTTTTGAGTATTTCGACCAACTTTGCTTTATACTTGGGTTCTAATTTAGCACTTACAAACGTTGGTCTTTTACTGTCGGCTTCTCCAATGTTGATTTCTTCAAATAAATCGGCAGAGGTAAATCCTAACCCTTTCCTTTCTTCCTCAAAATCCTCGACAGCTTCTTCGTATTCTTCTTGCCGATAACTTCTTACTCTTTCTTGTAGTCTTGCTATTGTCTTGGACTCCATCTTCTCACCACTTCGTTTGTCCGATCAAACGTGTTGGGTTTAACACTGATCGGCTTGAATCCTGATTTCTCAATGCAGATGAAATCACAATCGTCCAGGGTTTTCCCTGAGATACACTCGGCTTCTTCACGTGGCCAATTGGTGTCAGGGCTGGCCATGGCGATATGAGCCGATGTATCGGCTGGTACAACTTCAACCGTATCGTCGTTCCATTGTACCAACTTCTGATGCATAGTTGATGGTATGCAGCAATTGGCGTGGATCCGATCCGCCCAAGGAGCACACTATAATTACCTTTGGCTTCTATTACGAAAAATGCGATCGGCAAAGTTTCTTTGCCGATCGATTCAGCATCATCACGCCTTTAGCTTGGTAGGATCTCCGTGAAGTCATTTAACACCATATTCATTTTGATCAAATCTTCATCGGCTTTACCCAATTTTTGAAAGTACTTAGCGGCATCAGTTAATCAATTGTTCACCATCGACCAACATTCGAGATATTGGCCGGCCATTAATATACCCTTTCAGGTATAATGGTTTTAGATGCCAATGCATGTCTTGTGGCTTTTCAAACACGGCATCTGGTGCGCCGAGGCATAATTGGGCGAATACCTCTTCAGCCGATCCTTCGGTCTTGAACTCAGCGGGTAAAGTAAATACCATGTTTATATCTATCGGTGGTGTATCATCTCGGATCATTGGAGACCCGGATTTGACCGACTGATCCGAGTCACTATCGGTTTGTTCCTTCTTTCTCCATTCCCTTTTTGAAACTGGTACAGGCCTTAATTTATTGAACACTTGATCTCTCTCTCTCTCTTTCTCGGCTTCCCTTTCTTCTTGTGTCTTTAGTCGTTGAAGCCGCCTGCGCTGTGATTTACTAATACCTGAGGGACACCACCTAGGTTTAGATTCTATCGGTTTTCTGATTTTCCCAGCTAAGTTACTCATTTCGCTGTCAGATTCCATTCTGATCGCGCTATGTGAAGCCGATATTTCTTGAGTTCGGGAGGACTCGCCTTGCTCTGACGTCGACAATCTTTCATGGATCGGCCTCCTGTTTCTCATTTCTAGCCGATCGTGTACCGGTCTAGACGACCTGTCTTTTACTGATTGGTTTGGCCGATATGCAGATGCATGTCGCATAGGACAGGACATGACTGTTGGCAAGGTCATCCCCTTCTCCCAGCAAAATTGCCAAAAGGGACATTGCCGGTGTCTCTCCTCTTCAGTAGTTGGCCGATGTGGCACATCTGGCCGCCAATATCCGCCTGTCTTTTGATGAAAACCTTGGGATTGTCGGGTGTCGTGTTTTTGACTTATCCTTTCATACTTCCCCAGGAGTTGCGAGAAAGTCGGCTTTGGTTTGAAATTAACTTTTCTTGGAGCCCTTTCAGCCCTATACCATTTTCCAACTTCCAGGTCTCCCTTTGGTTTCACCGTTCTCGAGTTCTGTCCGTTTCTATTGGCTTCTATTTGTATGGAGCCGATAGTGATTTGCATTGTTTCATCTCCTTTTGAGCGTGCCTCAACCCCTTTAGTCGGCTTGATATCTTCTGCAGGTCCTTTTCCTTTTCGCGAGCATTGAACCATGTTGACTTGAAAAGGATTCATATCTATCTGCATAGCTGATTCTTCTGCAAATTTTAATCTGCCATCGGCGATGGCCGATTGAATCTGTTGCCGAAAAATATTGCAATCGTTAGTGTTATGTGAAAACGAATGGTGCCATTTACAGTACCTTCGCTTTTTAATTTCTTCGGCCGATGGGATGACGTGACCTTCTGGTAACCTTATGAGTTTTTCTTGCAGCAATAAATCAAATATTTTGTCACATTTTGACACATCATATGAATACTTGACTTTTGCCTTATTTTTCGTCGGCTAAAGTAGAGAGCATACGAGTGGCCTTTTGGAACCTTTAGTCCACTCGGCTATGTTTATTTCTGCTTCTTCGTCTTCGGAAGTATCGCTCGAATTATACTCTACCATGTTCACTTTGGCTTTTTCACTACTATTTAACCTAAATCTGTCTTTAAACCCTTTGCTCTCTGCATATCAGCTTTCATGTGCCGATACGCGATGGAGTAGGTGGCCTAAATCGGGGAACTCTTGCCAGATAGTTTCTCTTTTAATGGCGGGATTAGCCCTTGGAATACTAAATCGGCCAACTGATCATCGGGTAATGTTACACTGAAGCATCTATTTCGTACGCCTCTAAATCTTCTGATATAGTCGAAAACCGATTCACCGTATACAGCCGGATCGAACTAAGATCAAATCCTAAGCTCCATAGTCCCCGAAAAGAAGTATTCATGGAATCGGCTTTCTAAATCGTTCCACACATGAACCGAATTCGGAGGTAGATTGGTAAACCAAGTGAATGCAAAGACTGCACAATGATAAAGGAAATAGCCTGATTTTTAATCTATCGGACTGTGTAGCTTCCCCACACTGAGCCACAAATCGTCCGATATGCTCAATGGTAGTAACGGAATCATCACCCGAAAATTTAGCGAAGTCTGGTATTCTAAAGTTGTGCGGGTATGACATACGATCTATGTAATCGGGATATGGCTTCCTGTAGCCAATTACCCTTCCTCTGGGCTGTAAGCCGAACTGTTCTCTTAAAACGTTAGCAATTTGTTCTGCCCAATTGACATTGTCAGCTTGTGGTGCAACCGGACATTGCCAATTTTCATTGTTCACGCCCTGCCCCCCGAGTGCAAACTCGGGTCTTTGTCCGAATCGTGCCACAGGAGGTCTTGGCAATTGGCCATAACCGTGATTAAAAACCAATGTATCGGGTATAGGTGTGAGAGGTTCATCGTACGGCACTACCCTATATGGCGCTTGTTTCATAGTTGTGGCTCCCCGTGATTGTGGAACCTGATCTGTTTCAATCGGCTGATAAGCCGATAAACCGATGCCACTGGAGGATCCGTTCGATGGGTTTGGTGCACTTATTTTAGCCCCATCCGTGTGCCCATGGTAGTGCGCAAATCCATCTTTCTGTGTACTAGGTTTCAAAACAGTAGGTTGAGTCGGCATCATGATAGGTATTTGAGCCGACATGTTTACTGTATTGGTGCTAGGTGTTATGGAGTATACCGTGCGTGGGGATGGTTTGTGGTGGATCTAGTAGGTTCCCAGACACCAATTCTGAGCAATCGTTTTCACACTATTTTCTATCATTGGCTTTAACGTGGATACTAGAGCCGATGACTGGTTAATTAGTGCGTGATGAACAGATTGCTCAATCATATTTGATAAATCGGCTTGAGCGGGTGCGTATCGGCTTACCGGTTCAGATGATGAATCTCCGATAGGATTGATGCTTGGGAGCGCGGTTTTTTGAGTAACACCACGGCGTGTTTTCTGAAAACACCGTAGCATTATTTCTTCCAAAGCCGCCTTTCGGTCTTCGATTTCTTTCCGCTGCTCGGGGGTCAAATCGGCCATTTGAAGCGCGATTATGGCATCCGCATTGATATCGGCGATGACCGCAGGCTTATCGGTTGATGACATTTTAATTTTCTTGGTCCCACCAGGCGTGCCAAAATATGTTCGCGCTAAAAACGTGAAGCAGGGTCTTTAGCCTTGAACACACAAGACAAACACCGGGTTTGCAAAGCGTGCCAGTTAATTTGACCTGAAATTGACAAGGTAGAATTTGTAAATCAATCAAAGCCGATAAACAAAGATTATCGGCTTAACGCTAGTCGGCTGAAAACCGATTAGGGGATAACTAGATTAACCGATTCAGTTAATCCGGATACAAGGTGAAATCGGCTTTGAGAAGGCGATGCGCAAAGAAACAAAGCAGATCGAACACAGGAGAAATCGGCTAAAACCAACAATTAGCGTCGCAAGCCTTTGTTGATTACGCCGACTTACAGAAAAGTGTTTGTAAACCCTAAAACAATGCGAAACAGTAAAAAGTAGATGTTGTGTTGAATTGATTGATTCACCGCTTGACGCCTACCACCTTTTTATAATACATCTGGCCGATCCGAGTTGTATATGGATACGGTATGTTTACCCATATCGGCCTCCGATCTGATCTCCTTCCTTAGAAACGGATTCTCGTTCCGATTCGTTCATTGCTCTCTTTCCATACGAATGCTTCTTTCCGATTCAAACTGATTTTTACTATATACCGAATTTTGGTGCAAACAGGTAGATAGAAAAACCAAGTAAGACCACAGAAGGTTCGATAGTTGTGTGGTGCATTAGCGAGCACTCATAATAGTTTCGAATGTTCTGAAACTCGACTTCCTTGTAGTTAAGTTTGAATCAGACACGATGAATGTTGTACTTACAACCTTCATTGAGTGCCAAGTTAAACCTATTAACATTTTTGCCCCTAACAATAGCTTCCATTTTGGATCCCTTTATGTTTGGAATAAACCATGTTAGCTAGCGATAAAAATGATTGTATTAGGGGTTGAATAATGGTTGGACTTACAGTCTCATCCATTAAGATAAATCAAAGCATATCACTGTTAGCTTGAATAGGGAATTTGACATCTACTAAAACACAGATGCTCCAAGACATGAATACATCCCTGAATTCAATGTTGTCAAACCCCTTAAATCTAACAAAAAGGAGCATATTTATGACTTTGGTATATGCATAATTAATGACTTTGGTATATGTATAATTGGATGGATGAGATAGTGAAGTAAACTCACGTAGGCACCATAGGGCTTTCAGAAAATAGCGCATATGTTCTCTTTCGTTTTTTATTAATTGGTGCCATTGAGCTGACATGGGCATTCAGATGTTACAAAACCTTAAAATATAGTTTTCTTTCATGGTGACAAGAGCATTTTCCACATTCATTAATTTCACAATATTTTTGTGTTGCACATACAGTTATGCTTTTAAGGCATGCGACATTTGAAAAGATCATTATGTTAGTATCCCTTTGTCACACATGTCATACATGATATATTCAATTAATATAGTCATACACAATTTTATATTTTTTGCTATTTGGGCCTAATTACCTCTAGCTAACCATTACTTTAATAGGCTTTGAACCAGTTAGCTAATATGAGTAGGCTTACTCCCAACTCTCTAACTTAGCCGAGGAGATTTTTAGGCTAGCCCTTATCAAGACAATAGGAGGTAACAAATGCATGATGTGCAAAGATTGTGGAACTCATCTACACACTTATATGTGGTACATGTAACCTTGTCATAAGAGGCAACCAATAACTTGACAGGTCTACCTAAAGTAAATAAGGGCCTAGCAAAAGTGAAGACAAACAGCACTCAAGAAGTGCACCTGCATTATATAAAGAACATAGGACCTAGCAAAACAAACTAGTCTTACTTTGCTTAGAACTTGTCAATTCTGTCCCATCACAACATCAATAACAGCATGACTATTATACTGCATGTACCCAGATTTTGTCCCCATAAGAAGCACGTTACATCTCTATGATTGATTCTAGACTTAAAATTGGAGAATCAGAGAATTATAGAATGGAGAATCACCTGAACATGAAGCAATTATGTCGTTGACCTCCTAGTCTCGAACCCCGACCCATTTGCGTTAATTAACTGAAGATCAAAAATGAAGACATGTTTTAGAGTTACAATATTATGGTTGTTAGCTTTATGCCTTCCCACATTTGCCTTCAGGTTACACCTAGGAATAGGAAGCACTTGACTATTTTAAGCGGAATGAGATAGGTCAAATCATGTAAGCACTTGACATGTTTCAGTGTTACAATATTATGGTTGTTAGCTTTATGCCTTCCCACATTTGCCTGCAGGTTACACCTAGGAAGTGGTGCAGAAATATCTGAATAGAAATTACCATGACAATTGAAATTGCAAACGAGGCACCAAACAACTAAAATATATAAGAAATAAACAAACCAACAATTGATAAGTTTGTACTCTCATTCGGTGGCAATTAGTGTTTTTAACATTTGCACATTGTAATAACTTTTGTGAGTATTTTGTCTTCCATGTCCTCTACTGCTCCTATTTCATCGTTAGTTTTTGGATGTGTTCAAGTTGATCTGCTTTTTACCAAACTTGACTGTGAATGCATACTATTGTATATTGTTGTAGGATCAATACGAACCAAAATGACATATCTTGTTTTCATTTTGAAAAGCAACTAATTTGCTTTGCAATTTAAATGGGATTTTGGTTCCCCTTATTGTTGTTTCTGTGGGATTTTCACTATATACTTCTGAAATTCAATTCTCGAGGCCTTAGCAGTTTACTCATTTGTTTGTAGATAAGTTTTTTCCTACTGAATTCTACATAATCCATGATTTGAGATAAATGAGCTTTGTCCTGATTACCAATTCATCCATGATTTGAGATGAATCGGTAGTTTCTAACTTCTTTTTTTTTCTAAAGAAACTGGCTCTGTAGGATCACCATTCTTCACAGATGTCCAGGGAAGCACTATCAACTTCGCATTGAACTGGAGACACTCTTTGCACATTTTGACAAATGATTATAGCAATTACCTTTTTTTGAGCTACGCTGTGTCATCAACTGTCCATGTTATGAGTACAAGTTATGATTATGTCTATATAGTTTGTATAAACTACAACATTGTGCAATGCTAACTGTAATCATTAATTCAATTGAGGTTTGGTATCTGTGTCATTTTACTTCTATGGAACTTTGACTTATCAAGTTTCATGGCTTCGGTGATTGATGTTTTTAATTAATGTCAGTTTCAGCTATGTAGAAAGCCCCAACTTTACTTTACAATTGATATTATTTGTGTCCTGGTTTTATTTAATTTTTTCCTTTATGTTATTTCTATGTACATCCTTTGCAATGTTATTTGAAAGGATGAACCTAAGCAATGGTTGAAGTGGCAGCAGGGAATCGGCCCGGGTTTAGGGTTATCCCACGAGTGGTTCCACTGTTTCCATAAATTGTTATTACAAAACAAGTAGATGAAGATCAATCTAAAGAGCAGTACAAGATGATAATTGTTATGGTTGGGCAGCACTATGTGCGCCGCAACCATAACAGAGCTGCGGCTACAGCACAGCCGACACCAAGCTTGGCAAGCCGGCCAAATTAGGAAGATGTTCCCCCTAAGGGATAGATTGGTTAGCCTCCCTAATTTGTTGGCTTTCCTTATCATTTGAATAGTTTCCTTATTCCTATAAATAAATCTGGCAAGTTTAGATTGATTGGTTAAGTTTGGTAAGATTAGATCCCTTAAGGATTAATTGCTAGATTGATTGTAAATCTGATCCCTATATAAGGATCAGATCCCTTTGGAATAAAGCAAGCAAATAAGAGTTATTCTTATTGCTCTCTCCCCCCTTTTCTCCCTTGCGTCTCCTCCTAGGAGGAGCTGTTGCTGCCGACTGGCTTCATCCAGCCGCCGGCCGTCGCCCCCACCTCCTCTCGCAGCTCCACATCCATTACTCGTGCGCATAACAACTTGGTATCAGAGACCTTACCCGCTCCGGCCGACATGCCAGGCTCCAGTGAGGATGGATCCACTTCGGCGAACATGAAGTTAGATCAAATTCTGGGCCAACTCGCAGCTCTCAATAGCCGCCTCGATCGACACGACATAAGGTTGGCTGCCATTGAGGGCACGGGGGTTCCAGCAGCCAGCTCCACTGTCGGCGCCATCGACACCGGCATCCAGGCAGCTATTGCCGACCGCACCAGTCACCATGGCCAACCACAACCACCTCGCTTCCACCGACTTGTCTTTCCGACATTCAACGGCAAGGAAGACCCGCTTCCCTGGCTCAACCACTGCGAACAGTTCTTCCGAGGGCAGCGCACCTTGGAGGAAGAAAAGGTCTGGCTCGCCTCCTACCACATGACGGGCGTAGCGCAGCAGTGGTATTTCCGCCTCGAACGTGATGAGGGCACGCCATCTTGGCGACGCTTCTCCGAATTGGCGCATGGTCGGTTTGGACCGGCCCTGCGCCATAACCCCCTCGGCGCACTAATGCATCTTCGTCAGACCGGCAGTGTCGCTGACTATCAAGACAACTTCCTGGCGCTACTCACACGAGCAAACCTCAACCAGGAGCAACAGATCAATGTCTTCACCGCCGGATTAATTGACACGATCCAGATCGATGTCGAGCTGGCCGCGCCGCATAGCTTGGAAGTCGCCATGAGTCTTGCACGGGCGTATGAACGCCGTGCTTTGGCTGCCGCTGAAACTAGCAGACTCACGTCTGCCGGACGTCCGGCAAGCCGTCCGCAGGGCGGGCGCGCTCCCACAGCAGACGGCGCCAACGGATCATCGGCCGTCCCGAGCGCGGGACCTTTCGCCATCAAGCATGACGGCGTAGCACAACCACCGGGGTTGCTGGCCAACGCAGGCCGGTTCATCAAAAGGTTGTCTCGTACACAAATGGAGGAGCGCAAGCGCCTAGGCTTGTGTTTCAATTGCGACGAGAAATATAGCCCGGGCCATGTGTGCGCAAAAATCTTCTGGCTCGAGGTTGAAGCCGACGACACGGCTCCGGCATTCGAACCTCCAGCCGAACACGAAGCTCCACCGGAAATCTCCCTCCACGCATTGACGGGCGTCAGCATCGGCCGCACCATGCAGCTGGCTGTCCAGCTCGGTCCTACAATGGTGACGGCACTGGTGGACTCGGGATCCACCCACAATTTCGTCGCCGAGGAGTTGCAGTCCCGTCTCCACTCACCGCACAATAGGAACTGGCAGATTCTGCGGATTATGGTCGCCAACGGCGATCACCTCCGCAGCTTCGGCATCTGTGCCAACCTGGACTTTGCCGTCGGGTGCGAGTCTTTCACGGCCGACTGCTATTCGATTCCGCTCACCGGATTCGACATCATCTTGGGAGTCCAGTGGTTGGCATCACTCGGGCCGATCGTGTGGGATTTCCAGAAATTGACCATGTCCTTCTGGCACACCGATCATCAGGTCCTTCTTCATGGTCGCGCTACATCAACAATGGCGACCCACGCGCTCAGCGGCCAACCAGACGAGATACTCACCACCCTTCTTCAGGACTACGCGGATCTATTCATTCCGCCATGCACACTGCCACCAGCTCGCCCGTACGATCATCACATCCATCTATTGGCCAATACCTCGCTGTGCCGTACGGCCATACCGATACCCACAGCTCCAGAAGGACGAGCTCGAGCGACAGTGCTCGGCCATGCTACAATAGGGCATCATTCGCCTTAGCACCTCGCCATTTTCGTCGCCAGTCCTCTTGGTACGAAAAAAAGACGATACTTGGCGCCTTACGTGGATTACAGGCGCTAAACTTCGGCGACAATCAAGGATAAATTTCCCATCCGGTGGTGAGGAATTATTTGATGAGTTCTGTGGCGCTTTGCTTCTTCACCAAATCGACTTACGTTAGGTTATCACCAAGTCCGCATGCACCCGATGACATCCACAAGACAGCATTCCGGACACATCATGGTCATTTTGAGTTCTTGGTCATGCCGTTCGGCCTCACCAATGCACCGACAACTTTCCAAGCACTCATGAATGATATATTGGGACGATTCCTCCGCCGGTTTGTCCTCGTTTTCTTCGACGACATCCTTGTTTACAGCACATCCTGGTCCGAACACTTGTGCCATATTCGCCTGGTTTTTCAAGAGCTCAGGCAACATCAATTGGTCTTGAAGCAATCCAAGTGTTCGTTCGCAACGACGTCAGTGGCTTATCTAGGCCATGTCATCACGGCTTCAGGGGTGGCCATGGATTGTCAGAAAGTATCCGCCATCACCGAATGGCCACAACCAATATCCGTGATAAAGTGACGTTCATTCCTAGGCCTCGCCGGCTACTATCGCCGCTTCATCAAAGAGTATGGCGCCATGGCGGCGCCATTAACAAAATTGCTTCGCAAGGAGGCGTTTGCTGGGTCTACTGAGGCGCAGGAGGCCTTTGAGGCGCTCAAAAAGGCGTTGGCCAGTGCTCCGGTTCTCCAACTGCCCGACTTCACCGCGCCATTCATTGTGGAGTGCGCGCCTCGGCATAGGCCGGCCGATCGCTTCATCGAGGATCAGGACCACCGGCATTCTTTAGCAGGCGGTGGCCGCGACACATCAAGCTAGCGTCTGGCGCGAACTCATTGGCCTCGTCCACGCCAGACGGCATTGGAGGCCGTATCTATGGGGACGGCTGCTCGTCCGCCTGTATCATTTTAGTTTGAAGTTCTTGCTCGATCAACGTCTGTCGACCATTCCGCAACATCAATGGGCTAGCAAACTTGTGGGATATGATTTTACGGTGGAATATAGACCGGGAAAACTCAACACGGTGGCCGATGCATTATCCCGCCGCCATGAGGATCCACTGGCTCAAGCAGCCACCTATGCTATCTCTGGGCCAGAGTTGGACTTCTTCACGACTCTGCGTGCCCACACGACCACAAATCCGACCATGCAAGACATCGCCACCGCCATCAGCAATGGGCAGAAGTCGGCAGATTGGTCCACCAAGGATGGACTCATATTATTTCGCAAGCGGGTGTTCCTCCCAATTGCGTCCTTCTTCACCTCGCAAATCATTGCGCAGGCGCATGGGATGGGACATGAAGGTGTGCAAAAATCCTTGCAACGGCTACGAGCCGAATTCCACATACCACAAGCTCGTCAATTGATGCAGCAACACATTAAAGAGTGTGCTACATGTCAGCGGAACAAAACCGATCATCTTCATCCAGCCGGGTTACTCCAACCCCTGTCGGTTCCTGAACAGATATGGTCTGATATTGCTATGGACTTTGTGGAAGGATTGCCAAGGGTCAATGGGAAGACAGTCATCTTGACAGTCATTGATCGCCTCTCCAAGTTTGCACACTTCATTCCCCTGGCGCATCCATACACAGCCACTTGATCGGCCTGATTTTCTTTCATGAAATTGTGCGCTTACATAACATTCGACTTGATCGTCGATGTGAGGATGTAGTGTTCACAAGTTCGTTTTGGCAAGAACTTTTCCGGCTTTCTGGCATCAAATTAAACATGAGCACCGCCTA
Source organism: Rhipidocladum racemiflorum (assembly GCA_036346355.1). Classification (NCBI taxonomy): domain Eukaryota; kingdom Viridiplantae; phylum Streptophyta; class Magnoliopsida; order Poales; family Poaceae; genus Rhipidocladum; species Rhipidocladum racemiflorum. The sequence continues at coordinate 160,732 of JAYEVF010000040.1, forward strand.
TCATCCACAGTCTGATGGCCAGTCAGAAGCCGCAAACAAAGTAATTGCTATGTATCTCCGCTGCTTCACAGAGGATAGACCAAAACAATGGCTCTGTTGGCTACCTTGGGCGGAGTACTGCTATAATACATCGTACCACTCCGCACTTCATACCACACCGTTCAAGGTGGTATATGGTCGCGACCCTCCAACTATGTGCGCCTGGGATCAAGGCGATATCCGTCTTATTGTTAAATCGAGCGTTGGTGGATAGAGATGAATTCTTGGGTGATGTTCGCCAACGCTTACTCCAAGCACAAGAATTCGCTAAGGCTTCCTATGATGCTAAACACCGCTTCCTTGAGTTTCAAGTTGGGGATTGGGTGTGGCTACGCCTCTCTGCCGACGGTAGCATCCATCATCACGACGTCAGGAAAGCTTCATCCACGCTTCTATGGGCCCTATAAAGTCTTGCGCGCATTAGTGCTTGTGCATACAAACTCAGACTACCGACCACGACAAAAATTCATGATGTTTTTCATGTGGGAGTTCTCAAGAAGTTTCATGGCCCAACACCATCTGCCGATGCTCCATTACCAGCTATTCACAAAGGCAGAGTGCTTCCCACACCGCTCCATGTGGTTCGTGGTAGGCTCGCTCGGGGCAAACATCAAGTTCTAGTTCAATGGAAGGATCAACCAGATTTCAATGCAAGTTGGGAAGATTTGGCGGAGTTCATTCAGCGATACCCACAGTTTAAGATCGCGGACGATCTTTTTGCTAACGGAGGGAGTGATGTTATGGTTGGGGCAGCACTACGTGCGCGCCCAACCATATGAAGCTAACAGACTCTGACACAGTAGACACCAAGCTTGGCAAGCCGGCCAAATTAGGAAGATGTTCCCCCTAAGGGATAGATTGGTTAGCCTCCCTAATTTGTTGGCTTTCCCTATCATTTGAATAGTTTCCTTATTCCTATAAATAAATCTGGCAAGTTTAGATTGATTGGTTAAGTTTGGTAAGATTAGATCCCTTAAGGATTAATTGCTAGATTGATTGTAAATCTGATCCCTATATAAGGATCAGATCCCTTTGGAATAAAGCAAGCAAATAAGAGTTATTCTTATTGCTCTCTCCCCCCTTTTCTCCCTTGCGTCTCCTCCTAGGAGGAGGCTGTTCTTCTTAGCCGGGCTTCATCCAATCACTGGCGTCGCCCCCACCTCCTCTCACAGCTCCACATCCATACAATCTCCGCTCCATTACTCGTGCGCATAACATAATGGTAGCAGCTTTGTCACCAATGACGAAGCTAAAAGTAAGCATGATTCTTCAGATGCATTTATTATTGTTGAAACAGGCTTCAATGTGGGCAAGTCCAATACTTTTCTTAACTAAGTAATTAAGAAACAAACTTCTTTCTGAAAGAAGTGCAAAACTAATTGGCTAGCCATTCTGCTGTAGTGAGTAAAAACATTCTTCCTCAATGTTATGGTTGAGTGCAAATTCTTCCTCAATCTTATGGTTAAGTTCAAACTATTAATTCCATAGCAATTATATTCCTAGTGAGTTTAATTGTATATTACGTACATTAGAGCTAAGCTCGGCACATCATAGTACATATATGGACTTATGGAGCTCATTTTGAATTCATACAATCTCAAGTGGCATAATCATCTAAATCCCAAAATAAAGAAAGATACCTGGACTACATAGGAGTAGCATAAATAAAGGGTTAATCTAATTACCACTCATTTCAGCTTGATGTAACATTTTGTATACAATAATGAATAGTAGATTTCGGCATATCAAACATTAGAAAACTTTTATATGCATCAGATATGAATAACTGGTGTAGAAATATATAAACAGAAATTACCTTGACAATTGAAACTGTAAATGAGGTTGGGATAAAGGACAAAGCTAAGCCAACAATTATAGAAACAAAAAACACATCCAAATCCTGTATGAAGGTAGCAAACAAAAAAAAAAGAGAAATCATCAAATTAACAATTGATAAGTTTGTACTCTCATTTATTCAACTGCTAGCATTGTACTTCAATTTATCATTATTATTATCTCTACTAATCTAAAATGGGAGTCGTGCATTGTAGGGGTTCATTGATAAGTTATAGAAGTATGGAATAAACAAGGCTTTATAAGCAGCCTGTTTAAAATCCTCATGCTGCAGCCACCACTTTTCAAATTTGTAGGTTGCTTTTCTATGATGGGTATCATCCCTTGAATCACACAGAATAGGGGTTCGATCGCTACTAATCCTAGTTAAATCAACAACATAAGATAAAGGAAATTTGGAGTCAAAAGCAGTTATATATCTTGGATTGTAAAATTTCAACAATCAAACCAACATGATCAATGTGCTATCATAACTATCAATAGCTAGAGAGCAATGTAAGGACCACATTCCAGCTCACTACTATGTTCATGGAAGAACATTAATAATGAAATAGCACAAAGTGAAGCAAAGTTTCTGCACACCAAGGTAGAGCATAAGCAATATCTTTATTTTGAAGAGAAACAATTACACTTTTTGCATCTAGGAAGATACCAATATCAACAAGGCCCTATATATCAACAGTTGACTGGTTAGGTTAGGCTTCAAAGAGTATCCATGACTGCAGATAAAGACAGTATGTACTAATAAGTCTTGGTTCCAGCATTATTTGTGTAAAATCGTAAAACCTTGCTCCAAGATACCGAAATTCTAGTCGGGCGTGTGGGTCCCTTTTGCAGGTAGTCTCGGCAATGGGCGGGCCTATCCATGAGTGTCAGGGAATAAAATTTTAGTGGGTAGGAGAATCTTCTAAAATATTTTTCTTCCCCCACCTTTTCCCCCAACCGGTTCCTCCTCTTTTTCCCCTCCCCACTCGACGCCCCCCCCCTCCCTGGCTCTTCTCTCTCAGGCCGGCACCCCTCCCTGGCTCTTCTTCCCCCAGGCCGGTGTCCCTCCTTGGCTCTTCTCTCCCCCAGGCCGGCGCCCCTCTTCCCTGCTTCCCAGCCGAATAACAGTAGCAGCAACTTCCTCCCCTTCTCCTTCTTGTGGGTAAGTGGGGGTAAGTTTTGGGGGTTCTCATGTTGTAACATCCTCGTTTTTGTAAAAGTTAAAATCGCACATTGTAGCATTTGAAAATAACAATAATAAAAATAAAATAAAATTTTGGACAAAATAAAAAAAATGCGTACAAGTGTCTGATTTACTAAAAGAATTTTTGCTAAAAATCTATACGTCGAAAAAAAAAAATCCCGAAACCAACTTCGTTAGGTTCTAAATATTCCCTAGTATTTTAGAGGAAATTTTTGTAGACCTTTAGAACCTTTTACTAATTTTATTCTAGACTTGTTTTGAGTACATGTATGCGTATGTATACGTGTATGTAGGCTGTTTCACTCCACAAGGCATGCATGCATACGTTTCTTCCAGCTGCTACACGCTTGAATCTTGAACGTTTCCAATTTACTAGCAATGAAGTCCTAGCTGTTTCTCCCTTCCTGCATGCACGCATGAGATGCCAGGCGTTTCCACTTTTCTTCTCTCCAGCCGTGCATGCACGCATGAAGTCCTGGACGTTTCCTTTCTTACGACATCACATTCCAGCCATTCTCCATTAATTAGCAATGCATTAACCACCTCCTGGCCGTTTCCACTCCATCCCTTAACTCACGCTTTAATTCCCAACCGTTTCACCACGTTTCCATGCGCATGCATCATTTCTTTTTCTTCTAGTGCGCAGGAAGCCAGGGAAACTCCTGTCTCTTTCCCTCCCATCAGTTACTAGTTTTTGGTCTTCCAATTTGCACTATAAAAAGGAAGCACCTGTTCTTGTGCCAAAACTAATGGGCTAATGGACTCGAGTCCACGTTCTGCTAATTAGAACCTCCATGCCTTAGCCATTAGGCCACGAATTCATTTGCCGGCCATTTCCTTACGACCAGCCAATGTTGTCCTGCTGCCTGGTTGATCGCCTCCTTCCGCCGTCCGCTTCGTCCGCCGGTCGTCTTCTCTGCGTTCGCCTGGTTCCATCCGGTATTTCTTCTCGCTTGTCTACACACGCGCTCTAGCTATCTCGATTGATTTATCTCGTCAGCATGTGTTCTGTGCATGTATGTGTGTATGATGGGCTGCGATGCATATACCGATATATATTGGCCGCCTGTGTCGCCGCCGCCGCCGCCACCGCCACCGTCGCTCGTCGACCTGTACGCTAGCCGGGCCGGACGTCCTCCTGCGCGCTAGTCTGGTCGGGTGTTTATTTGTCTACTGCTTCCTCACGCACGAGGCCAAGCCAGCCGAGGCTCCCTCACGTAGCCCTCATGCTAGCCAAGGAGTATACCCATATACATGATGAACAGTGACATGCATGCTCCCAGCCGAAACACTAGTTGTACATGAATTTTTCCTAAAATTGTGAATTTTGTCTTTTTCACTAGAAATTCGTTTTAAGTCCAAATCACCTACAACAAATTTTGTTAATTAGTAAAAATTAACACCTTGCCATGGTAATTTTTGTAAAATTTTATAATTAAATCTATACTGTTAAATTATTCGCGGAAAGTCCAAAATTACGAATTTTGTAGCTCCTAAACTATATGTCCAAAAATTTTGAAATAAATTTTATAAATCTTATAAAATGCTAAACTAATTTTATGGAAGTTTTCATGTGATTAAGAATTAATTTGTTTCTTTGTATTTTCCGAATGTTTGTTTATTCGCTGTTTTTCGTTTAATAGAAACGCTAGACGTCGACTCCGTCGCAGAACCGCAGGAAGACAACCCTCTCCTCACCGATCAAGGCAAGTTCCTGCAAGTTTCCCGCAAGTTTCCGCAAGTTCCCCGCAAGTTTCCAATAAGTACCCTTGAAGCATGTTGATCCATGTTTTGAAATGTTTTATATATTTACTAACTTGCATGCTATGGTTGTTTACCTAAAATAATATTTTATGATAGAGTGTAGTTATATACCTTGTTAATATGTATATTTGCTGCATATTAATCTATCTATCCTTTGGTTGCCCTAGAATGATTAATTGTATGGCTTAACACCCTTGCATGGTCTAATAGTAGTGCTTAGTTATGCTAAATACTATTCGTACGTTTAATTGAAAGCTTGTTATTTGAAATTCCAAATGATTGAGCAAAAATGTTATTTTAAAAGAGCGATTAGTCTTGCCGGTTTGGTAAAACAAAAGAAAAGAGAAACTTGGAATTTCAAAAATGAGAATAGGGTGGAAGGTTGCAAAGGCGGAGTGCGGTATGCACGAGACTTCGAGGTTTGAGTATGTGCCACCCTAATCGCCCTAAGGACCGATCCCTTGTGGTTGTCAAACAATGTACAACAGTCATGGCCAGCGGGTTAGGTGTGGGACGGACTGGTTGAGTAACTAGTGAAAACTTAATTAAGGCATGCCAGGCGGTGGAGTAGGAGTGGTTGTAGCCACGTAGTCCTACAGCGCAAGAGGGCTTCAACTTGGTTGTAGCCATTTGGCGGTGAAACCTCGGGCGTGACTTAGTTAAGACGTAGCCAGGGAAATGGCCTTGTGATTTTCACTTGGGGTTATATGCCAAAGGAAGCAAACAACCAAAAAGAGTGAAATATCTCTCGCGGGTAAAGCGTGCAAGCTCTGCAGAGTGAACAAACTATTCGAATAGCCGTACCCATGGTCAAGGGTGGACAAAGTCTTATTTATCCTTGGGTAGATTTTCTCTATTTGATTCCAAAACCAGATTTTACAAAAGAAAAGCACGGTTGTAGCCGTGAGTGTTATGATTTGATAAAGTTCGTGGTTGTAGCCACGAGGAAAAGAGTTCAAAAGTATTCTTAAAATAAAACCATGGTCGATGCCATGCGGCGTTTTGATTTCCACGGTTGGAGCCGTGTCCCAAAGAGTGTAAACTTTGGTTTATCAAAAGAAAATACTTTTGAAAAAAAGCTATTAAAAATTCTAGGATAAAATTTTAAAAATTGGCTTTTGCAAAATTAACCAATCCCTTCCCTTGAATTAAACTGCATAATGCATTACTTTTCGGACTTGCTGAGTATGTTGCATACTCACCCTCGCTTTCTATTGCGGGGCTGCTTATTCCATGAAGCAGATCAGGAAGATAAAGATAGCTATCCAAGGGCCTGCGTTCCACCATTCGATATCTGCAATGAAGACTTTGAAGAGGAAGATTATCAGGACATCTAGGATCACGTTATTTTCAGTCTTTGCCTGTGGTGTTTCTGGACTTCATTTTATCATGTTAACTTGATAGTATAATATTTCCGCTGCTATATGACCTACGGGTCCAACTTTTGTAATAATGGGCCTTGTTGGCTAAGTACTCTGTATTAAACTTTATTTATCGCATGGTTATGATCCATACTGTTATGATTTGTGTGTACTAGCTATTGATCCGAGGGGACTAGATGCAGTAAACCAATTTGGACCAGTGTCCTGTGCGGAGTCTTGAAACACATGTGTTCTAGGGGGAGGTTTTTTACTGATTTAGGTGCTCTAGGGTTCTTAGGTTTGGAGATTTTGGAGGCAAATGGTGGCCTAGGGTTTGGGGAGAGATTTTGATTTTCGGGCTATGCAACTGCCGACATTGAAGTTGCAATTTGGGCAATTTAAATGCATCTCCAGAATATTTGGTTGTAGAGAAAGTTGTATAGCATGATCTTGAGTTTCATTAGAGCTCAAGAAATCGATTTTTGGTTCAGCCGTTTAGGAGATATGCCTGTTTTAGTGAATGCTATCCGGATTTAACTTTGTTGTCGATGATCTCTGTTCCCTGCTGTTCTGGGCGAATTAGAAGCATCTCCTGAATATTTGGCTGTAGAGAAAGTTGTAGAGAATGATCTAAAGTTTCATTAGAGCTCAAGAAATCAATTTTTTGGTTCAACCGTTTAGGAGATATGCTATTTTAGTGAATGCTGTCTAGATTTAACTGTGTTGTTGATGATCTCTGTTCCCTGCTGTTCTGGGCAAATTAAAAGCATCTTCAGAATATTTGGTTGTAGATAAAGTTGTAGAGCATGATCTTAAGTTTCATTAGAACTCAAAAAATCGATTTTTGGTTCAATCGTTTAGGAGATATGCCTGTTTTAGTGAATGCTGTCCAGTTTTAACTGTGTTGTCGATGGTCTCTGCTCCCTGCTATTCTGGGAGAATTAGAGGAATCTCCTGAACGTTCGGCTGTAGAAGAATTTGTAGATTATTATCTCATAATTATTTAGAGATTGAGAATGCAAACTTTGGTTTAACCGTTTGGGAGTTACGCTAGTTTTAGTAACTGCTATTCGGGATTGATTCCTGATAGCAATAGTTTCAGGTTTAGGTTGTTTAGGATTGATTAGAGACCAATTTAAATTATTCCTATATCTAGAGATAGCTAGGAAAAAATCTTGTAGTTTCCAAATTGCCGTTGTTTGCTGAATCCTGGGGTAGCTAGTATAGAAGGGTTGGTTTGGGGACTTAAGGTGATGTCGCAATGTTGTGAGTTTATGATTTTGATGTGCAATACAATTCTTGTTTCAGGTGGAGTAGCTTTGGGTGTGGCCTCATCCTTGCACCACTCCGCTCCTCGCGGTTAGAGACAAGTGTATCGTGTAGATTATTGCTAGGAGGATATTGTGGTTTGCTGTGCTAGTGATCTTAATTAAGTTGTCAGTTGCAAATATGATTATGTCTATGATTACGATGTTGCTTGTGATGATAATGATAAGTGTATGATTTTAAAGATTATGTCAATTCTTATGGTTTGTCATGGTGATGATAATGCAATTTGCAATTTAAATTGTTTCATTTGCATTTATGCATTCATAATAGAAAAGGTGTACCGAGTGAGACTATGTCTCATACGTAGTGAGACATGAAAGTCCTACTTCTGAGGCCCTCCTCCACTGGCCGAAGGGAATGAGAAGGTGCTCGTCGATGGGTGAGAGCCTAGCAATGTCTAGGTATTAGCTATGAAATGGGCATTATGAGCATGCATGTTGCATTGCATGATTAAAGAGAAATCCATGTTAAGTTATGATGCTGTTATTCTCATGTGCAAAGGTCTTACTATGTTATAATAGTTTTTAATCTCCTACGCTAAGTTATTTGCATTATTATGATACACTTTGCTGAGTTGTATGAACTCACGCTTGTTTTGTGATGTTTTTATTTTAAGTACCTCCAAAGCGGCATTTTGAAAAAGGGCTTAGCACTACTTCACTCATACTGAATATCCATGTAGTTAGAATCGTTATAATATTTCGCTTTTGGTTAGTGCTAAATTTGAAATGCTTGCTCCTGTCTAATTAGCCTTGTAAGAAGTTGAAGGTTGCATAGCGATATGTGGGTTTGCTTTTGTATCTTAAGTGGTTCTGTGGTGGTTTACATTAAGTGGTTATCGCTTTGTATGCTCCACTCACTAGTATGATATCTGGTTGTTGTTTGTTGTATTTTGCTATTTCATGTTATCTATGCTTAAATATTTTTGTTGTCTGTTGAGTGGAGCTACGTGACATTGTCCGCGCACTAGTCTTATTATCACAACTCCAAATGGTAACATTGTCTAAATGTGTGGAGCTACGTGAAGAAGTGTAGCTAAGCCCCTTTCCCTCATGCCGGTTTCATGGTACTTAAAAACATCATAAAACACAAGCGTGAGTTCATCACTCAGCAAGTATATTGCAATGGAACAAGGAAAAACAGTCTCAATATCATTATCACTACGCCTCATATTCAGCATCATTAGCATGTCATATCCACATTGAATTCATCTCGTTAACATCATATTCAATATCATAGTCATCTCATAATTACATTATATGCATCTCATTATCATAATCATATATGCAATGCAATGCACATGTCTCCTCGAAACACATACCGGTATTGCCGAGTGCACACCCGTCGGCGTGCACCCTCTTTCCCCTTCCATCCCGTAAATGGAGGGTGCCTACTCTTACTGACCCGCTCCCGTACAACCACGTGTAAGGGACTGCGAGGTACGACTTTTGTGTTCACTACGTGTGAACACAGAGGCCCGCATCAGAATGGGACGCCTCTTCTTTTTATGAATGCAATGATGCAAATTCCATGATAATGTACCACATTCAGTCATTAATAGCATTTGCATAATCTCATTCATAGCATTAATCCATTCATTAAATAACTACTCATATGGCAAAGCAAAATCTCACTCCCATCATGCTAGTATAACCTGTCAATCACAATACCATAAAACAACCAATCACAATCCATCACAACACACTTGCCTTCACCCTCGTGAGACGGCGTGGTGAGACGACGAAGGCACTCCCGGGGTCACACCACCTGCACAAAGGTTCAATACACTCAACCACATGCACACAAGACCACACAAGAACACTTAGTTATACCGACTTCGCGATCTACTCTCAATACCCAAAAACAGAGAATCTGTCCATCGGGACAAAGACCTTCTAAGACCATAACTAGGGCTTAACGACTCCAAATCAGACAAACGAGTACATTTTCTCGAAGCTTAGGAAATTTTCTAGTTTTTTCTAAGTATTTGCGAAGACTGAATCGGCCTCTAAAATTGTCTAATCTACATATCAACACGATCTGTCCCAATCACATCACAGTTTTGACAACGTTCGGTAAAATAGCCATAACTTTTAAGCAATTTGGGCCGGAATTAAGCGTTCTTGGTCTTCATTGAAAGGTTTTTCGATTATCTACAACTTTCTCAACGATGCGTCGACCAAATTCCGACTCTAAAAACCCCAAAACTGCGACCGAAATCGACTGTCCAGAATTAGCCGAGGCTACTGCACGAAACAGATCTACTAAACGAATCTATAATTCTAATTACAGAAACTAAACATGAATTCTAGACATAATTTCCCGTTCTAACCAGCACCATAACCCTACCAACGGATCTACCAATCCTTACCTCCCTCGAAGAACCGCTCGAACGACGAATCTTCTCCTCTCGGTCCCCCTATCTCCTACCACGCGCCGATTCCGCCGAATCCTCCTGCCATGAGCTTCCCAACGGTGTGGACAGCGGAAGGGAAGGGTGTGGCAGTAAGGGGTGGGGGTGGATCTCTCCTAGGGCTGGCTAGGGGAGGTGAGAAGGTGGAGGAGGAAGGGGAAGGGGTGGAGGCGCATGTGGGGGAGGGGGTGGCGCATGGGGGAATAGGGCGGCGGCTAGGGTTTGATTGGGGGGGGGCGCACAAGGCAGGGTAGCAGCCCTGCTGCCCAATTCCACCTCCACATGGGCTTAAGCTCCCCCCCACCTTCGACCCAAATTAGTCCCCCAAGGCCCAAGTTAGATCCCCCAAGGCCCAAACTCCCCCGGAAGGCCCAATTCCCCCCGAAAGGGTCCAAACTCCGGGAAAGGCCCAAAAAACATGATACAAAAATTGTACCTTAATGTCGACATCGAAAATTACTCACACCGTCAATCCGTAGTGTCACACGACTGCAATGAGTGCACACACAAGGTGGAATTTAACCTTGTTACTACTGATACACATAATCTTAAAAACTCCACATTAAAAATAAGTAGAGAAATTAAAAATCACAGATAATCACAAATGCAGTGAGCTGTCGGTGTTCAACACAACGCGGGCAGTATAGGTAGAAAAATAAACTTGCAGGATTATTAGTAAAATCACAACCATGCTAAGATGCTGCTAGTAATCACAAGTCCTGTCTAAGAATGAAATATCAAATCGCACAGGAAGTAGATCAAAGCATGAAATATCAATATGCATAAACAGAATATCAGTTCAAGTATCAATTCAAGCAATTTATATTTACTGTCATCACTCACATTGCCGTTGTCGTTCTTTTCCTCACAGAGAAATCAGCTTAATTATTCAAATCGCTCTTTCTTGCACTAACAAGAAAATAAGGGAAATGAAGTGAACAGCAAGAATCCTAATCAAGTGAACGAACAATGAAGTTAATCAAGTGCTCTGCTTTGAGTTCCTGAGAACAGAGGGAAAGAGAGAGGAGAGAAAGTAGCTGTGTCGTCCCAATTTTCTTTAGTTATCCCAAACCTTGCGTTCTTTCACGTGTGAGGGGTGCTCTTTTCTTTAGTTATTCAAAACCTTGCGTTCCTCGTGACCTTTGAGTTTTAGTAAGCGACTAAGCGTTAGAATAGTATACATACCAGCATGCACTTAACAGTGGCACTTATAAGTCATAGGTAATCTCCTAATCTCTTTGTGTGGACAATGAAAGGCTTCTGAAGTCATGTTTTCCCTTAAAAATTAGAAGATGAAATATACAAAATGGATCAAGTAATCATACTACACACAAAAAAGTTCTAACATCAAATGAATCACAGAACAGTAAGAGTGAAGCTGATTTCTTCTTCTTCTTCTTTTAACATACGTAGTTTCATCAAGACAGATTTCAGATGTGCAGTTACGCTATTTGTAAGCTGCAACATTGATTTTGAGAAATTAATGCTGGTTGTACACACCAACCTATTCTTTTTTCTTCTTCAAAATTCCAACAAATGCAGCTCGTAGGTTGTGAGATGTAAACTTGTAATGTCCTATTACCCCTTCCATTAATACCACAAACTATACATAGCATTGTTTCAGTAATTAGAAAACAATACTCTTATCATTCCTAGTTCCAATTAATATGAAGGAAAGAATATATGAAAGAACCAGCATCAGCAGGATGAAAGACGAAAGAATATATGGAAGAACCAGCAGAATAAGATGAATATGTTCAACAATGAATAAGATGAAGGCAAGAGGAAGAAATTAGAGGGATAACATGTACTGACCTCGTCCCAATTTTTTGAGGAGTGGAGCGGGAGAAGTAGAAGCAGAAGAAGTGGAAGAAGAGGTGGCCCCTTATGTAGTGTCCTCGGCGGCAACCGCCGAGCTTGACTGCAACCGCCTAGCTTGCCTGCAACCACTGAGCCTGACTGCAACCCCCACTGAGCTCGAGGGGGCACCTATCCACAACCCTCTCCACGGCCAGCCCAACCGCCACCTCACCCACCATAGCCACGGTTGGTGGTAGCTCCCTTCGCCGGATCGCCGGATCTGGCCGTTCAAGAACGGTACGGCTAGCTGACACACGGATCTGACAAACCATGGCGGCGGGTGGCGCAGCTCCGCAGGGGCGATGGAGAGGGGGATGACGACATGAGCATCGGGGGGCGGCGTGGGGCTTGGCAGGTGAGGAGGGGAGCCGGATCTGGAAGGGGGGGTGCAGCATACCATGGCAGTTAGTGGCGCAGCTCCGCGGGGGACGGTGGACCATGGAAATGGGGGCGACGGAGAGGGGGTCGACGGCATGTGCGTCGGGAGTTAGGCGGCGGTGGACCATGGCGAGCTCCGTAGTGAGAGGGGGCGATGGAGGGGGTCACGGTGCATGCGACAGGAGCGAGGGGGGTGGCGTGCGACGTGCGGCATGGCAAGCGAGGAGGGTAGGAACAAGAAAAGCACGCGTGGGAAATGGGCTGCGTGGAGTTGGGCCGACAGCGCGCGGTTGATGGGTTGGACGATCCATACTGTGCGGGAGTAAACTCCCTCTTTTATTAGTTTAGAAAATAAATTAGTTTCCATCAAATAAAATTACAAAAATGATTCTTTCTCTCTCTCCGACCATGAAAACAGCAGCAGACAACATATATCACCTGTATACTCGTAAACGGCAGCACCGTAGCAGCATGGCACATCACGATAGTAGATCCATGCCATGCTAAAGTACCTCAGTAAATCTTGTTGTCTGCCATGGGCAATGGAAAAAAATAATCAAGCTGAATTTTATTTTATCTAATTAATCCATGCGGGTTTAGAAAAATTACAAACACTGAAATTATCTAAGTGTTCTATTAAATGTTTAACTTGACTAATATTTTTTTATGAAAGAATACCACAATTGCAATCGGTATAAGGTTGGTAGTGTCTAACCCCACTTGTGGTGGTGTCCCACAGTAGGATCACGATTGGTTGTGCTGGTGCCATAGTGGGGGTACTAGCCGACAGCTTCGGATCAACCACTGGCCTATCATTTTGAGTGTTCTGACCCACGGAGTATAGTGGATATGTCGGCATAGCTTGCAATGAGTCAAGCAAAGTACGAGCCAACACAAGTTCTTCTGCCACTTCCTTAACGCTATTTGCTATCATCGGCCTGAGGGTAGTGACCAGAGCCGATAACTGGTTGATGAGAGCACAATGTATAAATTGATTGATCATATCTGATAATTCCACCAGAGCGGGCATATATCGACTTACCTATGCTATCTCAATATCATCAGAAGCTTCTTTCTTACCGAAGCTAACCATCGTCGGCAACGCAGTCTTCTGTGTGATGCCTCACCGAGTCTTTTGGTAGCAGTTGAGCATCATCTGCTCAAACGCAGCCTTCTGATCCTTAATCTCTTTGCGCTGCTCTGGCGTCAAATTGTCCAAGGTTGCGACGATTATTGCTTCCATGTTAACATCGAACTGGGAGATTGATTTTCCAGCTGAAGACGTCGTCGTTCGATTAGTTCCACCGGGCGTGCCAAAAGTGTGTTGGCACAAAAAGCTTGATGTAGGGTTAATTGCAGTCAACATACGCAAACACCGGGTTTAAGTTTAGGGTGTAGGCGTGCCAGTAGATTTGATCATGCAATCGACAAGAGAACAATATGTGAGTCAATCGGCTAGTAAGCCCATACAAAGTTACGATGAGGATCAAATATGATTGGCTCTTTCAAGCCGATATGGACAAAGGTAACTGATAAGTCTAATCAGCCTTAAGGTTGATCAAACGAACGATAAAGGTCATTTTTCCTGAAGAAGGCGATGCACAGCAAAATCGAAGAAAATACAAGCCTGGGTTTGAAGTCAAGTCGATAATGATCAAAATCGGCGATGCGCAACTTTATTGATCAAGACGAATTACAAAGAAATTACAATACTAAAAACTACTCCTAGTCGATAAAAAGTAAAGTCAAAGTAGAACGAGTTCTCTGATTGTGTTCGTCATCTTTTGCCGATGTTGTCCACTTCCTCTTTTATAGCATCAAGCTCGATCATATCCTTCACGATTTCCTATTAAAACTTATTGAAGGATCGAGGATGGACGCCTAGGGGGGTGAATAGGTGATTTAAAATTCTCTAGTTCAACGCAGCGAAAAATAGATCAGAACTTCCGATTAGGGATCGGAACTTCCGATTGACTATCAAAATGTCCGATTAGTTCAGAGGCTAGAGAATTGCAAAACGAATTATGCCTAAACACAAAATGATTTCTACTCAAAGCTAGCACAAGCAAGTATCAACAACTTGAAGTAAAGCTAGCTAGAGAAATAATCAACCCTAGATAGATCAATCCAATACAAGATAGCAAAGTAAAGCAATAAGCAAAAGTAAAGGATTTACACAATGATTTGTTTACCAAAGTTTGGACTTCCTCCACGGAGGTTCCTACGTCTTCGTTGAGGAGGCTCGGTCACACTTGAGTCGGGTCTTTTCCAACCCTATTCCTCACCAATCTCGGTCACACTTGACATATGGCTCCACTTCTTGATTTCTTCCCTTTCGGTGGCGAAATTGGACCTTCAACAAACTTCTCACGGCACACCACACACTTTTGGTTACTCATGAGCGACGCCTAGCCGTCTAGGAGTCCTCAAACTCCGAGAGTAACGAATCCAATGAATGGATGATCTAGGACATGAACTCTAGTGCTCAAGATGTATATCAATCTATCTCACTCTTAGCACTAACTCTCACTTCCCACACCTCACTCAAAGAGGGATCACTAAGATCAAAGGGAAGGAGCCAAGGTGGATACTCAATCCACTCCTAATTAAAACACATGTGATTAGAGCTCTCTCTAGCTAATGAGATGACCAAGGAGTAACAAATGCATCACAAGGTGTTCTCTCTACTCAACTAGCTCAACCTCTTGTTTAGCCCTTCAACAATATCCTCAACATCTCCCAACCGGCCAAGGGGGGAATTTATACCCCACACCCAAAGACTAGCCGTTTTACACACATCGGAACTTCCGATCCCAACATCGGAACTTCCGATCAGGCAAAAACTCCAAAAAAAAACTCAATCCAATATACACATCGGAACTAAGATCGGAACTTGCATCGGAACTTCCGATCTGGGCAGAGAAGCACCTTTGCAGAAACTTTTCAAAAAGTTTCTAAGTCTAGATCGGAACATCCGATTCAACATCGGAACATCCGATCTGCCCAGAAAGTACCCAAAATAGAGAACTCTAGGAGAATCATCCAAGTCCTCATCGGAACATCCGATCCTCACAGAGAGGCACTCTTACTAGAACCAACTCGAAAAGTTTCTAAGTCTTAATCAGACTATCCGATCACACCGATCATAACTTCCGATCCTCACAGAGGAGCACCTGAGACTTAGACAACTTACCCTCGGACTTTTCGAGGGATCGGACCTTCCGATCCCCTGATCGGAACTTCCGATCAAAACAAAGAGGTTCTAGACTCTTACCACCAAACCAACGGACTTACCGATGGATCAGAACATCCGATCCACTGATCGGAACATCCGATCCAGACAGAATGATAAGCATTCCCGGTGTTCGTGATGTGTTTTGTGTCTCTCATCTATTTAAGGATAGATAGCACTTGAGCACAGAGACATTTCTAAATCACCAATGTTGCATCCAGTCGGGACCCGAATTTGCAAATCCGGACCCTCTGTTTATTCAGCACTAGTCCAGGAATGCGCTAGTGCACACAGTCTCAACATTGGTAAATATCACAATCATACTCAACGAAATAATAAGGTACCTTAAATAGTTAACCAAGCTGGTTGCTCGACCTTAAGGTCAAGTTACAAATATATGCCACGCAGGGCGAAAACTCAATAAGAGAGAGATAACTGCAGCAGAAAATAAGATAACTTCGTGGCGCCATCCAGTATACTACAGGCAACTGACTGTGCTCGCTCCCTAATTAGACGATTCCTCTTGGAGCTCCTCCTCCAAAGCTGGTGTAGACTCTTCTTCAACTGGTGTTGTATTGTGGCAAGGGTGAGTACTTGGTACTCAGCAAGTCATGCACAGAAATGCAAACTAATATACTACATGCATGGCTTAGTACAAAAGAGTAGCTCAGGGTATAATTGCAGTAAAACAGTATTTGACAAGTAGCATACGTAGATTCGAAAGCAGTAGAAACAAGTATAAGAGCAATAACTTTTCCAGCAATTAACTAAACATCCTTCCCAATTTTAATCCACATTTCCATCAACATCATTATTAAACCAAACCAAACCTTCCAAATCCAAGTTATTTTCAAGAAAGTCTAACCCTTGACTGTAATTCCCGAGTGATGTCCAATACCGTAGACACGGCTATTCGAATAGATTTTACACTATGCAGAGGTTATGCACTTTACCCACAAGATACAACCAAACACCACAAAGGCGAGTGTCCGTAACAAAGTCTTTCGGAAACTTCTAACAGCACAAGTGGTCCTCCCCGGTGATTGCACTCTAACCCTTCCCTTAGCGAAGGCGAAGTTTAGGCCAATCCATCGTTAGATGGGTACCTGGCCGCAGCCCCGGTACGCTTCCCCGTACAACTACACAAAAGGTATAGTTGACACCCTGAGGTCCCACAGGTACGTTATTAGCAACTTAATCAACTAGGTCCGTCCCATTACAGACATGTAGTTGCATGCTTGACTCAGTTCAAAGGCTTGCAAGGTTAAGTCCTTAGGGTGACCAGGGCAAGACTACCCGAAGAACCAAATCAACGCTCCCGGTGCCACAACTGGCCCACCCGATCATTCTTGCCACATGCCCCGATCGAAAACTATTTATCAAGCCCCAGTTGATTACCATGCACCACGTGCCATCAACAATCACAACACATGACACCTTTCCAAAACAGGTTCAATATATCATTAAGTCAATATTAACATTTGTTTGTCCAAAATCATGTCATGAGCACGTAGCAGGTCTAAGCAATATTCTACAACGATCTAAATTTCCATGTTGGCAATTTAATAATGTCCAACTATTTAATCCTCAACTAGGGCGACAAGGGGTTCATGGCACATATTTAATTAACCAAGGTGGCATACAGCAATTTGGCATTTATCTAATTTCCCATCATTAAATAAAGTATTTTCTAAATAAACTAGCATGCAATAATTTAAGCCAAATTAAGTTGAAATTGGGATCAACATGGTCAAAGCACAACTTGCCTTCAAAGAGTACTTGTTCTTGGTCCTGAGCTGGCTCCTGGGTCAACACTTCACCTTCGAAGCCTTCGGGCACTTCAACGTCTACTCGTAAAGCGTGCAAATAGCAATAAATAAATAAACAGTAGATAAAAAGTATCCAAACATCCAAATAAAGTTCACAAACAGAGAGAGCATAATTTTATGAATTTTTAGAAACTGGAATCGTCAAATTAGGAGTTTAAATGCAAAAGTTATAACCGTTTTAAGTTTAAAGAAAACATTAATTAAATAAGAACAGAGAAATATTCATAATCAAAAATTAATTAAAATTCATATTTAACTAGGTCTCATATTTATAAAAATTTAGAAATTTGAATCACTCAAATCGGAGTTGAAACGCAAAAGTTATAAGCGTTTGAAGTTTGAATCCATTTTTGAAATCAATATTTCAAATTAATAAATCATTTTCTTTTTTCGGAAATTAATTTATTGCGTCAGCATGACACGTGGACCAATTGGGAGCCGCCACGTCGCCTCGGGTCCATGGACCCGGCGCACAGCGTGGCTCGGTCCACGGCTCATGTGTCTCACTGACAGGTGGGCCCCTCGGATGACGTCAGCAGTGACGTCATCACGCACGGCTAAGGGACGGCTGACAGCTGGGCCCCACCGTGACGTCAGCGGTGACGTCATGGTGCGGTTGGTCGACATCGACACGCTGGGCCCCACCGCGGACGCCGCCGCGGACGCTGGCGCATCGCGGCCGATCAAGGCCGACCGCGACGGTCCAAGTTCTGGACACGCGGCACGATCTGGGCCGTTGATTTGAAAATCAACGGTCCAGATCAGATCCAACCTCACGCGTTTAGAAACTACTCGGCTGATCTGGACCGTTCGATCTTGATCGGACGGTCAAGATCCAATCTAACGTTTACAACACGGCTAACCCTAACCGTTCGATCTTGATCTAACGACTGACATCTATCCAAGCACGGTGCGGGTCTAGCTACGTGGCACAATCTAAGCCGTTGGATCTAGATCCAACGGTTGGAAATAGATCTAGAGGTTAGCACGTGGATCTCACCGGGGGGTGATGTGGACGAATCTGGGCCCTTGGATTTGGATCGGACGGTTGATGGAGTTCGCGAGGCGGCGATGGCGCGCGGCGGAGCAGAGGTCACCGGAGACGAGGACGATGACACGCTCGACGGTGTTTGGGCATGATTCTGGCGAAGTGAAAGGTCCCCTCCGATGCGGCTGGTCCTTGCGGTTCCGGATCTGGGCTCAACGGCGGCGGAGGACGGCGGACGGCGGCGGAAACGGCGATTAACCGCGGCGGAACGCCAAACCAACTACGGCGAGCAATTGCGGCGTAACCACGGCGACTCAGGCGATGTTGTCTAGGGCTACAGGTGTGCATGGAAACGGAGCACACGCTGGTGGCGGCAGCACATTAAACAGGCCTCTCGGCGTCCGTGAAACTCGCCAAAACCGAGGCCCACACGGCTGTGGCGGCGGAATCCGAATTGGATTCGGATTGGGGTGACGTGGCTCAACGCGAGCCGTTGGATCAAGATCCAACGGTGCGGGGGTTTGGGCTCGGGTCCGGCTCGGGCGACTTGGCTGGCTCGGTCGGACTCGGGTTCGGCGACGTGGCTCAATCTCGGCCGCTCGATCTTGATCGGACGGTCGAGAGGGTTAGGGTTCGGTTGGGTTCGAGTCGGACTCGAGTCTGACTCGGGCTCGAGTCTGACTCGGGCTCGGGTCGGGTCCGGGTCGGAGGAACAGTACAAACCAACTCGATTATTCCAGCGATTAAATATCCAATTAATTCCCCGATATTCATTTAATTCATTAAAAATAGCAAAACATTCAGAAAAATTCGAGAAAATATTTTGGAATATTTTGGACTCAAATAAAATATTTCCAACAAAATTTATTTGCAAAGTTAAATTCTTTAATTATTTCAAAAGGGAATAAATTCAAATAAATTCCAAATAAATCCAAATAAATTCCAGAAAATTCCAAAAATTCACCAAAGAGCCAAATCTTATTTAAATTCATGAAAAGCAAAAATTTGGGGTGTTACAAACCTCCCCCCTTAACAGAATCTCGTCCCCGAGATTTAGGGCTTACTAAAGAATAGGTTCAGAAACTCTTTCCTCAAATCCTCTTCGCGCTCCCAAGTTGCTTCACTCTCCGCATGGTTGCTCCATTGAACTCTGCAGAAACGGGTTGACTTGTTTCTCGTCTCTCGATCCATGGTGTCCAAAATCTTGACGGGGTGTTCCTTGTAAGTCAGATCCTGTTGTAGCTAGATTGACTCTAGCAAAGGTTCGCTCATCGTGTACTGAGACACTTCTTCAGCTGGGACACGTGGAACACGTCATGTACTCCTGCTAGTGATTGCGGTAGCTCCAGCTGGTACGCAACTTCACCTCTACGGCTGAGAACCTTAAATGGCCCAACATATCGTGGCGCGAGTTTTCCTTTGGCATGGAATCTCTTAACTCCCTTGAGTGGCGTAACTCTGAGATACACAAAATCTTCCGGCTCAAAGCTCAGGTCTCGGCGACGGTTATCGGCGTAGCTCTTCTGTCTTGACTGTGATATCTTCAGTCTTTCTCGGATCATGGCAATCTGTTCTTCGGCTTCTTGAAGAATATCCGGCCCAAAAACACGGCGTTCACCTGTCTCGTTCCAGTTCAACGGCGTTCGACAGGGTCGACCGTACAATGCCTCAAAAGGTGACATCTGCAGACTAGCCTGATAGCTGTTATTGTAGCTAAACTCAGTGTACGGCAGACTTTTATCCCAAGAGCTAGCATAAGCCAAAGCACAAGCTCGTAGCATGTCCTCTAGAATCTGACTAACTCTTTCGGTTTGCCCATCCGTCTGCGAATGATAAGCTGTACTGAAATTCAAGCGAGTCCCCATGGCTTCATGCAGCTTATTCCAGAATCTCGAGGTAAACTGGGTACCCCTGTCCAATACAATCTTTTTCGGCACTCCGTGCAAACAAACGATCCTGGTCATGTATAACTCGGCTAACTTATCTCTCGAATAGGTTGTCTTCACGGGAATGAAATGGGCGACCTTAGTCAAGCGATCCACTATGACCCATATGGAGTCATACCCTCCTTGAGTCTTGGGTAGACCGGTAATGAAGTCCATTCCGATTTCCTCCCACTTCCACTCAGGTATCCATAACGGCTGCAGCAGTCCTACGGGTCTCTGATGCATTGCCTTGACTCTCTGACATATGTCGCACAACGCAACATGCTCAGCAACTTCACGCTTCATACTCGGCCACCAGAATCTTTCTTTTAAATCCTGATACATCTTGGCACTTCCTGGGTGAATGGAATACTTGGAGTCATGGGCTTCTTCTAGAATCAGCTGCTTCAGCTCCTTCCTGTTTGGCACACAGATTCGATCCTGCATCCATAACATGCCTTGCTCGTCCAGTTTGAAGTCCTTCTAGGATCATCACCCAGCTCTATTTCTCTTTTACCGGATCATCACCCGGCTTTCACAACATCTTGTTCTTCTCCTCTTGATGAACCTTCTTTTCTTTTCTTCTCATCGGGATCTCCTCTTGACGTTCATCACTTCATAATGTTGTCCTTGTCCCGTTTCTTCATCTTCTCAACCACTTGGATTAAATCCTACTTTCACAACTCATTTGAAAGCATTAATCCAACACACATGGTTGCCACAATCATCTATTGCACTCCATTAACACATAACGGATGCCTCCATAATGATTAAGCACAACCTAAATCAATTTTAATGAATAATTGTATTTGTTTCTTAAGTATATTGATGCAACTAATGATTTGTTATACTCAAGAACTATCGATTATCCTTAATCAATCACAAGAACACCGTCAACACATGATGAACATTCTTTGATGATTAAGAGATAAACGACCTCAATTTAAATGTTCATATAAATTGATATGAGTATATAATAACTACACGAGTTTTCATATATTCATGTTGATGGAAAGTAATGATCCATAATATGTGGAATGTATGGAAATGATCATTACTCTAAACCATCAACTATAGAATAAACTCCACAAGTATATGTGCATACATATAGTTGACTTTGAACCAAAATGCACATATTCAATTTTACTACTTTGGAGCATATCCTACGATACCATAAGTATACTACAACTAGGCGTGTTAAATATATACTCAAAGATTTAGTTTCAATGTCTTGATCCTTTATATGTGGTAATGAGAAATAAATCAATGCAATGAAACATTAAGTTAGACTGTGAACTCCCCTTAAATGTGTGCATCCAAGTAATATATGGATTGGGAAACATGATACACATTTTTTGGTTAAAGCAGTGGAGAAATTCATACTTCAACTTAAATCCTAAGTATGCAATAAAATAATGAACATTGATACAATGCATACCTTGGGTTTTCCATTTTCCATCCAAATGTGAGGCTACTAAACATAAGCTCAATAAATATGTTAGTCTCATTAAAAATTAGATTTGTCAATGATCACCAATCATCCTTGATGAGACGAAAATAGTAATTACCTAAACATTAGTCTCATATTAGGATTTGACATTAATCACCAAAACCAACTTAATGGATCAACCTAATGGAGGTTGTACTTACACTTATCCATATCAGCTTCAACTTCCCATCTAAGATCAACATCGGTTACAATCGGATAAAACCATATCGGCTTATAACTCTTCAATCCGATACATTCCTTGACAAACTAATTATTCTGAATTAGTTTTTACCAAGTTGGCTACGTGCCAAATTTAGGTGTCAACACCCCCGATGGTGCCTCCTCCCCACTGCGCCGCCTCACCCCCCATGGCCCCTCTACCGCCTCGCCTTCCCCACCGTCTCCCCAATGGTCTCCCCCTCCCCTCCACCTCCCGCACAGCAAGGGCGATGGTGAGGTGGGCCACAACGGGGTGCGGCAGTGGTGCGGCAAGGGCAAGGCGTGGCTCGACAATGGTGCGGGGGGCTCGACAGGGGCGCAGCTCGGGCATGACGCGGACAACGCGGGCGAGGCTCAGCAGTGGCGCGACAGGGGTGTGAAGTGGGCAGCGCGGGAGAGGCTCGGGCGGCGCGATTGGGGAGGAGTCGAGGTGGCGGTGGAGCCGGTACATGATGCAAGGAGGGACCCGAGGCGGTGGGAGGCTAGTCAGGACGACGCACGATATATTGGAATAAGTAGCAATGCTATGACAAATGGGATCATGCATGGCTGGTGTTAGCGATAATTAAAAATGCAACACACAAATAAGAAATATCAACACATGACATTCTCTTATGCGGATATCCCCTCATGTGTAGTACACCTAGTTAGCTATGTTCGGATGTGTGGATTTAATGATCCACAGGGGATTACCACAGTCGCACTGCAGGTATGGAAACTATGATGGGTTTGTCCTTGTAAGAATTATCAGGGTAGGTTTCTGTCTTCTTCACAACCCACTTACACTTCCAAAGCATCTTTGTGTAGTTCGATGTGCAACATGCAATGTGAAGTATAAACACGTGATATTCACTTATGTAGATATCCTTGCATGTGTAGTGCATCGGGCAACGATGTCTGGATGTGTGGATTAAATGATCCTCGCGGGATTACCATAATCGCACTATGGGTGCAAAAACTCAAGTGGTACATGTGCATTCCTGAAATAATTACCAAGGTAGGTTCCGTCTTCTTGGGAACCCACTTCCACTTCCAAAGCATCTTTGCGTAGTTAGACATACTCCACCTCTTTTCTCCCTCCCTATTTTTCAAAATTAGTGAGTGTCGGTTGTGGTGGTGGACATGGCCTTGTTTTTGTAGCTGGTTATTATGTAGTATTACGTGAGAAAAGTTTAGTGAATGAAAGTGTGGTCAAGTCCGTGAGAAGGAACCTGTGGGGATAGTAAAGGTCAGCGAGTTGTCCAATCACCAAGTTGGCTTGTGTAGAATCGATGTATACGAATATAGCAATCAAAGGGAGGTGAATGATTGTGCAAAAGTTAAAACCAAATCTTTGATCTACTAAAAGTTTACCCTAAACCAAAACTAAATAATTGCCTCGTATTCGACAAAAACAGATTGACAGACGTTCGGTAAAATGCGAATTACCAGAGCTCCATCTGTCAGATCAATCTAAAATTTGGACACAAGAAACTAGATTCCAATGCGAATCAAACCCAAAATGAATCAGCTCGATCGGACTTACAGATCAAAAGTTATGAACCTTGAAAGCTTGATGTGAAAAAACTTGACGAAAACTGATCTAATGAAAACTCGTAGATTAATCAAGAACGACAAAAGATTAATCAACTAAACTTTGAGGAACTCTAAATAAATACCCTAGAAAGGTTTTTGATGAATCAAATAAAGATGAAACTCAAGGAACAAAAACCAATCTAGAACCTGAACAATCATGCAAACAAGGACAAAACAGAGAACATTGTAGCAACGTGGTTACTGTAGCATGAAAGGATCTGGAAGAATTGATCTTTATTTCTTTTTGTCTAAAGTAATCCAAACAAAAGAGTACAACCCTAAAACCTACCCAAGACTTGATGCATAAATAGGAGGCGCCTTCCCCTATTTATACAGAGCAAACACATACAGTGCTGAATACAATTCCTACTCCTAATCCTAGAAGGAGTCCCACTCCTAACCCTAGAAGGAGTCTGTATTCAACACAACTCCACTTGGCCCAACCTGGCCAAATACAGTCTTGCACGCGTATGGCAACCCAGCCATACTCACGTGACTAACAACTCTTGCACGCGTACAACCACCATGCCATACTCATGTGGCTAACCATTCTTCATGTGCACTGTCCTCTAGCCCGAACATCCCACATGATATCCTTGACCACCAAGACCTCGATTCCTACTTGAATCTAGTCTCGAACACCAGTTCCTCCATGAACCTAGTTCCGGTCCTGCCATCGACCACGTTCACCCTCGAGCAACAACTGCACATGAACAAACAACAAAACGATTCCGAGCACAAGTCTGCGACTTGACTCAACATTAATCCATACAAATATTCACATGAGCATTGCATAAGTTCAAAACATGCATTATGAAATTCGAACAAATTTCATAACAACAGATCAATCACCAAACAATTTTCAAAATAAAAAAAATCAACCTCGAGCAAAAAACCATTCACGCCGGACCAAACATTTGGTCTGGCGCACACATGTCTCAAAACCCTAGAAACATCAGTTCACGCCGGACCAAACACCAGTCCGGCGCAACTCACAACGGACCAAAAACTCGATCCGGCGTACACTTCAACTCTCGGTTGAATGTAGAAGTTGATCCAGCGAAAAACACGTTCACGACGGACTAAAGGAAATCAGTCCGGCGTACACGCGAAATCAAACCTCAAAATGCCGTTCACGACGGACCAAAGAAATTGGTCCGGCGTACATGCAAAACTTACTATTTTTGAAAGATTTGGTCCGACACAAAATCATTCATACCACGTTCACGGCGGACCAAAGAAAATTGGTCTGGCGTACATGCAAATTTCACAACGCAAAATCTTGTTCACCACGAACCAAAATTTTGGTCCGGTGTAGAAGGAAATTTGGTCCGGCGTCAATTTACAGACTTACTATTTTTTTGAAAACTTTGGTCCGACGCAAATGACCCCAAATGCATGTTCACGGCGGACCAAAAAGTTTAGTCCGGCGCAAACATAAAAATGTTCCGGCGCCAATGCGAAACTTAATGGTTTGGAAATTTGGTCCGGCACAGAAGAGAAACACATGCACATGCACATTTTGCATATTCAATTCTTAAGCCAATTTTTCAGTACATGATTTCACAATCTCCCCCTTGATGAAAACATTGGCAACACCACTTAGAATTGAACATTGGCATTCACTTCACATGAAGGTTTTTGAACAGACCAAAGTAAAAAACTCAAAAACTCCCCCTTTGACCAATATGCAAAGTGAAAAGCTCCCCCTAGGTGAAAATAAGAAAAAGATCTCCCCCTAAGAAGAAAAATGTGTGTGAATGTGCAATGTGCCAAAATTCCAAAATTCTCCCAGCTTCTACAAACTTCTCCCCAAACTTCTAAAAAACTTCTCCAAACTTCTCAAAGATTCCCAAACTTCTCCCCCTTTGACAATGGATTCATCAAGAATACAAAAGAGAGAACAACATGTTCAAAAATTTTCCCTCTAGCAATGATTTCACAAAAGAGAAACAAAGGAGTGCCAAGATAGGAAAAGATGAGCTCATTCGATCATATAACCTTATATATCACATAATATGCAAAATACATGAACTTGATGTGATTTTAACAAGTTAGGGAATGACATGCATCTCAACCTCAATCTGATCACCTATAGGCAAGTACTAAGCAAGACCTTAGCAGAAAAGCAAGGCTCAAAACTGAAGCAACTAACAACTCAGAGCGAGCAAGTAGTTTCAACTCCAATCTAGTAGGCCAATTTAATCTTTTTAAAAACGATAAACTGCATGTGGCATGCTTGAAGCATACTTCTTTTATTTTCTCGGAGTGGCATGCTTGAAGCATACGTCTTGTCTTTTAGGGAATGGCATGCTTGAAGCATACATCTTATATTTTTAGGGGAAAGCATGTCTGAAGCGCACAACTTGAGGCCTTTGCTTTTAACAACCCTTTTTTATTGATTCCCTTTTCTTTTCCTTTTTCTTTGATTGTAAACATGCAAAGAGATTAAAAGGCCTTTTGAAAGAGTAAAGATGAAAACACACTTGCTCCATAGCCCAAATTTGTCAAGAAGATTCAATATCAAGCCTAGAAGAGTAAGATATCACAGAGTATTTAGCTATAGGCAGTCAGACCAAGGAATTCCGCAATGTCATTTTTAGTTCAAGTGGAACAATTTTGATTATCACATATTAGCTCAATTACATAATATATAAAGAAATATGATAAAGCAAGCTCATCAAGTAAAAAAAACTTGGCAGGGAAACTCCCCCTCAAAATAAACCCATTGGATGAACAATCCCAAGTTCTCCCCGAATAAAAGCAAAACGAGAAGAAGACAAATGTTTTGTGAAAATGTGTAACACCCGTGTTTTGTAATTAAGCTTAATCAGGCTAATTAAGTGTTAATTAGTGCTCTGAATTGTTTTCGAATCTTAATTTGGGGTTATTTGCTTTCGAAATGCATTTTGTCGTTTCGCTCGTTCGGTTTCCCCGATCGGAGCTTCTGAATTCGATTTCGGGCGAAATATTGAATCATGTAAGTTAGAGCCAAAACCTAAGCTTTTAAACCTTTATCACGGTACCCCAAACCTATTCCTAAAGTCCTCAAGATATTTGATCAAGAACTATTGCGAAAATCACAAAGTTCTTAAACTCACCGCTTGCGGCAAGATCGCCTGCGATGCAAGATTACCACCGAGCGGCAAGATCGGCTTTTGTGGCCGCATCGCCATTTGGTAGCGACAGGTTTTGCTCCTGTGCTCGTGTTTATCTCTTCACCTCGGTTTGCGTGCACGTCCTTAGCTCTTAAGTGCCTAGGAGAGCCTCCTCCTTCCTCCTCTCCCTCATTTCTTCCCTTCCCCTCTCTCTCTTGCTCTTGCTCTCCTCTCCTTCCTCCCCTTTGGAGCTTCCACTCCCTCACGCGCGTGCCAGCTGGTTGGAGCTCAAGGAGGCCGAGTGGGAGCAGGAGCAAGGGTGGAGAAGAGTCCTCAAGCTGTCTAGGAGATCCCCAAGAGGTAGGTTTTTTATTTAAGCTTGAACCCTAGGTGTAGATGCAAGCCCTAGCATCTCTTCTTCGTTTTTCTCTTCTTTCCTTTTTGGTTAAACCCTAGAAACCCTAGTTCTTGCATTGGATCGTTGTTTTTCTGAGTAGCTAGACCTAGGTTAGGGTTAGAAGGATCTTTTCGCGTGATCGAGTCGTATCAGAAACCCTGATCTACCTTTCGTTGGACTTATTCACCTCACAACGTCATTCCTTGGGTTTTCGAAAACTTCCCTTTTGGAACTCTAGCTCCGGAAAGTCGAGAAAGCTACCCGCGAATATACTCCACACCTCAAAGGTCGATTCTTGCGGAAGAATCGACTTTGAACTTGATTCGGGATGAGAATCGAATTCGGGAGTAAATTCGGGTTTTCGGATTCTAGAGGTTCGATCATCGTGCCTCGAAGGTGTTAGTTGATCTTTCAATCGCGTGGAACTTTAGTACACCATCGGAACTAATGCGTGTGTCGCAAATCTGCTACTTGGTTGGATTTGCAAAAGAGTACCTTGAGCATTCAGAGAGATTTCGCATTCCGAAGTCTCAAAGTCCTCTAACCTAACGCGTATGAGTCCTCGATGCCGTAGAGAGACCGTTGCCGTGAAGAAATTCGAGTTTCGACACTTTTTGGGTCGAAATCTGTTTTCGCGCCAATTTCGGGGATCAAAAGAGCAAAAAGCGAGATTTTGAGCAAATGAATTCGAAACTTGACAAAACCTGCGTGAATGGGTACCTTAAGTCCCTAGGGACCTATCCATGCACATATGTCGAAGTTCCGAAGTCAAACGCACGAATCCCACTTTTTGGAAAAGTTTTCTCTGGGTGGCCGGCACTACCGCAGGAAGGAGGGCGGTACTGCCGGAAGGGCCATTACTACCAGGTTTTGTTCGCCGGTAGTTAAAAACTAGAGAGCACCTTTTTTCTTCTCTGGCGATCGGCACTACCGGGCCCAATGGCCGGTACTGCCGCCCATGCAGTAGTACCGGGATCTGTGAGCCGGTAGCTAATTTCCAGAGAGATACTGTCGGGACCCGAATTTGCAAATCCGGACCCTCTATGTATTCAGCACTAGTCCAGGAACGCGCTAGTGCACACAGTCTTAACATCGGTAAAATATCACAATCATACCATTCGATTCTAACAAAGTACTTTAATTAAATAGTCAAACTGGTTGCTCGACCTTATGGTCAAGTTACAAATATACGCCACACAGGGCGAAACTTATTAAGAGAGAAATAATAGCAGCGGAAAATAAAATAACTTCGTGGCGCCATCCAGTATACCACAGGCAACTGACTGGGCTCGCTCCCTAAGTAGATGGTTCCTTTGGAAGCTCCTCCTCCAAAGCTGGTGTAGATTCTTCTTCAACTGGTGTTGTATTGTGGCAAGGGTGAGTACTTTGGTACTCAGCAAGTCATGCACAGAATGCAACTAATATACTACATGCATGGCTTGATACAAAGGAGTAGCTCAAGGTGTATTTGCAGTAAAACAACATTTGACAAGTAGCATAAGTAGATTCGAAAGCAGTAGAAACAAGTATAACGTAAATAACCGTTTCAAAAGTTTAATCAACATCCTTCCCATTCCTAAACAACATTTCCATCAACATCATTATTTAACCAAACCCATCCTTTCAAGTCCAAGTTATTTTTTTTTGAGAAAGTCTAACACTTGACTGTAATTCCCGAGCGATGTCCAATACCGCGGACACGGCTATTCGAATAGATTTTTCACTCTGCAAAGGTTATGCACTTTACCCACAAGATACAGTCAAACACCACAAAGGCGAGTTCCCGTAACAAAGTCTTTCGGAAACTTCTAACAAAGACAAGTGGTCCTCCCGGTTGTTGCACACTAACCCTTCCCTTAGCTAAGGCGAAGTTTAGGCCAACCAACCGTTAGATGGGTACTCCTGGCGCAGCCCCAGACGCTCCCCGTACAACTTACACAAAGGGTGTAGTTGACCTCCTGAGGTCCCACAGGTACGTTATTAGCAACTTAATCAACTAGGTCTGTCCCATTACAGACATGTGGTTGCAAGATTGACTCAGTTCAAAGGCTTGCAAGGTGAAGTCCTTAGGGTGACTAGGGCAAGACTACCCGAAGAACCAAACCAACATTCCCGGTGCCACAACTGGCCCACCCGATCGTTCTTGCCACATGCCCCGGTCAAAAAGCTATTTATCAAACCCCCAGTTGATTACCATGCACCACGTGCCATCAACATCACATGATACCTTTCCAAAACAGGTTCAATATATCATTAAGTCAATATTAACATTTGATTGTCCAAAATCATGTTATGAGCACGTAGCAGGTCTAAGCAATAAACTACAACGATCTAAATTCCCATGTTGGCAATTTAGTAAGGTCCAACTAGTAAACCACAACTAGGGTGACAAGGGGGTCATGGCACATATTTAAGTAACCAAGGTGTCATACAGCAATTTGGCATTTATCTAATTTCCCATAATTAAGTAAAGCATTTTCTAATTCAAACTAGCATGCAATAATTTGAACCAAAATAGGTTTCAAAATGGGATCAACATGGTCAAAGCATAACTTGCCTTCAAAAAGTACTTGTTCTTGGTCCTGAGCTGGCTCCTGAGTCAACACTTCTCCTTCGAATCCTTCCGGCACTTCAACGTCTACTCGTAACGCGTGCAAATAGCAATACACGAATAAACAATAGGCAAAAAGTGTCCAAACATCCAAATAAAATCCATAAACTGAGAGAACATAATTTTATGAATTTTTAGGAACTGGAATCGCTCAAATCGAAGTTAAAACACAAAAGTTATGACTATTTAAAGTTTAAATAATCAATTAAATAATTTTACAGAGAAAAACTTTAGTCCAAAAATTAAATAAAATTCATATTTGAGTAGATCTGAATTTTATGAATTTTTAGAAATTTGAATCGTTCAAATCGGAGTTGAAACGCAAAAGTTATAAGCGTTTGAAGTTTTGAAATTCAAATCAATTATTAAACAGAATTATTAAATCATTTCCTTTTTCGGAAATTATTTATTGCGCCAAGATGACACGTGGCGACCTCTAATTGGGCGGTGGCGTCAGTAGGTTCATGGGACGTGGTCCATGGTTTTGGCTCGTCTACCGTGGACCGGCCCACGGCTCACGTCTTGGTGACAATTAGCGGGACCAGCTGGTTGGCGTCATTCGCGCGTCGGCGGGGACTCACCGTATGCGAGGCCAGGTGGGACCCATGGTGATGTCATCGCCGACGTCACCGCGACGGTACAGGGTGGCCGTGGCGTGCGGGCGTCTTTGGCGTCACGCAGTCGCGGTTCGCGGCTCGGCCGACACGCGAGCGGCGTGTCGGCGTCACGCAGCGGCGTGGTGCGCTTCGCGGCTGACCGTGGCGGTCAGCCTTCCTGGACGCGTGGCACGATCTCGGCCGTTGATTCGAAAATCAACGGCCCAGATTAGATCTGGACTCACGCGTTTGGGTTAACGCGTTTGATCTGGACCGTTGGATCTAGATCCAACGGTTGAGATTGGATCTGGAGTTTTGGATTGGGATCTCACCGACGGTGACGTGGCGTGATCTGGGGCGTGCGCACTTGATCGGACGGCTGAGAAGCTTTGAGGCCCGGTGATGGCGTGCGGCGGCGCTGGCCGGAGTTGAGGATGCGACCACGGCAGCGGCGCTTCTGGGCGTGTTCGGCTGGCGGAGAGGTCCTCTGACGCGGCTTGACCTCCTGCTCGGATCGACCTCAACGGGCGGCGGAGGACGGCGACGGCCAGAAACGATTTAATCATGCGGAAGCGCTACGGTAGCTACTGGCGAGCGACGGCTTAAACGGCGGCGGCTCAGCGACGTTGTTCAGGCTACGGTGCGCACGGAAGTCGGCGTCACGGCACGGGTGGCGGCGCAATAAATAGGGCCCTCGGCGTCCGTGAAACGCACGGAAACCGAGGCCCACTCCGTTGCGGCGGCGGAGTCCGGCGGCGACTCGGATTGGGTGACGTGGCTCAACCACAGCCGTTGGATCAAGATCCAACGGTGCGTGGGTTTGGGTTCGGGTCTGACTCGGGCGAGCTGGCTGGCTCGGTCGTGCTCGGGCTCGGGTGACGTGGCTCAATCGTGGCCGTTGGATCTGAATCCAACGGTCACGCGGTTAGGGCTCGGCCGAGTGGGTTCGGTCGAGTCACGTGGCTCGGGTCGGACTCGAATCCGACTCGGGTTCGACTCGGTCGGATGAACAAGATGCCGGACCCGAGCTCGATTTTCCAGCGATTTAATATTTAAAATAATTTCCAGTAATTCATTTAATTCAAGAAAATAGCAAAATACTCAGAAAAATTCCAAAAAAATTCTGGAAAATATTTTAGGGCATTTGGGACTCAAATAAAATATTTCCAATAAAACTTTATTTGAAAATTTAATTTCTTTAATTATTTCAATATGGAATAAATTCAAATTAAATCCAAATAAATCCAAACAAATTCCAGAAAATTCCAAAAATTCACAAATGTGCAAAATAATATTTAATTTCTTGAAAAGCAAAAATTGGGGTGTTACAAACCTCCCCCCTTAATAGAATCTCGTCCCCGAGATTTAAGGCTAACTAAGGAATAGGTTCGGAAACTCTTTCCTCAAATCCTCTTCGCGTTCCCAAGTCGCTTCGCTTTCTTCATGGTTGCTCCACTGAACTCTACAGAAACGGGTTGACTTATTTCTAGTCTCTCGGTCCATAGTATCCAAAATCTTCACGGGATGCTCCTTATAAGTCAGATCCTCTTGCAGTTCAATCGACTCCAAGGGCGTTTGCTCATCTGGCACTTGAAGACACTTCTTTAGCTGGGACACATGGAACACGTCATGTACTCCTGCTAACGACTGCGGTAACTCCAGCTGGTAAGCAACTTCGCCTCTGCGTCTCAAAATCTTAAATGGTCCAACATAACGGGGTGCAAGTTTCCCTTTGGCATGGAACCTCTTAACTCCCCTGAGAGGCGTAACTCTGAGGTATACAAATTCTTCTAGTTCAAAACTCAAATCCCGGCGACGATTGTCAGCATAACTCTTCTGTCGTGATTGGGCTATCTTCAACCTTTCCCTAATCATGGCAATCTGCTCTTCAGCTTCTTGAAGATTATCAGTTCAAGACACACGGCGCCACGGGTCTCATTCCAGCTTAATGGCGTCCCACAGGTCGACCATACAAAGGCCTCAAAAGGCGACATCTCAGTAAACTAGCCTGGTAACTATTATTGTAATCGAACTCGGCATACGGCAAACTCTTATCCCAAGAGGTAGCATAAGCCAATGCACACGCTCTTAGCATATCTTCCGAATCGATTGACTCTTTCTTGGCCTGGCCCATCCGTCTGTGGATGATAGGTCATCTTGAAAGTTCAAATGGGTTCCCATGGCTTCATGCAACTTATTCCGTAACCTTGAGGTAAATTGGGTACCTCTGTCCGATACAATCCTCTTTGGCACTCCGTGCAAACAGACGATCCTGATCATATACAACTCTGCTAACTTATCCCCCGAGTAAGTGGTCTTCACGGGGATAAAATGGGCGACCTTGGTCAAGCGATCCACTATAACCCATATGGAGTCATAACCTCCTTGAGTCTTAGGCAAACCGTGAATGAAATCCATTCCGATTTCCTCCCACTTCCACTCGGTATTTTCAATGGTGCAACAATCCTGTTTGGTCTCGATGCATTGCCTTGACTCTCTGGCATACGTCGCACAATGCAACATGCTCGGCAACTTCACGCTTCATGCTCGGCCACCAGAATCTCTCCTTCAAATCCTGATACATCTTGGCACTTCCTGGGTGAATTGAATACTTGGAGTCATGGGCTTCCTCCAAAATCAGTTGCTTTAGTTCCTTCTTGTTGGGCACACAAATCCGATCCTTCATCCATAACGTGCCCTGCTCATCTAGCTTGAAGTCCTTTGCCTTGCCTTCCTCCATTTTGGACTTAATCCTGCGGATCTTGTCATCATCCTTCTGTCCTTCCCGAATCTGATCTTCTAGGGTAGGATTTACCTCCAGTGCGGCCAGGAATCCACTAGGTACCACCTCAATCTTCATTCTCTGAAATTCCTGGCATAACTCATCCTGACTTGTGGCTAGCAACATACTCACGGTATGGCTTTTCCGACTCAGAGCATCGGCAACTACGTTTGCCTTTCCTGGATGGAAATGGATTCCGACATTGTAATCCTTAATCAACTCTAACCATCTCCTTTGCCTCATATTCAAATCCGACTGGGTGAATATGTACTTAAGGCTCTTATGATCCGTGTACACTTCACATCTGTTCCTGATCAGATAGTGACGCCACAATTTCAAAGCATGCACTACGGCAGCTAGCTCTAGGTCATGCGTCGGATAATTCTCCTCTTGTGGCCTCAACTGTCTTGATGCATAAGCGACGACCTTTCCATTCTGCATCAGCACACATCCAAGTCCTTGACGCGATGCATCACAATATATATCAAAGCTTTGATTAACATCCGGTAGGACTAACACCGTCTTGATGTCAATCTCGTCTTCAGTTCTTGGAATCCTTTCTCGCACTCTGGCGTCCATGTAAACTTCTTCTCCTTTTTCAGCAATTGCGTAAGAGGTCTCGCAATTGTCGAAAAGCCTTCAATGAAACGGCGGTAGTACCCTGCCATTCCAAGGAAACTCCGGATCTAGGTCACAGTCTTCGGCTGCTCCCAATGTAACACAGCTTCTACCTTGCTTGGGTCTACAGCGACTCCTTCTGCAGTCATCTGCGGTGACATGATTGACTCGGCCTCTCACCACAGTCTGGGGTGTGGCTCCTGGTGCTGGCGTCCTAGCTGGTGTGGATCCCAGATTGAAGCGAACTAGGGTCACTCCTGCGGTCTTCTTAGGGCAACTGTTGGCAAAGTATCCCGGCTCGTTGCAATTGTAGCAGCGTCTCACTGTCCCCTGTTATTTGCTGAAGCGGCGTTTTGGTGGGGCTGGGTCTGATAGTTACGATTGGACGGGTCTTGCGCCGGGTGACGGTGTCCTTATTGCATTCTGTGGCTGGAATCTGAAATACTGATTTGGCGCAACCCTCAAACGTTGTTGTGCTCCCTGGCGCGATCCCTGGCGCGATGGATCTGGGATAATAAGACGGCCAAAGACACAGTAAAGCCAGATTTGAATGAACCAAAGTGGACCACCAATGTTGCCCACGACATAGGAACCGCTGTCTTGGTAAAAGCCGACTCGGATGATATGCATCATGTGGTATACGGCCCCCAACAAGGATTTCCCTAGAGCTAGCCGACGACCCATGACTAGTCGCTCAGACATAAATTGGTAAACACAGGTTGGTCCTAAAGAAGCGCCGCAGAAAAGGAATCGGTCTAGCCATAGGTTAAGGAAAGCTACATGTTCCTCATCCGATACAGGGCCAGTCAACTTGTTATTATTTTGTATATATCTGGACCAGCCTTCTCCCTTTTTTCGAGTCAATTTATACTGAGGTTTCCCGCTAAAAGCCGATATTTGGTCTCCATCAGGCCTAAGGCAACACAATTCGGCCATGTCTAAGAGGGTTGGGCCGATGGGACCAGTTGGGAAAAAGAAGGCGTTAAAAGAATCCGACCAAAAATAGCAAGCAGCGGCTACCAAGGATTCGTTAGGTTCTGGATCGGCTAAGGACATAGGAATACACTCAGCGATACCCATTTCTTCCCACTCAGCCTTTTTCTGGGATGACACTCTAATATACCAAGACCTCCAGCCCTTGAGAGCTGTCGGCCAAGCCCTAAAGCTTTTTGTCCATTCCTTAATATTATAGCCAGGAGCCGACAGAGGAAGTCTAGGGATTTCATCTCTAACAACCGTATCGGTCTCTATGGTTCCTAATGGGCCTAGAAAGTACTGATGGTCGCTATCTGGGATTGGAATGAGTACCTGGGATGCGTCCATTTCAGCCGATACGACAGGAAGAGAGGATTGATGCGGAGAAAAGCCGATTGCAAGATGAACGAGAGCACGCCAGGGTGAAAATGACCGCAGGGGGGGACCTCATATTTATACCTCGGTGAAAAAGATGAAAAGGCGGGAACAGTTGCTGTATTAAAAACGCACCGAGGACATTGCGGCGCCATTAATGGGGAAGTTACCGAGGTGAATCCTAAACGACAAGCCGATCACGGAAAAAAGGCGAAGAATTTTTGAAAGATAGCAAGCTACCTTTCAAAAATGGGGGGCATATGTTTGCACCAAAATTCGACACGTATTGGGATCGGTCTGAGACTAAAGAAATGTATGTATGAAAAGGAATCGGTAAGCGAAGTCGGGAAGGTATCCGCTTCTAAAAGGAAAGGAAATCGGATCGAGGCCGATCTGCAGTAAACGCACCGCGGTCCATATGCAACTTCCGGATCGGCCAAGTGTGTTATAAAAGGGGTGAGACGTCAGCTTAAAAGGAACCAATCAATTCAACTACACACATATACTTTTTACAAGCTTTTCTTTTACATTGCTTTAGTTTCATAGATCTCTCTGCAAGTCGACGGGATCAACATAGTTGCGCATCGCCGATTGTTGATTTTTGCCGATTTCACCCAGGTTTGATTTGCTTCGTTTTGTTGCGCATCGCCTTCCCGAAGCCGATTTTTACCTTGTATCCTGATCGATTGTAACCGATTGATCTAGTTATCTCCTAATCGGTTCTCGCCGACTAGCGAAAAGCCGATAGATCCTTGTTTATCGGCTTTTATCGAATTACAAACTCTACCTTGTCAATTTCAGGTCAAATTGACTGGCACGCTCTACAAACCCGGCGTTTGTCTTGTGTGTTTGAGGCTGAAAACCTTCCTTCACGTTTTTAGCGCGAACATATTTTGGCACGCCCGGTGGGACCACAAGGAAAATCAAACATATCGTCAACTGACAAAGCTGCGATTCTGGCCGATATCAACATCGATGCTATAATCGCGCCTCAAATGGCCGATTTAACCCTGAGCAATGAAAAGAAATTGAAGACCGAAAGGCGACTTTAGAAGAAATGATCTTTGCGGTGCTTCGAAAACACGCCGTGGCGTTACTCAAAAGATCGCACTCAAGCCTCAATCCTATCGGAGATTCGTCATCCGAATCATTGGCCGATACGCACCGCTCAAGCTGATTTATCAAGTATGATCGAGCAATCTGTCCATCACGCATTAATTAATCGCTCATCGGCTCTAGTATCCACACGAAGCCGATGATAGAAAATAGTGTGAAAACAATTGCTCAGGAATTGGCCGTGTCTCGAAGCCTGCTAGATCCACCACAAGCCATCCCTACGTACCAAGTATATTCCATAACACCTAACACCAATACAAGAAGATTGTCGGCTCAAACGCCTATCACAATGCCAACTCAACCTCTTGTTTTGAAACCAAGCATACAGAGAGATGGATTTACACACTACCATGGGCACACGGATGGGGCTAAGATAAGCACATCAAATCCACAAATGGGCCCTCCAATAGCATCGGTTTATCGGCTTATCACCGATCGAAAGCAGTCGAGTCCCGCAATCACGGGGAGCCACAACCGTGAAACAAACGCCGTATAGGGTGGCGCCGTACGTCGGACTTTTCGCGCCCATACCCGATGCATTAGGTTTTAATCATGATTGTGACCAAGTGCCAAGACCCCCTGCGGTGCGATTTGGACAAAGACCCGAGTTTGCACTCGGGGGGCAGGGCGTGAACCATGAAAATTGGCAATGTCCGGTTGCACCACAAGCCGACAATGTCAATTGGGCGGAACAAATTGCTAACGTTTTAAGAGAACGATTTGGTTTACACCCGGAGGAAGAGTGATCGGCTATAGGAAGCCGTGATCCAGATTACATAGATCGAATGCCATACCCGCACAACTTTCGAATACCAGACTTTGCCAAATTCTCGTGATGATTCCGTCACCACGATTGAGCATATCGGACGGTTTATGGCTCGATGTGGAGAGGGTCAGACAAACAGATGGACTAAAAATCAGGCTATTTCCTTTATCATTGTCTGCAGTCGCATTCACTTGGTTCACTAATCTACCCCAAATTCAGTTCACGTATGGAACGATCTAGAAAGCCGATTCCATGAATACTTTTTCTGAACTATGGAGCTTAGGATTTACGATCTTAGTTCAGTTCGGCAATACGGCGAATCGGTTTCCGATTATATCGAAGGTTTAGAGGCGTCTGGAATAGATGCTTTAGTGTAACATTACAGATGATCAATTGGCCGATTTAGCATTCCAAGGGCTAATCCCGCCATTAAAAGAGAAGCTATCGGGCCAAGAATTTCAGATTTAGGCCACTTACTCCACCGCGTATCGGCACATGAAAGCCGATATCTGCGTAAAGTAAAGGATTTAAAGATAGATTTAAGCCAAACGGTAATGAAAAGGCCAAAGTAAACATGGTAGATTACAATTCAAGCGACACCTCCGAGGACTGCGAGAAATAAACATAGCCGAGTGGACCAAGGGTTCTAAAAAGCCACTCGTATGCTCTCTCGCTCAAACCGAAGCGAAAAATAGGGCGGAAATCAAGTATTCATATGACGTGTCAAAATGTGACAAGATATTTGATTTATTACTGCAAGAAAAACTCATAAAGTTGCTTAGGAGGGACACGCGTCATACCATCGATCGAGGAAATTAAGAAGCGAAGGTATTGCAAATGGCACCTTTCGTTTTCACATAATACTAACGATCGCAATATTTTTCGACAACAGATTCAATCGGCCATCACCGATGGCGAGGCTAAAATTTCTTGGAAGAATCGGCTATGCAGATAGATATGAGCCCTTTTCAAGTCAACATGGTTCAATGTTCACGAAAAGAAAAGAGGCCTGCAGAAGAAGATAAGCCGACTAAAGGAATTGTATCACAAGACGAGGCAGTCTAGATTACTATCGGTTCTATACAAATAGAAGCCGATAGGAATGGACAAAACTCAAGAACGGTAAAACCAAGAGGGACTTGGAGGTCGGTAAATGGTATCGGTGAGAGGGCTCCAAGAAAAGCCGATTTCAAACCAAAGCCGACCTTCTCACAACTCCTGAGGAAGTATGAAAGGATAAGTCGGAGGTGTAACACTCAACACCACCGTAATCTTCATCGACTAAGGCAAAAGAGGGACGAACGTTGGCGGCGGATATGTCATGTCGGCCAACTCATCAAGAAGAGAAACATCGGCAATGTCCCTTTTGGCGCTTTCTTTGGGAGAAAGGGATGACCTTACCAACGATTGTGTCTTGTCCTATGCAACACTCATCTGTATATCGGCCAAACCGATGCAGTAAAAGATAGGTTGTCTAGACCGATATACAATCATCCGTATATGAGAAGCGATGGGCCGATCCATGAAAGGTTGTCAACATCGAGCAAGGCGAGTCCTCCCGAAATCGGGAACTATCGGCTAACACAAGTAGAATGGAATCGACGGCGAGATGAGCAATTTAGCTGGAAAAATCTGGCCGATAGAACCTAAACCTAGGTGGTGCCCCCCAGGTCTCAGCAAATCACAACGCAGAAGGCTTCAGCGACTGAAAACACAAGAAGAAAGGGAGGCAGAAAAGGAGAGCGAGAGGAATCGGATGTTCAATAAGTTAAGACCAGTACCAATTTTGAAAAAGGAGTGGAGAAAGAAGGAACAGATCGATAGTGATTCAGACCAATCGATCGAATCCAGTTCTCCAATGATCCGAGATGATACGCCACCGATGGATATAAACATGGTATTCGCTCTACTGCCGAAGTTCAAAACCGAAGAATCGGTGAAGAAGTGTTCGCCCAATTATGCCTCGGAGCACCAGGCCTGTGTTCGAAAAGCCACAAGACATGCATCGGCATCTAAAACCATTATATCCGAAAGGGTATATTAATGGCCGACCGATATCTCGTATGTTGGTCGATGGCGGGCGACAGTCAATCGATGCCGTTAAGTACTTTCGAAAATTGGGTAAAGCCGATGAAGACTTGATCAAAACCAATATGGTGCTAAATGACTTCACGGGAGACCCAACCGAGGCTAAAGGCGTAATGGTGTCGAAGCGTGATCGGTAATAAAACTTTGCCGATTGCATTTTTGTGATTGAAGCCAAAGGCAATTACAAGCGTGCTCCTTGGCGGACTGGATCCATGCCAATTGTCGTATACCATCAACTATGCACCAAAATTGGTGCAAGTGGAACGATGATACAAGAGAAGTCGCATGCGCCGACACATCGGCTCATATCGCCATGGCTAGCCACGATACCAACCGCCACACGAAGAAGCCGAATGTATATCGTGAAAAGCCTTGGACAATTGCGTATTTTATCTGCGTTGAGAAGTCAGATTCAAGCCGATCGGCGTCAAACCCAACACGTTTGATCGGACGAGGCGAAGTAGTAAGAAGATGGAGTACAAGACACTAGCAAAGCTGCGAGGAAAAGGCCAGGAGCTACTCGGCAAGAAGAATACGAAGAAGTCATTGAGGATTTTGAAGAAGAAAGAAAAGGGTTAGGATTTACTTCACGATTTGCTCGAAGAGATCGATATTGGGAAGGAGATAGCAAAAGACCAACGTTTGTAAGTGCTAAATTAGAACCCGGTTATAAAGCAAAGTTGGTCGAAATACTCAAGAAGTATAAGGATTGCTTTGCATGGGAGTATTATGAAATGCCAGGTTTAAGCCGATGACTAGTCGAACATCGGCTACCTATAAAACCTGGGTATCGGCCATTCAAACAAGACCTAGGCGGTTTAATCCTCGTTGTATGACGCTATAAAGGAAGAAGTAGGACGATTGCTAGAGGCAAAGTTTATCCGCCTTGCCGAAATCTGTGAGTGGAGTCTCAAACATCGCCCCTGTGAAGAAAGAAAAATGGCAAACTTAGGGTATGTGTCGATTTTAGAGATTTAAACAAAGCTACACCAAAGACGAGTACCCGATGCCCATAGCCGATATGCTTATCGATGCTGCATCTGGGAATAAAATTATAAGCTTTTTGACGGAACGCTGGATACAATCGGATATTCATGGCGGGCCGATATACCCAAAACGGCTTTCGATGTCAGGGGCTTTAGGGCTATATGAGTGGAAAGTTATGACCTTCGGTTTAAAAATGCGGTGCTACTTATCGGCGTGCCATGAACCATATTTTCCATGATTTGATCGGCGATCTGCGTGAAATATACATTGACGACGTAGTGGTAAAATCCAAAGAAGACCGGCAACATTTAGCCGATCTGGAAAAGATGTTCGAAAGCACAAGGTTACATGGGTTAAAAATGAACCCTCTCAAATGTGCTTTGGAGTATCTACCGACAATTTCTTGGGTTTACGGTGCATGAAGGAGGAATTGAAGTAAACCAAACCAAAGTAAAAGCCATAGCCGATACTAAACCGCCGACAAGCAAAAGGAGTTGCGGTATTGATTGGGAAAATCAACTACTTGCGACGTTTTATCTCAAACTTGTCAGCCGTATTCGGGCCTTCACACCATTGCTGAAAATTAAAGATAACCAAGAGTTCAAATGGGAAGCCGATCAACAAAAAGCCTTCGACATAAAAGGTTATCGATGAGTCCACGATTATTGACCGCACCAAAACACGGTATACCTTTTAGACTATATATATCGGTGAAGGTGATTCGATTAGGGGCGCTTTAACACAAGAAGCCGATAGGAAGGAACGAGCAATATTTTACTTAAGCCGACGTCTTTAGATGCGAAACCAGGTATCCCAAGATGAAAAATTATGCTTATCATTGTATTTTGCTTGCACCAAGTTAAGACATTATATGTCGCTTCCAAATGCGTTATAATATGCAAAACCGATGTAGTTAAGTACATATTATCGGCGCCAATCCTGTGGGTCGGCTTGGTAAATGGGCATACGCCTTAACAGAGTTCGAGTTAACCTATGAGTCGGCTAAATCTGTGAAAGGACAAGCTGTGGCCGATTTTATCACAGGAAGTGAAACATTAGTAGGAACTACTAGTGTAACTCCTTGGCAGCTGTATTTTGATGGATATGTTTGCCAAGAAGGCGAAGGCATCGGTGTGATATTAGTTTCACCTAGGAAACAGGAGTATGACTTCATGTATCGGCTAAATAGCCGATGTTCAAATAACCAAGCAGAATACGAAGCATTACTAAGGGGCCTACAATTGTTAGATAGCATCGGGGTGAGAGACGTCGAAGCTTTTGGAGACTCGATGTTAATCGTCTGACAAGTCAAAGGAGAATACCGATGCAACGATGGTGCGCTAACTCAGTACTTGCATCAATGCCTCCAGATCATCGAGATGTTCACTACATTTTCTATAAAACATATCCCCAGAGAAGCTAATAATGAAGCAAACCGATTGGCACAATGTGCATCAGGGTACAAGATTGAAAGTCGACAAGGACCAATCGAGCTAAACGTTTGGCCGATTTTATGTGTTCACCCTGTCGACCGGAGAACAGAGATAAGGGATTATTTGTCGAGATCCACCAAGCCGATCGAAAGCGAAGGTCAGCGCAAAGCACTCAAATATGTTCTACTAGAAGATGTATTGTACTTTCGGACTATGGAAGGTTTGTTGTTAAGATGTCTGGGAACCGAGGAAGCCAAAGTAGCGATGGGTGAAGTCCATGAAGGCATTTGTGGATCACATCAATCGGCCCATAAGATGAAATGGGTATCGAGACGAGCGAGGATATTTTTGGCCGACTGATGTTAGAAGATCGCTTCAAATATTATAAAGGATGCCAAACGTGCCAAAAGTTTGGTAACATACTGATCAAGACCAAGATCGGCTTTGCATCCGATCATCAAGCCATGGCCATTTAGAGGATGGGGTATAGACATAATCGGCCAAATATTTCCGTCATCCAAAGAAAGGACATAAATTCATCCTTGCAACCACAGTTATTTCTCAAAGTGGGTTGAGGTCAGACCTCTCAAGAAGGTTACTAGTAAAGAGTCGATCGACTTTGTAAATGAACACATAATCCATCGGTTTGGAATTCCCACAGACAATTACTCTTGATCAAGGGACCGTGTTCATGTCCAACGAGTTCAAAGGTTTTGCGGAAAGTCTTGGGATAAAATTACTCAACTCTTCCCCTTACTACGTTCAGGCCAATGGACAGGCCGAGTCGTCAAACAAGACATTGATAAAACTGATAAAAAGAAAAATTGAGGAAGAGCCGAGGAAATGGCATTCAACGCTATCGGAGGCTTTATGGGCATATCGGCTATCTCAGCACGGATCAACTAAATTGCCACCTTTTCAGTTGGTATACGGACAAGAAGCCGTCTTGCCCGTGGAAATCAACATCGGCTCAGTAAGGATATATGAGCAAGATAAGGTATCAGCCGATGAATACAAACAGGCAATGCTCGACAATCTGGATGATTTGGCTGAACTAAGGTCGATCCACGTTAGATCGGCTTAAAAGGAATAAAGAGAAGGTTGCTAGGTCGTATAATAAAAGAGTGATTTTAAAATCGTTCAATCAAGCCGATTTGGTATGGAAAACTGTGTTGCCGATTGGGTCTAAGGATAATCGATTCGGCAAATGGTCTCCAACGTGGGAAGGGCCTTATAAGATCAATCGGCCGATTGACGGGAATTCGTATATACTGGAGTCCTTAGACGGGTTCTTCCTACCTAAAGCGATCAATGGAAAATATCTAAAAGCGTATCACCCAAGCATATGGGTTGGGTCCTAACTACAGGAAGGAAAATATCAGAAAGCACATGCATACAAAATCGGTCATACAGTCGACCGAGTCAGTTAAACACCTATCCACAGATTAAACAGTTTACAAAGATCGGTTACATAGCCGATCAAGCCAAGTGTTCAAAAGACGTCATCCCAAGGATAAAAGCAATATTACAAAAAGACTGGCCACACAACTGATACCAATAGATCAAAGTCTAGTGTAGTCCTGATCCAGGCAAATGGGCTCCCAAAGTCGATAGTGCCGCTGCCGCTTTGCCAATAGTAGCTTGGACACCATCTATAAGTTGTTGATCGGCCACTGCATCACCCGGAACTGGAACTATTTTGGCCGATTGAGTCTTGACTTGCGCGAAAACCTCGCCAATCTCCCGCCTCTGGACGGCCAGTGAGGATGTAGAGTCTGTGATGCCAATCCGGCAGTCTGCAAGTTCTTTTATGACCAAGGCCAACTGTTCTTCAAGTTTGGTCTTGGTTGACTCCAACTCTTGAGCTCTGCTTTTAGCCGATTTAAGTGTAGCAGTACCTTGATCAAATATGCTCTTCCGATGTTTGGCATCTGCTATAAGCTTGTCCAAGAGTTGTTGATCGGCTTGCTGGGCCTTCCGCTGTTCAACCCTTTGCTTGGCTGACTCTACATCCTGCCGACGAGCGTCCAAGTGGCATACCTCTAGTAGTGCGTTCATAGCAGCGGGGGGAAGATCGGCTTGGACGGCCGCCATCGCATTCCTCAGAGATTGAGTGTTGGCCAGAAGAGCTGCTTCCGGTTGCATCACTTCATCCAGGAGGCGGTTGAGCCGCTCCTGCATGCCCGGCTCCGCGGTTACAGCAGCCGACGCTGGCGCGGAAGCAGCAATTATGCGTTGAATGTCGGCCGGGTAGTCGTCAGTGGCCAACACTTCCGGGTCGTCGAGCTCGTCCAAAGAAAAGCCTAAAAGATCGGCTAAGTCCATCAACGGAGCCGGGCCAGAAGCAGGTTTTGGAGGTGAGGAAGCGGATGGCGGAGCAGGAGCCAAAGCCGGCAAGACAAGCACATCTGTCTGGGTCTTCTCTACATCGGCTTCTAGCAATTGGACGGAAGGGGTTTCCTGAGGAATATTTTACGGTAAGATAAGGAAAACAAAGACAAATCAAGATAAGGGTCGAAGCTAACCGCAGTGGCCGATCCAGTTGGGGATGATGCTGCATCACGACCCGCAAGCTTTGGAGGTCGTTTGATAACGACTCTACGGCTCTTCTTTTTCTCTAGAAACGACAAACATGGGGTTAGCCGAAGCGTAAAGCATGAAAATTCGCTTACAAAAAGAAGAAGTCTAAGCAAAAATGGAATCAAGCGTACTTTTAGTGCGCTGATCGGCAAGATCGGACGATGATGGGCTATTGACCCCCAACGTGCGGAAGATAAAAGCAAGAGAGGGGTCGGCCTTGCCGCTTCGAAAGCTTATCGTCGATGATGCAGATTTCTTTGGAGTCGACCTTTTGCTAGTCTCGAAAAGGACAAAAGATATGATTAAGCCGATGAAAATCTTATTTCAATAAACGCCAAGATGAAAATACCTCTAAAGACGAGTTAGCGTGGCTTGAACTTCGAAGCTAGACCCAGCGGTCTCCGTCGGCTCTTGGAAGTCGAGGAGAAAAGAGGACAAGACCTCATGGATAGTGCGCCCCGCAAGAGCGCCAGCTATGAAGCCCACCATGTGGTAAATTGGCCCGATCGACGTGTGTTTAACACGAGGAATGGCAAGTCTACCACATGGAGCTCATCGGCTAGCTCAATAATAAGCTCCGCCGCAGTAATGTTAGTAACTTTATTTCGTGGTTTGATTATGTTGAGCAAAGGAAAGCAAGGAATTGTTTGTCCAAAACCCAAATTGTGAGCATACAATCGAAGGGTGATAGAACTCATAGGCTCGGCCTAAATGTTCTATTTCGAGTACTCAAGCCGACGTGAAGAATGCAAGGAGAAATCAGCAGAGGGAAGCAGATCAAGAGTGGATCGGGGCATTAGAGAGCTATCGAGTTTAAGCGGAGGAAAGAAGGCCATGGAAGATCGGCTAGTTGGCTATACGAAAAAGAAGTCTCGACGGTTGAAGGAAGCTTGGTTGAGATTCAAGAAGAAGGATAAATACTTATGAAAACCGGCCAGGAGATTTTTGGTTCATCGGTGAACACATCATGAATTTTTCACCCGAGATCGGCTAGGTTGAAATCTAGGGTTGCACCCTCGGAAAATCTTCCGTTGGGAAAGCCGATTCCTCCGATGGATCTGGGATAATAAGGCGGCCAAAGACACAAGAAAGCCAGATTTGAATGAACCA
This sequence comes from Rhipidocladum racemiflorum, assembly GCA_036346355.1. Lineage (NCBI taxonomy): Eukaryota > Viridiplantae > Streptophyta > Magnoliopsida > Poales > Poaceae > Rhipidocladum > Rhipidocladum racemiflorum. Next base: position 205,708 of record JAYEVF010000040.1, read on the forward strand.
AAGTGGACCACCAATGTTGCCCATGACATAGGCAGATTCTTAGGTAAAAAGCCGACTCCGGATGATATGCATCATGTGGTATACGGCCCCCAACAAGGATTTCCCTAGAGCTAGCCGACGACCCATGACTAGCTGCTCCGACATAAATTGGTAAACATGGGTTGGTCCTAAAGAAGCGCCGCAGAAAAGGAATCGGTCTAGCCATAGATTAAGGAAAGCTACATGTTCCTCATCCGATACAGGGCCAGTCAACTTGTTATTATTTTGTATATATCTGGACAAGCCTTCTCCCTTTTTTCGAGTCAATTTATACTGAGGTTTCCCGCTAAAAGCCGATATTTGGTCTCCATCAGGCCTAAGGCAACACAATTCGGCCATGTCTAAGAGGGTTGGGCCGATGGGACCAGTTGGGAAAAAGAAGGCGTTAAAAGAATCCGACCAAAAATAGCAAGCAGCGGCTACTAAGGATTCGTTAGGTTCTGGATCGGCTAAGGACATAGGGATACACTCAGCGATACCCATTCCTTCCCACTCGGCCTTTTTCTCGATGACACTCTAATATACCAAGACCTCCGACCCTTGAGAGAGCTGTCGGCCAAGCCCTAAAGCTTTTTGTCCATTCCTTAATATTATAGCCAGAGCCGACAGAGGAAGTCTAGGGATTTCATCTCTAACAACCGTGTCGGTCTCTATGGTTCCTAATGGGCCTAGAAAGTACTGATGGTCGCTATCTCGGGATTGGAATGAGTACACTGGATGCGTCCATTTCAGCCGATCTGACAGGAAGAGAGGATTGATGCGGAGAAAAGCCAATTGCAAGATGAACGAGAGCACGCCAGGTGAAAATGACCGCTTGAGGGGACCTCATATTTATACCTCGGTGAAAAAGATGAAAAGGCGAGAACGATTCTTTGTATTAAAAACGCATGAGGACATTGCGGCGCCATTAATGGGGAAGTTAATGAGGTGAATCCTAAACGACAAGCGATCACGGAAAAAAGCGAAGAATTTTTGAAAGATAGCAAGCTACCTTTCAAAAATGGGGGCATATGTTTGCACCAAAATTCGACACGTATTGGGATCGATGCCTGAGACGGAAAGAAATGTACGTATGAAAAGGAATCGATGTGAAGTCGGGAAGGTATCCGTTTCTAAAAGGAAAGGAAATCGGATCGAGGTCGATCACTGTAAACGCATCGTGTCCATATGCAACTCGGATCGGCCAAGTGTGTTATAAAAGGGGTAGACGCTGTCAAGCGAAAGGAACCAATCAATTCAACTACACACATATACTTTTACAAGCTTTTCTTTTACATTGCTTTAGTTTCATAGATCTCTCGCAAGTCGGCCAGGATCAACATAGTTGCGCATCGCCGATTGTTGATTTTTTGCGATTTCACCCAGGTTTGATTTGCCCGTTTTGTTGCGCATCGCCTTCCCGGCCGATTTTACCTTGTATCCTGATCGATTGTAACCGATTGATCTAGTTATCTCCTAATCGGTTCTCGCCGACTAGCGAAAAGCCGATAGATCCTTGTTTATCGGCTTTTATCGAATTACAAACTCTACCTTGTCAATTTCAGGTCAAATTGACTGGCACGCTCTACAAACCCGGCGTTTGTCTTGTGTGTTTGAGGCTGAAAACCTTCCTTCACGTTTTTAGCGCGAACACATACGCCAAAGTTCCGCGGCGTGACCAACCTCCAGATCGACGTAGTTGAACTCTCCCTCCATCTGTCACAAGAGTGCTTACGTAAGAACTCGAAATTTTTAAATCGTGACAAGGTAAGGAAAAATTCAGCAAGAGACAAGAAAAGAGAGAAGGGAATAAGTCGAGATGTCACTTCTTATCTTGACGAACTTTTAACCTTTAGAAAATAGATTTTAACCTCTCTACGACCATTCTAGCTAGGGTTGAGCCTACAGTCAGTATGGCTCTGATACCACCTCTGTCGGGCCCCGACCGCAAATCCGACCCTTCGTGTATTCAAAGCACTAGTCCAGAACGCGCTAGTGCACACAGTCTTAACATCGGTAAATATCACAATCACACCACTCGATACTAATAAAGTACTTTAATTAAATAGTCAAAGCGGTTGCTCGACCTTATGGTCAAGATTACAATTATATCATACGCAGAGCTAAACTTATTAAGAGAGAAATAATAGCGGAAAATAAGATAACCGTGGCGCCATCCAGTATACCACGAGACAGCTGGCCCAGGCTCGCTCTAAGTAGACGGTTCCTCTGGAAGCTCCTCCTCCAAAGCTGGTGTAGATTCTTCTTCAACTGGTGTTGTATTGTGGCAAGGGTGAGTACTTTGGTACTCAGCAAGTCATGCACAGAATGCAACTAATATACTACATGCATGGCTTGATACAAAGGAATAGCTCATAGTGTATTTGCAGTAAAACAACATTTGACAAGTAGCATAAGTAGATTCGAAAGCAGTAGAAACAAGTATAATGTAAATAACCATTTCAAAAGTTTAATCAACATCCTTCCCATTCCTAAACCACATTTCCATCAACATCATTATTTAACCAAACCCAACCTTTCAAGTCCAAGTTATTTTTTTTTTGAGAAAGTCTAACCCTTGACTGTAATTCCCGAGCGATGTCCAATACCGCGGACACGGCTATTCGAATAGATTTTTCACTCTGCAGAGGTTATGCACTTTACCCACAAGATACAGTCAAACACCACAAAGGCGAGTTCCCGTAACAAAGTCTTTCGGAAACTTCTAATAGCACAAGTGGTCCTCCCCGGTTGTTGCACACTAACCCTTCCCTTAGCTAAGGCGAAGTTTAGGCCAACCAACCGTTAGATGGGTATCGGCGCGACCGTCGCTCCCCCGTACAACTTACACAAAGGGTGTAGTTGACCTCCTGAGGTCCCACAGGTACGTTATTAGCAACTTAATCAACTAGGTCCGTCCCATTACAGAAATGTGGTTGCAAGATTGACTCAGTTCAAAGGCTTGCAAGGTGAAGTCCTTAGGGTGACCAGGGCAAGACTACCCGAAGAACCAAACCAACATTCCCGGTGCCACAACTGGCCCACCCGATCGTTCTTGCCACATGCCCCGGTCAAAAAGTTATTTATCAAACCCCCAGTTGATTACCATGCACCACGTGCCATCAACATCACATGATACCTTTCCAAAACAGGTTCAACATATCATTAAGTCTGTAGGATCGAAGTATACGAATATAGCAATCAGAGGGGGGGTGAATGATTTGTGCGGAAGCTAAAACCAAATTCTTGATCTATTAAAAGTTCACCCCAAAACAGAACCAAATAATTGCCTCGTTTTCGACAAAAACAGAATGATAGAGGTTCGGTAAAACGCGAATTCCTGGAGATCCAACCGTCGGATTGATCTAAAATTTGGACACGAGAAACTAGATTCCAGTATGAATCGAACCCAAAAAGAATGAGCTCGATCGGACTTACGGATCAAAAGTTATAAGCTTTGCAAGCTTGCTGTTCCAGAACTTGACGAAAATCAATCTAATCGAAACTTGTAGATTGATCAAGAACAACCAAAGATTTATCAACAAAACTTTGAGGAACACTAGATCAATACCCTAGAGAGGTTTTTGATGGATCAAATCAAGATGAAACTCAAAAAACAAAAACCAATCTAGAACTAGAACAAGTATGCAAACAAGAACCAAAAGAGAATATTGTAGCACACAAGGAACTAGAAGAATTGATCTTTATTTCTTTTGTCTAAAGTACTCCCATCAAAAGAGTACAAACCCTAAAACCAAGCTCAAGCTCCCTTGCGCTTCTGCTCTGCTTTCACTTTGGTTCGATTGATGCCCTTTAACAGAGACACCCCTCCTATTTAAAGGACCAACCCACAAGGAGTTACGAATACGATTCCTATTCCCTAGAAGGAATCAGATTCAACACAACTCTACTTGGCCCAACTTGGCCGAGTACAACTCTTGCACGCGTATAGCAACCCTACCATACTCACGTGACTAACACTTTGCACGCCAGCATGGCCACCCGCCATACTCACGTGACTAACACTTTGCACGCGAATGACCTCCTGCCATTCTCACGTGACTAACCATTCTTCATGTGCACCATTCTCTTAGCCCGAGCGTCGCATGACATCCTTGACCACCAAGACCTCGGTTCCTCCTGAACCTAGTCCCGAACCTCAGTTCCTCCATGAACCTAGTTCCGGTCCCGTCATCGACCACGTTCGTCTTCGAGCAATACCTGCACATGAACAAACCACAAAACAATTCCGAGCACAAGTCCACGACTTGACTCACATCAATCCATGCAAATACTCACACGAGCATTGCATAAAGTCCACTTCAAGCATCATGAAATTCTCACAAATTTCATAATCTCAAAAACAAATCAAACACAATTTCAATTTTGCTCAAAACCCTAATCGAGCAAAAACGCATTCACGACGGACCAAAAAATATGGTCCGGCGTACACATGAAAAAGTCACTCAAAAAACCATTAACGACGGACCAACAAAATCAGTCCGGTGTACAAGTGAAAGTCTCGGTTTCAAGAAGAAATCATTCCGGTGAAAACACGTTCACGACGGACCAACAAGATCGGTCCGTTGTACATGCGAAATCAATCCTCAAAAAGCCGTTCACGACTGACTCAAAACTTTGTCCGTTGTTCATGCACAACTTACTGGTTTTGAGGAAAATTGAGTTTGGCTCAATGAGTTCAAAAGCACGTTTACGACAGACTCAAAACTTTGTCCGTTGTACATGCACAACTTACTGGTTTTTAGGAAAATTGAGTTTGGCTCAATGAGTTCAAAAGCATGTCCACGACAGACCCAAAAACTTGGTCCATCGCAGATGGGGAACTTACTGTTTCTTGAGAGCTTGGTCCGGCGCAAAAGCGAAACTTACTGCTTCTTGTCAAATTGTCAAGCACATGCACAAGCACATTTTGCAAATCCAATTCTAAGTTAATTTTTCAGTTCAAAACCAATTTTTCAGCACATGATTTCACAATCTCCCCCTTGATGAAAACATTGGCAACACCACTTAGAATTGAATATTTGGCATTCACTTTACAAAAGATTTTGAAATCCAAAGGATCAAAGACCAATGTAAGAAAACACAGAACTCCCCCTTTGACCAAAAAGCAAAACAAAATCTCCCCCTGAGAAGGAAAATGTGTGTGAATGTGCAATGTGCCCAAAAATTCCAAAATTCTCCAAACTTCTCCCAAAATTCTCAAAATTCCAGAAACAACTCCCCCTTTTTCTTCTCCCCCTTTTTCATTAATCTTTTCAACAATTCCCAATTTTCTCCCCCTTTGACAATGGATTCATCAAGAGTACAAAAGAGAGAACATGTTCAAAATTTTTCCTGTAGCAAAGATTTCACAAGAAGAAACAAGGGAGTGCCAAGATAAGAAAAGATGAGCTCATTCGATTATATAACCTTATATATCACATAATATGCAAAATACATGATCTTGATGTGATTTTAACAAGTTAGGGAATGACATGCATCTCAACCTCAATTCAGTCAACTATAGCCAAGTACTAAGCAAAACCTTTAGTAGAAAAACAAAGGCTCAAAGTTGAAGCAAATAACAAATCAGGGCGAGCAAGTAGTTTCAACTCCAATCTAGTGGACCAATTTAATCTTTAAACAGTAAACTGCATGTGGCATGCTTGAAACATACTTCTTTTATTTCCTTGGAGTGGCATGCTTGAAGCATACATCTTGTCTTTTGAGGGAATGGCATGCTTGAAGCATACATCTTATCTTTTTAGGGAAAGCATCCTGAAGCTCATAACTTGAGGCTTTTGCTTTTAACAACCCTTTTTTATTGATTCCCTTTTCTTTTCATTTTTCTTTGATTATAATCATGCAAAAGTGATTAAAAGGTCTTATGAAAGAGTAAAGTTGAAACAACACTTGCTTCATAGCCCAAATTTGTCAAGAGGATTCAATATCAAGCCTAGAAGAGTGAGATATCACAGAGTATTTAGCTATAGGCAATCAGTCCATGGAATTCCACAATGTCATTTTTAGTTCAAGTGAGACAATTATATTATCATATATTAGCTCAATTACATAACATATAAAGAAATATGATAAAGTGAGCTCATCAAGTGAAAGAACTTGGCAAAAAAACTCCCCCTCAAAACAGACCCATTGGATGAACAATCCCAAGTTCTCCCCGAATAAAAGCAAAACGAGAAGAAGACAAAGGTTTTGTAAAAATGTCTGCCAATTGATGTTCAGTATCCACATGATGAAGCACAATGTTGCCTTTTTCAACATGATCTCTAAGAAAGTGAAATCTGATGTCAATGTGTTTTGTTCTAGAGTGTTGCACGGGGTTCTTAGCAATGCAAATTGCACTAGTGTTATCACACAAAAGAGGAACACTATCCAAATTAACCCCATAATCTTTAAGTGTAGCTACTATCCAAAGAATTTGAGAACAACAACTAGCTGACCACATATTGGATTCAAGCAGATTGATTGTGCAACATGAGAAGATTGCTTTCTAGATGACCATGCAATGAGAGAATTTCCCAAGAAGTGACATGAACCAGAAGTGCTTTTCCTATCAATTCTACATCCTCCAAAATCAGCATCGTAAAAGATCTCAAACTAATGCATGAGGAAGCGAAAACCAAATGCCAAAATCTTGAGTTCCATGAAGATACCTGAAAATCCTTTTGACAACTTGTCGATGTGAAGCACGTGGGAAGCTTGAAAACAAGCACACAAGCACGTGGGAAGAGTCTCTCATGTAAACTTCCAATTATCTCAACCTCAACAAACATCATCATCATCTTTTATGAACAAAGACACTCTCCCCCGAACATATGCACTGTGCACTGCATCATTTGGACTAGTGCCTTTTGCGAAAGCAGTGGAAGAAGTATCTTCAAAAGCAACACTTTTAGCACGAGATGCACGAGTGAAGAACCAAAACTTATCACTGAACATATGAAGTGAGCATCCGAAATTCACTAGCCACATGTTCTCCTTCCTCGCGTGAGAAGCCTACATAGAAGCAGAAATTGTCGAGGCCTCGGTACTGGGGTTAGAAATAAGATGTTTAGGAATCGATCTTGAGACACACGGCGCTGTGATGGGCACAACACGAGTATTCTTATGCACAAAACAGTTTGCCTTTTTAGTGTTTTTAGAAACAAAAGGTGTTTGTTTCACCCTAGGCACATAATGAGAAGTAGAGTGTGCCTTTCTGAAATTAGACCTAGCATTAAACCTTTCTCTCTTTTATTGTTTAGCTAGTCTAAAGCAAAAGTCTACTAAATGTCCATCTCTACCACAATGAGTGCAAGTGTACTTAACATTATGTTTAGCTTTGGAAGTAGAAGCAACATTTGCATTCATCATAGTAGAAGATAAAAGGCCACAGATTTAAAAGCAATCTTTTAGGCTCATTAAGAATCTCAATTTTGTCATTGCAAGGAGCATGAACAACGGTCATGAGGTTTAGTTTCATATGAAGCATGAAGATCAAAACCTAAACCTTTCTTGTTTGAGCTAACCTTAGATTGATCCAAAATCATATTCAACTTTCTCTTGCCATTAGTGAATCGTTCCAAAGAACTTTGCAAGTAATCAACTTTCTTAGCAAGAGTTAAACAATTGTTGCAAGGAAGATCAACCTTCCCTTTACATTTCGACAAGTAGAGCATGAAAGAACCTCATGTGTAAGCAAATCTTCTGTCATTTGAGAAACCCTAGCATTTGCATCATGCAACTTCAATTCTAGTATGGAGCATTTAGAACATGGAGGTGTATCATGCAAATCAATGGTAGAACAACTAGCATGTTTAACAAGTTTCTCATTTTTCTCATTTTCAGCATTGATTTGCTCTAACATGGAAACATGTTCTTTCCTAAGCAACATAAGCTCATTGTAAATTAAGTCACATGATTTGCAAGCATCGTCATCAGGAATCAAGGTTTTAAGTCTAGAAATTTCAGCATTCAATGACTCCACAACAAAATCATGTTTCTTAATTTTCTTGTCACGTTTATCAAGCAATTTACCAAGACGAGCAACAGCAATAGCTAATTCATCATAAGAAGGATCTACCTCATTGAAGTCGCTGTCATGATCGCCGTCGGTGAAGCTGCCATTTGCTTTTGGCCATGAGACACAACCCCGTCAACTCATGCTTGCTTGGAGTTGCATCATCCTCGCTGCTCTCCGAATCCACATCGCTCAAATTGACTTGTTCAAGAGCGGAAAGAACTCGATGTACAACTTTGCGGTTGACGAAGTTCTTCTTCTTTCTATCACTTGGAGAGAACTTCTTCTTCTCTTTTCTTCTGTCGTTGTCCTTCTCCTCCCTTGATGCTTTACCTGCAAGTTTAGGACAATTTGGACGAATATGGTCGAGATCACCACACTCATAGCATCTTGGAGGGCCACCACCACCTCTCTTTCTCATTCTCACATTTTGTAAAGCTTTGTTAAAGCGAGAAGAGAGTAGTGACAAGTCTTCTTCTGGGAATTGCTCAATCTGTTCATCGGTTAGTGAAGACAAGAAAGATAGAGCAAAGCTTGAAGCAGCACCATTATGAGATATGCTAGATTGAGATGTCAAAGCAATTGATTTATGATCATTCTTTCTGGCAAGAACATCTAATTCATGAGTTTTCAACTTAAAATAAAGAACATCTAGTGTAAGTGTACTCATGACAGTGGATTCTTGTATAGATGTTACTTTCATCTCCCACACCGACATGTCCAAAGCACTAAGCAATTGTCTAGCATTGGCCGCATTAGTATAGTTGACTCCAACAGCACGAAGATCGCTAAGGATCTTATTAAAACGTGCAAACAAATCATCTACTGACTCACCTGGTTTCATCTCGAATCGCATGTACTCCTTCTTGTAGATGTCTTGGCGAACCTCTTTCACAGTGTTAGAACCCTCATGGTAATCACAAAGAGATTTCCATACCTCATATGATGATCGAAGATGAATCACACGATCGAAGTCGCTACGTCCCAAGCCTTGGATGATCAAGTTGCGCGCCTTACTATTTGCTTCAACATGTGCGCGATTGGTGTCGTTGACGTTGTCGTTCGTAGGGACTTCATATGGTTTGTAGACCTTCTCCCAAATTGCGAATCCCTGAGCTTGGATGAACGCCTCCATCTTGGCCTTCTAAAACTGAAAATTAACACCATTGAACACACAAGGTTTTGTCGAATAATGATCCATTGATCTAATCACCGATTAAGATAGATTAGAAAAACCTTGCTCTGATACCACTTGTAGGATCGAAGTATACGAATATAGCAATCAGAGGGGGGGTGAATGATTTGTGCGGAAGCTAAAACCAAATTCTTGATGTATTAAAAGTTCACCCCAAAACAGAACCAAATAATTCCCTCGTTTTCGACAAAAATAGAATGACAAAGGTGCGGTAAAACGCGAATTCCCGGAGATCCAACCGTCGGATTGATCTGAAATTTGGACACAAGAAACTAGATTCCAGTACGAATCGAACCCAAAAAGAATCAGCTCGATCGGACTTACGGATCAAAAGTTATAAGCTTCGCAAGCTTGCTATTCCAGAACTTGACGAAAATCAATCTAATCGAAACTTGTAGATTGATCAAGAACAACAAAAGATTTATCAACAAAACTTTGAGGAACACTAAATCAATACCCTAGAGAGGTTTTTGATGGATCAAATCAAGATGAAACTCAAAAAACAAAAACCAATCTAGAACTAGAACAAGTATGCAAACAAGAACCAAAAGAGAATATTGTAGCACACAAGGAACTAGAAGAATTGATCTTTATTTCTTTTGTCTAAAGTACTCCCATCAAAAGAGTAGAAACCCTAAAACCAAGCTCAAGCTCCCTTGCGCTGCTCGCTACTTGGTTCGATTGATGCCCTTTAACAGGAGACACCCCTCCTATTTAAAGGACCAACCCACAAGGAGTTCTGAATACGATTCCTATTCCCTAGAAGGAATCTGTATCCAACACAACTCTACTTGGCCCAACTTGGCCGAGTACAACTCTTGCACGCGTATAGCAACCCTACCATACTCACGTGACTAACACTTTGCACGCGTATGGCCACCTGCCATACTCACGTGACTAACACTTTGCACGCGAATGACCTCCTGCCATTCTCACGTGACTAAACATTCTTCATGTGCACCATTCTCTTAGCCCGAACGTCCCGCATGACATCCTTGACCACTAAGACCTCAGTTCCTCCTGAACCTAGTCCCGAACCTCAGTTCCTCCATGAACCTAGTTCCGGTCCCGTCATCGACCACGTTCGTCTTCGAGCAATACCTGCACATGAACAAACCACAAAACAATTCCGAGCACAAGTCCACGACTTGACTCACATCAATCCATGCAAATACTCACACGAGCATTGCATAAAGTCCAGTTCAAGCATCATGAAATTCTCACAAATTTCATAATCTCAAAAACAAATCAAACACAATTTCAATTTTGCTCAAAACCCTAATCGAGCAAAAACGCATTCATGACGGACCAAAAAATATGGTCCGGCGTACACATGAAAAAGTCATTCAAAAAACCATTCACGACGGACCAACAAAATCAGTCTGGTGTACAAGTGAAAGTCTCGGTTTCAAGAAGAAATCATTCCGGTGAAAACACGTTCACGACGGACCAACAAGATCGGTCCGTTGTACATGCGAAATCAATCCTCAAAAAGCCGTTCACGACTGACTCAAAACTTTGTCCGTTGTACATGCACAACTTACTGGTTTTGAGCAAAATTGAGTTTGGCTCAATGAGTTCAAAAGCACATTTAAGATAGACTCAAAACTTTGTCCGTTGTACATGCACAACTTACTGGTTTTGAGGAAAATTGAGTTTGGCTCAATGAGTTCAAAAGCATGTCCACGACAGACCCAAAAACTTGGTCCGTCGCAGATGGGGAACTTACTGTTTCTTGAGAGCTTGGTCCGGCGCAAAAGCGAAACTTACTGCTTCTTGTCAAATTGTCAAGCACATACACAAGCACATTTTGCAAATCCAATTCTAAGTTAATTTTTCAGTTCAAAACAAATTTTTCAGCACATGATTTCACAAAGTCAATATTAACATTTGATTGTCCAAAATCATGTTATGAGCACGTAGCAGGTCTAAGCAATAAACTACAACGATCTAAATTCCCATGTTGGCAATTTAGTAATGTCCAACTAGTAAACCACAACTAGGGTGACAAGGGGGTCATGGCACATATTTAAGTAACCAAGGTGTCATACAGCAATTTGGCATTTATCTAATTTCCCATAATTAAGTAAAGCATTTTCTAATTCAAACTAGCATGCAATAATTTGAACCAAAATAGGTTTCAAAATGGGATCAACATGGTCAAAGCGTAACTTGCCTTCAAAAAGTACTTGTTCTTGGTCCTGAGCTGGCTCCTGAGTCAACACTTCTCCTTCGAATCCTTCCGGCACTTCAACGTCTACTGCGTAGCAGCGTGCAAATAGCAATACACGAATAAACAATAGGCAAAAAGTGTCCAAACATCCAAATAAAATCCATAAACAGAGAGAACATAATTTTATGAATTTTTAGGAACTGGAATCGCTCAAATCGAAGTTAAAACACAAAAGTTATGATTATTTAAAGTTTAAATAATCAATTAAATAATTTTACAGAGAAAAACTTTAGTCCAAAAATTAAATAAAATTCATATTTGAGTAGATCTGAATTTTATGAATTTTTAAAAATTTAAATCGTTCAAATCGGAGTTGAAACGCAAAAGTTATAAGCGTTTGAAGTTTTGAAATTCAAATCAATTATTAAACAGAATTATTAAATCATTTCCTTTTTCGGAAATTATTTATTGCGTCAGCTTGATGACACGTGGCGACCTCGATTAGGCGGTGGCGTCGGCCGATTCATGGACATAGTCCATGGTTTGGCTCGGAGTCTCACGTGGACCAGATCCACGGCTCACGTCTTGGTGTGTGGGACCAGCTGGGGTGGCGTCATTCTTGGCGTCGTGAGGACTCAGCCATTGTCGGCCGTGGGTGGGACCCATCGTGACATCATCGCCGACGTCCACCGCGACGGTGCCGAGTGGCGGCCGGCGTGCGGGCCCGTCTTGGCGATCCGCACGGTGCGGCTCACCGCCGGCCGTGACCTTGAGCCGGCGTGTCGGCGTCACGCCTGCGTGCGGTGTTTGGTCGCTTGGCCGTGGCGGTCGGCCTTCTGGAATGCGTGTACGATCTCGGCCGTTGATTCGAAAATCAACGGCCTAGATTAGATCTGGACTCACGCGTTTGGGTTAACGCGTTTGATCTGGACCGTTGGATCTAGATCCAACGGTTGAGATTGGATCTGGAGTTTTGGATTGGGATCTCACCGACGGTGACGTGGCGTGATCTGGGCGTCGCGCTTTTGATCGGATGGTGAAGCTTTGAGGCCGATGATGGCGTCTTGGCGGGCGCTGGCCGGGCCGGAGTTGAGGCAGCGACCACTGGCAGCGCTCTGGGCGTGCTCGCCGTAGTGAGAAGTCCTCAGCGGCTTGACCTCCGATTCGGATCGACCTCAAGCACGGGCGGAGGACGGGCGGACGGCGGACGGCGGCGGAAACAGATTTAACCTGCGCGGCGGGCGCTCAGCGGCTTCAGCGGCGATGCGGCTAAACGGCGGCTCAGCGGCGTTGTCTAGGCTTACGCAAGTGCGCACGTAGTTCGGCATCACGCAACACGGATAATGGCGGTGCAATAAATAGGAGCCTCTCGGCGTCGGTAAAGCCACGAAGCGAGACCGCTCCGTTCTTGGCCAGCCCGGAGTCACGGCGGCTTGATTAGGTGGCGTGGCTCAACCCGCGGTCGTTGGATCAAGATCGAGCGGTGCGTGGTTTGGGTTCGGTCGACTCGGCGGTGGTGGCTCGGTCGGGCTTGGGCTCGGGTGGCGTGGCTCAATCGTGGCCGTTGGATCTGAATCCAACTCCGCGCGGTTAAGGCTCGGCCGAGTGGTTTTGGCCGAAAGTCCACGTGGCTCAGTCGGACTCGAGTCCGACTTCGAGTTCAACTTCGATCGGATGAACAAGATTACTTGACCCGACTCGATTTTCCAGCGATTTAATATTTAAAATAATTTCCAGTAATTCATTTAATTCAAGAAAAATAGCAAAATACTCAGAAAAATTCCAGAAAAATTCTGGAAAATATTTTAGGGCATTTGGGACTCAAATAAAATATTTCCAACAAAAATTTATTTGAAAATTTAATTTCTTTAATTATTTCAATATGGAATAAATTCAAATTAAATCCAAATAAATCCAAACAAATTCCAGAAAATTCCAAAAATTCACAAATGTGCAAAATAATATTTAATTTCATGAAAAGCAAAAATTGGGGTGTTACAATGAATGGCTTGATGCAAAGGAATAGCTCAAGGTATATTTGCAGTAAACAGCATTTAACAAATAATATAAGTAGATTCGAAAGCAGTAGAAACAAGTATATCATTAACAACTTTTTCAGGAGTTAAATAAGCATCTTTCCCAATCCTAATCCACATTTCCATCATCATCATTATTGAACCAAACCCAACCTTTCAAGTCCAAGTTATTTTCAAGAAAGTCTAACCCTTGACTGTAATTCCCGAGCGATGTCCAATACCGCGTACACGGCTATTCGAATAGATTTTTCACTCTGCAGAGGTTATGCACTTTACCCACAAGATACAGTCAAACACCACAAAGGCGAGTTCCCGTAACCTTGTCTTTCGGAAACTTCTAACAATACTATTGGTCCTCTCCGGTGTTTCACACTAACCCTTCCCTTAGTTAAGGCGATGTTTAGGTCAATCCACCGTTAGATGGGTACTGGCCTCGGCCAGACGCGCTCCCCCGCATAACTACACAAAGGGTGTAGTTGACATCCTGAGGTCCCACAGTGCGTTATTAGCAACTTAATCAACTAGGTCCGTCCCATTACGGACATGTGGTTGCACGATTGACTCGATTCAAAGGCTTGCAAGGTTAAGTCCTTAGGGTGATCGAGACAAGACTACCCAAGAACCAAACCAACGTTCGGTGCCACAACCGCCCACACTGATCATTCTTGCCACATGCCCCGGTCAAAAGCTATTTATCAAAGCCCAGTTGATTACCATGCACCACGTGCCATCAACATCACATGATACCTTTCCAAAACAGGTTCAATATATCATTAGGTCAATATTAGCATTTGATTGTCCAAAATCATGTCATGAGCACGTAGCAGGTCTATGCAATATACTACAACGGTCTAAAACCCATGTTGGCAATTTTAGTAGTGTCCAACTAGTAATCCACAACTAGGGTGACAAGGGGTCATGGCACATATTTAATTAATCAAGGTGTCATACATCAATTTGGTATTTATCTAATTCCCCGGAATTAAAGGCCTGTTTGGTAGGGCTCCAGATCCTGCTTTTCTAGATTCAGATCCTGCTTCCTAGAGGATCTACTTCGCTGAGAAGCTGGATCCGTCTGACAAAAGCGTTTGGCTAATATATTAGCTCGAGAGATCTTGAAGGGCGGACTGAAGACAAAAAGACCATGCTACCCTTGGTTGTAACTATTCTTTTTTGATTTATTTTTTCTTTCTTTCTATGTATATTCCCAGCGTTTGATGTGAGCATGGTGGCAAATATTTAAAAAACAGTAGAGATTCTTCATGATGTATGAAATACAATGTATTTATTTTTTCTTTCTTTCTAGCACATCTTCAAACTATTTTTCTTTTTTCTTTTTGAAACATATCACGTCTTCTTTCTTCACTCTCTCCATCAATTTCTTGAAAATCTTCAGATGACGTGGGAGCTAAAAGAACAAAAATAATTCAAGCAAATTATTATAACTGCCATATTGAAAAAATTCAGTACTGCTACTTTTGGAATGATTAGTCCCGATCAAACCTTCTGAAATCCCTGTCTGGCGCATCATGGTCACGTATGAAGCATGCTAATTGTCTCACCAGAATGCTTGAAACGGTTTTGCACGTTTCGATTGGATTCACAGCCCCCACAAATGTATAGGAACATAGACAATGAGTCCATTGAATGCATATGTGTAGTTGATCTTAAAGCATAAGTACTAACCAAAAGATCGTGTAGACTCTGAAAAACTGTAGAATTCATACGAAGCATGCGATGACATTCACCTGGAGTGCTCAAAGTTTCCCTCACCCAACCCATTCCGCTGAGACGTGAAGTCCTAGTCTCATTCTTGTCCAAGTATGTTGAGTGATACTTATCAACAATATTTGCAGCCACAAGAAGGTTGGTTGAAATCTGATAGTATAGGCACATCATATGCAAATCACTCATGTTCATCATCAGAGGAACCAGTCCCTTCACTCTCACTTTCATATGAGGACATCTGTGCATCACAATAAGCAACACATAAATAGAGAACATGCCAGATAAACATTACATATGTATATAGAAACGCGGACCGATTTAAACATTACATAAATATATTACAAAAGTGATAAATTATTATCAAATAAAGAGTACAACCCAGTTTAAACATTACATAAATAGAGTTCAAAAGTAGAGATAAATTGTTCTCAAATAAAGTAGAATCCCTGCTCATCTACTTGCCATACTTGACTTCATACTTCCTTTTAAGCCATTCAAAACGTGCTGAAGGGCTGCGCAATGAAGTCATAAACATCTCTCTTTGCTCCTTCTTCACAAAAATTTCAGTTGCAATGAAGTGTTCATTACTCCCTTCAACAGCACCACACTCATCTACCAAGTCCATGACATCTTTGATAGTACAGCCCGATGATTCCTCTCTCTTTCTTGCAAATGACTCGATTGATGAGAATGATTTCTCACTCATCTCGACAACACGCTTAATTTCTTCTTGCATCACCAAAGACCCACTCCTAGCCTTTTTCAACTTATCATTTTTAGTACAACGAGCTCTCTTTCCTTTCCTAGCGCTCATCGGTGACTCATCCTCCTCTTCATTGTCTTCTTTGTTGTCATTGCCATCTCCAGGCTCATCGGCATCAATGGTAGGGAATGGGTGCGAACTACTCTCAGGAATGGTACCCATAGAAAGAGACCAATGGTCTTCACCGCTGTTGCGAATATCTTCAAACATTCTAGACAACAATGGCTCGTTTTGCAGCCCAACCTTTTGAAACTTGCTACAGCCAGGCAACTCCTATAAAACCTCACATATTAGAATATGCAAGGCAAATTGGCAAACTTAAAGCTAATCTAAAAGAAATAATGACTTACTTTTTTAAGTTTCTGCCATCGCTCATGTGAGCACTTTGCCTTTATTTCTTATCTTCATCCCAACCTAAACCCGTCTGTTTCAATAGTTTTTTCCAAGTGTGGTACTCACTTCTGAGTTTATCCCATTTATTCTTAAATTGTCGCTTGGTGTAACGCAGACCAGTTCTCTCTGCAAATTTCTCTATGATAGCATCATAACCAGTGTTGCATAAATGGGTATTAGGACGATTCCCAGCCGCTACCTGTTCAACGAAAAGCTCACACACTATTCTAGTGTTGTGGTCATTCCACTCAGCACTATCCATCTGCATTGTTCCATTCAACAGTTAAAAAACCTAAAATAGTATAAATAGTAGTATGCTATATGCTACCATGTGATGTCAGCAGTGGTGAGTGCAAGCCATGGATAGCCACAACAAAACAAACTAATATTCCGCACGACTACAGGAAGAAAATTGACTCGATAGCTGACTACAGGAATATATTGGCCAACAATCATGGCAGGGATTAACTGTATTATTACATTACATCGATATGAAGTATCGATTAATCAGTATTATTACATTGCCTCTCAGTACTACTTCTACATGGAAACACATACAACACTAGCAATTCCAGATGAAGATAACACTATGGTAGTCTACAGTTCATCACAATGCCCTGAGCTTGCACAGAGTGTCATAGCTAAGTGCCTCGGCATTCCATTCAGCAATATATTCCAAAAGTAACAACATAGCAGGGGCATCACCAGTAACAAAACTACAATGCATGAGGGAACAATCCAGGCAACAATCTATTGCATTCATAATGGAATAACAGATGAAATAGACCATCCATTGCAATTTAGGGATCACAAATCAGTACCATACATGAGGGAATAACAAACAAACTAGACCATCCATTGCATTAGGGATCACAAATCAGTACCATACATGAGGAAATAACAGCCGAATCAAGGAATTAGGGTTAGGGTTTACCTTCTATTGGCGCAGGTCGAACCACCGCACTAGAGAGACGTCTACCGCACAGTCGCAGAGTTGTCGCGATTCTGGGAGAACGTCGGTAGCCGCCCCGCCGCCGCCTTTGAGACTGCGGGTCGCCGCCGCACGCCTGAGCCGCGGGAAACGGGGAGGCCGTGCGCTGGAGCCCACGGAGGCCGCCGCCGCTGTTCTGAGCACGCTGGGAGCCCGCCACCGCCACCGAGGCCGCGAGTTCTTTTGTCGCTGGAGTCGCCCGAGCGGAGAAGCCGAGTTGGGGGGCGCTCGGTGATTGGGGGGGGGGCGGGGCGACGTTGGGTGGGAGGACAGAGGATTGAGGGGTAAGTCAATGGCAAACGTGGGTAATAACGTGGAACTTCAAAGGGTATTTTGCTTTTCGGATGTTGGCTCCGCTGGTGGATCGCTAAAAATGTCGCTCCACGATTCCAGTGCATTTCCAGCTCCGCTCCTCCACAGATCCGTGGATCATTTTTTTAGGATTTTTAGCGTTTAGTTCAACTCCGACTTCTCCGGATAAGAATTTAGGATCTGGAGCTCTACCAAACAGGCCCTAAATAAAGTATTTCTAATTAAACTAGCATGCAATAAATTGAATCAAAATAGGTTTCAAAATGGGATCAATATGGTCAAAGCATAACTTGCCTTCAAAAAGTACTTGCTCTTGGTCCTGAGCTGGCTCCTGGGTCAATATTTCTCCTTCGAATCCTTCCGGCACTTCAACGTCAACTCGTAACGCGTGCAAATAGCAACCAATGAATAAAACAGTAGACCAAAAGTATCCAAACATCCAAATAAAGTTCATAAATAGAGAGAACATAATTTTATGAATTTTTAGGAACTGGAATCGCTCAAATCGGAGCTAAAACACAAAAGTTATGATTATTTAAAGTTTAAATAATCAATTAAATAATATTACAGAGAAGAAATTTAGTCCAAAAATTAAATAAAATTCGTCATTTGGTAGTTCTCAATTTTATACAAATTTAGAAATTTGAATCACTCAATTCGGAGTTAAAACGCAAAAGTTATAAGCGTTTGAAGTTTGACTCAAAATCTGAAATCATTATTTCAAATTAATAAATCATTCTCTTTTTCGGAAATTAATTTATTGCATCAGCAGTGACACGTGGCAGCCTCTGATTGGTCTGCTGACGTCAGCCGGTTCATGCACGTGGTCCATGGTTTGGCTTGGGTCTACCGTGGACCCGGTCCACGGCTCACGTGCGGTTGACACGTGGGACCCATCGTGGCGTCATTCTTTGGCGTCACCGCACTTACGGTGGGTGGCGGCCGATAGGTGGGCCCCTCGACACGCTGGCCCGCGTGTCGAAGACACGCCGCACGCGGCATCGACCGCCGATCACGGCGCAAGGTCAGGCTTCCAGCCACGTGGCGCTATCTCGACCGTTGATTTGAAAATCAACGGCCAGATTGGATCTAAGCGTAACGCGTTGAAAACAACTCCACGATTCGACCGTTCGATCTTGATCGGGACGGTCAAGATCGATCTAACGAAACAACGCGTGGCTAACCCTATCCGTTCGTTTTAGTTCTAACTACCGAGAATGGATCTAGGATTTTCAACGTGGAAACTCACCGGATGACGTGGTGTGATCTTGCGCGGCCAGCTTACGGAGTTGAGGACGGCGACCACGGAACGCCGGCCATGCGCGTGCTCGGCGAAAGTGAGAGGTCTCCTCCGACGCGGCTTGACCTCCTTGCCCGGATCGACCTCAACGGGCGGCCGGAGGGCGGCGACGGTGGCGAACAAGACTTAACCGCTGGCGAGCGCTTACGGCAACTTCTGGCGGCGATTGCGGCTAGACGGCAGCGGCTCGGCGGCGTGAGCTAGGCTACGGTGCGCATGGAAGTGGCGTCACGGCAGACGGTGGCGGCGCATTAAATAGGGCCCTCGGCGTCAGTAACCAGCGAAAGCGAGGCCCACTCTGTTCTTGGCCCAGTCAAGCGGCGACCTGAAGAGGGTGGCGTGTGGCAGCGCCGCGGCCGTTGGATCGAGATCCAACGGTGTGTGGGATTTGGGTTCGGTTCGACTCGGGCGAGCTGGTGGCTCG
The DNA here is from genome assembly GCA_036346355.1 of Rhipidocladum racemiflorum. NCBI lineage: Eukaryota > Viridiplantae > Streptophyta > Magnoliopsida > Poales > Poaceae > Rhipidocladum > Rhipidocladum racemiflorum. Next base: position 225,061 of record JAYEVF010000040.1, read on the forward strand.
GTCGGGCTCGAACTCGGGTGGCGTGGCTCAATCGTGGCCGTTGGATCAAGATCCAACTGATCACGCGCGAGTTGGGTTGGCCCGAGCGGGTTAATTTGGATCAATTAGCGCGAGTCGGACTCGAGTCGACTTGGACTCGGTCGGTCGGAGGAACGATAAAACCAACTCGATTTAATTAATCCAATTAAATTCTAAATTCAATTAAATCATTAAAAATAGCAAAAGACTCGAGAAAAATTCGGAAAAATTCTGAAAACATTTTGGAACATTTTGGACTCAAATAAAATATTTCCAACAAATTTTTATTTGCAAAGTTTAATTCTTTAATTATTTCAAAATGGAATAAATTCAAATAAATTCCAAATAAATCCAAATAAATTCCAGAAAATTCCAAAAATTCACCAAAGTGCCAAATCACACATGAATTTAAGAAAAGCAAATTTTTGGGGTGTTCTGCACACTGGAATTGGCCTCAAGCGGCGGCACTAAGGCAACCCAGTGTATCACGGCAGAGAGCGGCACTACCACCCTTCTAAAGCCGGTACTGCCGATCTTTGAGTAAATTTTTGGAATTTCTTTCCGAGTAGGGTTTTGTTCTTCATATATTCTTGATTCTTATTGGTGTTTAATCGCTTCTTTGCCTGTTTTGAGCGATGATTTGGTCTTGTTTCTTTTCGTGTAGACGTAGACGCGTCGAACATCGCCGACGATCCCGACTACATCCCGGAGACCGATCTTACCGAAGAGCAAATAGGCAAGCACCCCCTTGACCATTTTGAATCCCATATTTGCAAATTATAATTTCTTGTTGTCAAAACTATTATGCATGCTCATATGTTTAGCAAAATGTTAGTTTGTGGGAATTGGTAGTTAAACCTGAAATTTGTGGACTTCCTCGATATAATTTGAGCAGTGTTCGTTGGCAGACCTAGACCATATTGGACATGTTAGTAAATGTCAAAGAGATTAATGAATAGTAATTGCATATGCTTAGTTGAGCAGTAGAAATTGGTTGCAGGAGATCGTGATACTCTCAATTACAAACTCCTGGAACTAATTTGGTGAATGGGTGGATTTGGTTGGATTCAGCTGGTGATTGGGTTTTCTTTGGAAAAGGGACGGTTGCATGAGTAAAATGGAAAATTGGTGAGTTTAGACCGGGCGAGATGTCGGTGGTTCGGTGATGGAAAGGTTGGTTTGGCTGATGGTTGTGGTTGGATGAATGGATTGGTTTCGGATTGGATTACAAGCCTAGGGCTTGTCTGGATTGGATATGGTTCGGATATGGATATGGTTTCAGTTGGTTTCCTTGCTATGGGGAGGTATGGGCCAGTAAAGCTAGTGGGAGCCCGTAGGGACCACCAGTGGACATCCTCCGTGGCCATAGCAAGCGGGTTTGGAAGATCTCGCCTGAGTCACCCTAAGGACTTAACTTGATGCTATTACTGAGTCATACAGTACAACCGCATGTGCTATTTATGGGGTGGCCTTGGCCTAGTACATTGGAAAGGATTTGGGTCTTGCATAATTAGGTGGCGGGAGAGTTGGACACACCTGCCGTGTCGGTGTGTTTTAGGGATTCCCTCGTCGAGGCATCGAGGGGGAATTTGCCCAATACAACGATAATGCCTACTGTGGGGAGGTATGGGCCAGTAAAGCTAGTGGGAGCCCGTAGGGACCACTAGTGGACATCCTCTGCGGCCATAGCTAGGGATGCACATTATCGGGCTGGTGCAAGGGTTAAATTCTAACCTATCGAAAGGTCTCATCACAGTCTAGCAAAACGGGTACGTTTTGTATCGCGTGGTATGGTTGACATGATTGCTAGAATGTGTCATGTGGGTAAAGTGTACAATCTCTGCAGAGATATAACTAAACTAATCGATTAGCTGTGCTCATGGTCATGAGCAGCTTGGGAAGTACTGTCAAGTATAGCTTTTGGGACTGGGTTGGTTTCGGAAAATGGTTGGCTTTGGATTGGCTTGGGTTGGTGTGAGTCTGGTTATTGGAAATGGGTTGGTATGGGTGAATGGGTGAATGGCTTGTGGTTTACGGATTCTGGAAAATGGAATGGTGTGGTTAACGGTTGGAAGTGGAATGGTTGGATGATGGTTCGGTAAAATGGATGAATATTGTTATTTGCTTTGAAATGTTTTCAACAATCTCTTTATCTCTGCGAATGATTTGAATCTATTATCATATTGCAAATAAAACTTGCTTTGTGCTCAAAAAGACTTAGTGTAGAAACCTGATCATCCTTGTCGTAACCTGCATTTCTTTATATAATTTCCATATACTAAAGTCTTGCGAGTACATACGTGTACTCACCGTTTGCTCTAACGGATTTTGGTCAGAAGAAGAGGAAGAAGGTAAGGCGGAAAATGTGCCCGACGACTCACAGTTTGATGTGGACACTGACGGTTTCTCGATGGGTTAGCTGGTCTCCTTCCAGCCAGTTGCCTGAGGGTGGAAGGCACACTGCGGTTTCTTTTGGACTTCCGCTGGAGTTTATTTCGTCCTTTGGGCTTGTTTAGGCTGCAAAGCCAAACTTGTAATTATTATGATGTAATAACTCTACCTTTCAAATGTATTATATTTACCTTTGCATGGATATGATTCATCTTGAAAGACAACGTGTGGGTACTGGGCTACTTATCCAGGGAACCAGTACTATGCACACGGTTGCGGGAAGCTCGAATTGGGATCAATCAGTTGGCGCATACACTTGCCTCGAGTGTAGCCGATCAATTGTCCTCGATCCGAGTACGGATTTGGTCTACCAGTCGAATGTGTTACGGGTTGCATTAATCTCTAGTCCGATGGAACAGTAATCACCCCGATTGTTAATCCAAGTCCGGAGCCCCCACGACAAAATGTCTGCCAATTGATGTTCAGTATCTACATGGTGAAGCACAATATTTCCTTTTTCTACGTGATCTCTAAGAAAGTGAAATCTAATGTCAACATGCCCAAGAAAGAGAATTACTCAAGAAGTGGTATGAACCAGATGTACTTTTTCTATCAATTCTACATCCTCCAAATTCAGCATCAGAGAAAGCTCTTAAACTAATGCATGAGGAAGCAGAAAGCCAAATGCCAAAATCTTGAGTACCATGGAGATACCTGAAAATTCGCTTGATAGCTTGTCGATGTGAAGCACGCGGGGAAGCTTGAAAATGATCACACAAGCACACAGAAAACTCCAATTATCTCATCCTCAACAGCATCATCATCATCTTCATGACCAAAGATACTCCCCCTGAACATATGCACCTGTACCTGCACCATTTGGACTAGTGCCTGTTGCGAAAACAGAGGTGGAAGAAGCATCTTCAAAAATAACACTTTCAGCACGAGATGCACGAGTGAAGGAGAACCAAATCTTATCACCAAACATGTGACGTGAGCATCCGAAAGTCACTAGCCATATGTTCTACTTCCTTGCGTGAGAAGCCTACATAGAAGCAGAAAGTGTCGAGGTCTCGGTACTAGGGTTAGAAATAAGATGTTTAGGAATCCAGTACTGAGACACACGACGCACAACAGTAGGCACAACACGAGCATTCTTATGCACAAAAATAGATTTTTCTTTTCCTGTGTTCTTAGCAACAAAAGGTGTTTGCATCACCCTAGGCACATAATGACAAACAAAGCGTGCCTGTCTGAAATTAGACCTAGCCTTAGCTCTTTCTTTCTTTTGTTGTTTGGCCAGTCTAAAGCAAAAATCTACTATATGTCCATCTTTACCACAATGAGTGCAAGTGTACTTAACATGATGTTTTGCTTTAACAGTAGAAACACATTTTGCATTCATCATAGTAGAAGATAAAGCTCCAGCAGACTTAAAAACAGTTTTCTTAGGCTCATTGACAATTTCAAATTTTCCACTTTCAAGTGTTTTAACAACAGTGGGAGCATGTGATTTATGATGAGCATAAGAATCAAAACCTAAACCTTTGTTTTGAGTGCTGACTTTTGATTGATCCAAAATCATGTTTAGGTTTTTCTTGCCATTAGTGAAACGTTCCAAAGAATTTTGCAAGTAATCAACTTTCTTAGCAAGAGTTAGACAATTATTGCATGGAATGTCAACCTTCCCTTTTTGCTTACGACAAGTTGAGCATGAAAGAACCTCATGTGTAAGCAGAGCATCAGTCAATTGAGAAACCCTAGCATTTGCATCTTTCAATTTCAATTCAAGAGTTGAGCATTTAGAACAAGAAGTTGTATCATGCAAATCAATGGTAGAACATCTAGCATGTTTAACAAGTTTCTTATTTTTCTCATTTTCAGCATTCATTTGCTCTAACAAGGAAGCATGTTCTTTCCTAAGTGAAGTAAGCTCACTCCAAATTAAGTCACATGATTTGCAAGCATCATCATCTGGAATCAAAGATCTAAGTCTAACAATTTTAGCATTTAATGATTCCACAATAATATCATGTTTCTTAATTTTCTTGTCATGTTTATCAAGCAAGTTACCAAGACGAGCAACAGCAATAGTTAATTCATCATATGAAGGATCTACCTCGTTGAAGTCGCTGTCATCATCGTCCTCGGTGAAGCTATTGCTACTTTTGGCCATGAGACACAACCCCGTCAACTCATGCTTGCTTGGAGTTGCATTATCCTCGCTGCTCTCCGAATCCACATCGCTCAAATTGACTTGTTCAAGAGTGGAAAAAACTCGGTGAACAACTTTGCGATTGATGAAGTTCTTCTTATTTTTTCTTTTGTCATTGTCCTTCTCCTCCCTTGATGCTTTACCTGCACGTTTAGGATAATTTGGACGAATATGGTCGAGATCACCACACTCATAGTGTCTTGGAGGACCATCACTAATTCTCTTCCTCATTCTCACAGTCTGCAAAGCTTTGTTAAAGCGAGAAGAGAGTGATGCCAAGTCTTCTTCCGGAAATTCTTCAATCTGTTCATTGGTTAGTGAAGACAAGAAAGACAAGGCAAAACTTGAAGAAGCATTATTATGATACATGCTAGATTGTGAGGTCAAAGCATGTAACACCCCGGCATTTACTATGCCTGAATGCTACCAAACAAAAGCTAAACAACATCTAAATACCATAATTAAACATAAATTCCAGCAAAGGCGCACATGCTAAAAACCGAGATTTCAGCATCATCTCCTTTGTTTTAACATGAATTGAAGCAACAACAATATTAACATGTCAATGTGGCATAACAAACGATAGCAATAACATCATCAAACGGAAAAACAACCACCATACCACTAAGGATATAAATTCTATCCATCATATGACAAATATGGACTAATCAATTACTCATAACGACCAACGAATCATCGAAACCATAGTTTAGTTCAATGAATTAACCATAACCATAAGGGAAGGAACATGTCAATGTTTAAATGTGTGATGCTAAGTGATGACGTGTGACTAGCTCCCTTTCCCGCATATCGGATTCATGGTACCTAAAAGAAAACAACATAAACACAAGCGTGAGTTCATCACTTAGCAAGTATATTGCAATGGTACAAACATAAACAATTACATATCAATAATATCTCACATCATGTAAACCATCTCATTCATGGTCACATCTTATCATCATCATCAATATGTATGAAGTGCAATGCGATGCTTATGTCTCCTTGGAAACTCATACCGGTATGGTTGAGTACACACCCGTCGGTGTGCACCCTCTCCCCCTTCCATCCCGAAGATGGAGGGTGCCTACTCCTCGCTTCCGTTCACCGCGGTGAATGGAATCACGATGTAGGACTTACTCATTGGCTCTCCGGATTAGTCATAACTTTCTCACCGACCTTCCCGGACTAGTTATGACTTTCTCACCGCCCGGGCCATGTAATCATGCCATGTATGCAAATATGCCACATCATAATAAACTTGTACTTTTAACACATGGCATCATAGCATACTCATCATATCATAGGAAATCATTAAAGCATGGCAAGTGATCATGTCATATAATCAAGTTCATCTAGTCTCAACTAGCAATCCTACAAACCGCTATCCATTACAATACACTTGCCTCAACCACGGGCAACGGATTGGCGAGACGTAGAAGGCACTCCCGGGGTCACACCACCTGCACATGGGTACCACACACTCACAATCATGACCACAAAATAGTACGCAAACCCTCATCTACCCCGACATTGCCAACTACTCACAAAACCCAAAAACAGAGGTTCTGTCCCGTCGGGACAGCAGCCTTCCAAAAGGCATAACTCGGGTTCTAAGACTCCGAATCGAATAAACGAGTACATCCTCGCGTAGCTTAGGAAATTTTACAACTTTTTCTAGGTATAAGGAAAAACTGATTCGGACTCTAAAGTTGTTTAATCTACAAAATACCGTGATCTGTTCCAATAACGTCACAGATTTTAACACGCTCGGTAAAACAGTCATAACTTTCAAACGGCTGATCGAATTTGCACGTTCTTTATATCCACGGAAAGATAATGAAATTATCTACAACTTCGTCAACAGGCAGCCGTCCAAATTCGGACGCTAAAATTGCGAAAACCCAAACCCTAGGTCGACTGCACAAGCTGCCCGAAACAGAGAACGTGACAACTTCTAGATCTAATCTAATCTACTCAATTCCAACACCACCAATTGATCTAAAAACATGATAATAACCCTTAGAACATACCCTATCCCAACCCCAAGGATCCCCATGGCCATACCTTCGCCCGACGCACGAAAACCCAATAGATCTCCTCCCGGTTCGCGCGATCTCCTTCCTCCCTCCAATCCCGCCGGATCTCCTCGTCGCGGAGCGCTCCAACGGATGGATCTTCGAGGTGTGGAGGTGGAGAACTCCCCTAGGGGCAGCAAGTGAGGTGGAGAGGTGGTGGAGCAATGGGGAACAATGGGGGAGGTGGAGGCTCCACAAGGAGGAGGTGGGGAGGTGTGGGGGGCGGCTAGGACTTGTGGGGGCGCAAGGGCAGGGGGTGGACGCCTAAAGGGGCTGGGGGAGGCCCCCAACCAGGTCTCCTACTCCTATTAGGACTCAAACTCCATCCCACCAAAGCCCACGACCCTTTCCTTTAGGCCCAAACTCCCCCGGAAAGGCCCAAACTCCCGAAAACGGTCCGGAAACGCAAATTAACCTCATAACGTATGGTTTCAACCTCTAATTCCATATTTTATAATGTTTTTGACCTTAACATTCACATTTTGCAATGCCACAAATCTCTAATTTCACATTTTATAAAGTCTCGGCATTCCGTAGTGTCACAAAGCAATTGACTTGTGATCATTCTTCCTAGCAAGAACATCCAATTCATGAGTTTTCTGCTTAGAATACAAAACATCTAACGTGAGTGTACTCATGACAGTTGATTCTCTAAAGGATGTAACTTTCATCTCCCAAATTGACATGTCTAAAGCATTAAGCAATTGTCGAGCATTTGCAGCATCAGTGTAGCTAACTCCAACATCACGTAGATTGCTAAGAATTTTATTGAAGCGTGCAAAAGGTCATCTACAAATTCACCAGGTTTCATCTCAAATCGCATATACTACTTTTTGTAAATATCTTGATGAACCTCTTTGATAGTGCTAGAACCCTCATGATAATCACAAAGAGATTTCCATACCTCATATGCAGATCGAAGATGAACCACTCGATCAAAGTCACTGCGTCCCAAACCTTGGATGATTAAGTTGCGCGCCTTGCTGTTTGCTTCAACATGTGCACGATTGGCGTCGTTGAAGTTGTCGTTTTCAGGGACTTCATATGGCTTGTAAACCTTCTCCCAAATTGCAAAGACCTGAGCTTGGATGAACGCCTCCATCTTGGCCTTCCAAAACTGAATATCAACACCATCGAACACACACGGTTTTGTCGAATAACGATCCATTAATCTAATCACCGGTTAGGATAGATTAGAAAAACCTTGCTCTGATACCACTTATAGGATCGATGTATACGAATATAGCAATCAGAGGGGGGGTGAATGATTGTGCGGAAGTAAAAACCAAATCTTTGATCTACTAAAAGTTCACCCTAAATCAAAACCAAATAATTGCCTCGTATTCAACAAAAACAGATTGACACATATTCGGAAAAATGAGAATTCCCGGAGATCCATCCGTCATATCGATCTAAAATTTGGACACAAGAAACTAGATTCCAATAAGAATCGAACCCAAAATGAATCAGCTCGATCGGATTTACGGATCAAAAGTTATGAACCTCGCAAGTTTGCTGTGATAGAGTTTGACGAAAACTGATCTAATCAAAACTCGTAGATTAATCAAGAACGACAAAAGATTAATCAACTAAACTTTGAGGAACTCTAAATCAATACCCTAGAAAGGTTTTTGATGAATCAAATCAAGATGAAACTCAAGGAACAAAAACCAATCTAGAACCTGAACAATCATGCAAACAAGAACAAAACAGAGAACACTTTAGCAACGTGGTTACTGTAGCACGATAGGATCTGTAAAAATTGATCTTTATTTCTTTTTTGTCTAAAGTACTCCAAACAAAAGAGTACAACCCTAAAACCTGCCCAAGACTTGATGCATAAACAGGAGGTGCCTCCTCCTATTTATACAGAGCAAACACATAGAGTGCTGAATACAATTCATACTCCTAATCCTAGAAGGAGTCCCACTCCTAATCCTAGAAGGAGTCTGTATTCAACACAACTCTACTTGGCCCAACCTGGCCAAATATAGCTCTTGCACACGTATGGCAACCCAGCCATACTCACGTGACTAACAACTCTTGCACGCGTACGACCACCATGCCATACTCACGTGACTAACCATTCTTCATGTGCACCGTCCTCTAGCCCGAACGTCCCGCATGACATCCTTGACCACCAAGACCTCAATTCCTCCCTGAATCTAGTCTCGAATCTCAGTTCCTCCATGAACCTAGTTCCGGTCTTGTCATCGACCACGTTCGCCCTCGAGCAACACCTGCATATGAACAAACCACAAAACGATTCCGAGCACAAGTCCGCGACTTAACTCAACATTAGTCCATGCAAATACTCACACGAGCATTGCATAAGTTCAAAATATGCATTATGAAATCCAAACAAATTTCATAACCACAGTTCAATCACCAAACAATTTTCAAAATCACAAAAATCAACCTTGAGCAAAAAACCATTCACACAGGACCAAACATTTGGTCCGGCGCACACATGTCTCAAAACCCTAGAAAAATCAGTTCACGCCAGACCAAACACCGGTCCGACGCAACTCATGACGGACCAAAAACTCGGTCCGGCGTACACTTCAAACTCTTGGTTGAATGTAGAAGTTGATCCAACGAGAAACACGTTCACGACGGACTAAAGGAAATCAGTCTGGCGTACACATGAAATAAAACCTCAAAATGCCGTTCACGACGGACCAAAGAAATTGGTCCGGCGTACATGCAAAACTTACTATTTTTGAAAGATTTGGTCCAGCACAAAATCACTCATACCACGTTCACGGCGGACCAAAGAAAATCAGTCCGGCGTACATGCGAATTTCACAACGCAAAATCTTGTTCAGCACGGACCAAAATTTTGGTTCGGCGTAGAAGGAAATTTGGTCCGGCGTCAATGTACAGACTTACTATTTTTTGAAAACTTTGGTCCGGTGCAAATGACCCCAAATGCATGTTCACAGCTGTTGGGACCCGAATTTGCAAATCCGGACCGTCTGTGTATTCAGCACTAGTCCAGGAACGCGCTAGTGCACACAGTCTGAACATTGGCAAATATCACAATCATACTCAACGAATAATAGGGTACTTTAATTAGTTAACCAAACTGGTTGGTTGACCTTATGGTCAAGTTACAAATATACGCCTCATAGGGCGAAACTTATTAAAAGAGAAATAACTGCAGCGGAAAATAAGATAACCATTGGCGCCATCCAAAGATACCACGAGTAAGCGACCGGGCTCGCTCCTAGTTAGACGGTTCCTCCGGGAGCTCCTCCTCCAAAGCCGGTGTAGATTCTTCTTCAAGCGGTGTTGTATTATGGCAAGGGTGAGTACTTGGTACTCAGCAAGTCATGCACAGAATGCAGCTAATATACTACGTGCATGGCTTAATACAAAGGAGTGGCTCAAGGTATATTTGCAGTAAAGAGCATTTAACAAGTATCATAAGTAGATTCAAAAGTAGTAGAAACAAGTGTATCATCAATAACTTTTCCAGGAGTTAAATAAACATCTTTCCCGATTCTAATCCACATTTCCATCAACATCATTATTAAACCAAACCCAACCTTTCAAGACCAAGTTATTTTGAAGAAAGTCTAACCCTTAACTGTAATTCCTGAGCGATGTCCAATACCGCGGACACGGCTATTCGAATAGATTTTACACTCTGCAGAGGTTATGCACTTTACCCACAAGATATAGTCAAACACCACAAAGGCGAGTGTCCGTAACAGAGTCTTTCGGAAACTTCTAACAGTACAAGTGGTCCTCCCCGGTGATTGCACACTAACCCTTCCCTTAGCGAAGGCGAAGTTTAGGCCAATCCACCGTTAGATGGGTACCTGGCCGCAGCCCTGGTACGCTCCCCCGTACAACTACACAAAGGGTGTAGTTGACATCCTGAGGTCCCACAGGTACGTTATTAGCAACTTAATCAACTAGGTCTGTCCCATTACAGACATGTGGTTGCACGCTTGACTCAGTTCAAAGGCTTGCAAGGTTAAGTCCTTAGGGTGACCAGGGCAAGACTACCCGAAGAACCAGACAAACGTCCCGATGCCACAAACTGCCCACCCGATCAGTCTTGCCACATGCCCCGGTCGAAAACTATTTATCAAGCCCCAGTTGATTACCATGCACCACGTGCCATCAACATCACATGATACCTTTCCAAAACAGGTTCAATATATCATTAAGTCAATATTAACATTTGATTGTCCAAAAATCATGTCATGAGCACGTAGCAGTTCTAAGCAATATACTACAACGATCTAATTTCCCATGTTGGCAATTTAGTAATGTCCAACTAGTAATCCACAACTAGGGTGACAAGGGATCATGGCACATATATAATTAACCAAGGTGTCATATAGCAATTTGGCATTTATCTAATTTCCCATATTTAAATAAAGTATTTTCTAATTACACTAGCATGCAATAGTTTTAAATCAAATTAATTTGAAATTGGGATCAACATGGTCAAAGCACAACTTGCCTTCAAAGAGTACTTGTTCTTGGTCCTGAGCTGGCTCCTGGGTCAACACTTCTCCTTCGAAGCCTTCGGGCACTTCAACGTCTACTCGTAAAGCGTGCAAATAGCAATAAATAAATGAACAGAAGACAAAAAGTGTCCAAACATCCAAATAAATTTCACAAATAGAGAGAGCATAATTTTATGAATTTTTAGAAACTGGAATCGTCAAATTCAGAGGTCAAATGCAAAAGTTACAAGCATTTAAAGTTTTAAATAATCAATTAAATAATATTACAGACAAAAACTTTGGTCCAAAAATTAAATAAAATTCATCATTAGGTAGATCTCAATTTTATACAAATTTAGAAATTTGAGTCACTCAAATCGGAGTTAAAATGCAAAAGTTATAAGCGTTTGAAGTTTGAAACAAATTCTGAAATCAATATTTCGAATTAATAAATCATTTTCTTTTTTGGAAATTAATTATTGCGTCAGCATGACACGTGGACCAATCAGGAGACGCCACGTCGCCTCGGGTCCATGGACCCGGCGCACGATTTGGCTCGGTCCACCGTGGACCCGGTCCACGGCTCATGTCCCTGCCGGGCCTGGCGGTGACGTCAACATGACGCCGCGACACCTGCCACCCGAGTGGGCTAACAGCAGTTTCACCGTGACGCCGGCGTGGCGTCATGGTGTAGTTATCTGGCGGCCGACCAGCGTGGGTCCCATCGACACGCGGGCCTCGCGTGTCGAGACACGCACTCCACGCCACGGGCGCCGACCGCGCCGATCATGACGGCCGCCTCCGCCACGCGTGGCTAGATCTCGGCCGTTGATTTGAAAATCAACGGCCCAGATTAGATCTGGCTTAACGCAAGATGAAAACTACTCTGATTCGGGACCGTTCGATCTTGATCGGACGGTCAAGATCCAATCTAAGGATTACAACGCGGCTAACCCTAACCGTTCGATCTAGATCTAACGGCTGAGAATGGATCTAGTACTGTGCGATTCAGGCTACGTGACACAATCTACGCCGTTGGAATTAAATCCAACGGTTGGAAATAGATCTGGGGATTTCAACGTGGAAACTCACCGAGGGGTGACGTGGCGCGATCTGGGACCTTGGATCTGGATCGGACGGTTGAGGGAGTTCACGAGACGGCGATGGCGTGCGGCGGAGCTCCGACGGCGTGTGGCGAAAACGGCGACACCTAAGCGGCACTCCAGGCACGCTCCGGCGAGGTGAGAGGTCCCCTCCGACGCGTCTCCTCCTTGCGGTTCTGGATCTGGGCTCAACGGCGGCGGAGGACGATGGACGGCGGTGGAATCGGAAAACGAACGCGGCGGGATGGGCTTCCAACTCCGGCTAGCTCGCGAGGGCGAATGGCGGCGGCTCAGGCAGCGTGACTGTAACATCCCAAAATTTTGCTTTTCTTAAATTCATGTGTGATTTGGCACTTTGGTGAATTTTTGGAATTTTCTAGAAATTATTTGGATTTATTTGGAATTTATTCGGATTTATTTGGAATTTATTTGAATTTACTCCATTTTGAAATAATTAAAGAATTTAACTTTGCAAATAAAATTTTGTTGGAAATATTTTATTTGAGTCCAAAATGTTCCAAAATATTTTCCAGAATTTTTCTGGAATTTTTCTGAGTCTTTTGCTATTTTTAATGAATTAAATGAATTTCTGGGAATTAATTGAATTATTTAATCGCTGGAAAATAGCGAGTGGGTTTTACTGTTCATCCGACCGGACCCGAGTCCGAGTCAGACTCGAGTCCGACCCGAGCCAACCGTTCCGGTCGAACCCGCTCGGCCGAACCCTAACCGCGTGACCGTTGGATCTTGATCCAACGGCCACGATTGAGCCACGTCACCCGAGCCCGAGCCCGACCGAGCCAGCCAGCTCGCCCGAGCCAGACCCGAGCCCAAACCCTCGCACCGTTGGATCTTGATCCAACGGCTGACGTTGAGCCACGTCACCCAATCCGAATCCAACTCGGATTCCGCCGCCGCAACGGAGTGGGCCTCGGTTTTCGCGTGTTTCACGGACGCCGAGGGCCCTATTTAATGCGCCGCCACCGCTGCCGTGACGCCGACTTCCATGCGCACCCGTAGCCCTAGCTCATGCCGCCAGAGCCGCCGTGGTTGCGCCGCAATTGCTCGCCGGAGTTGGAGGAGCGTTCCGCCGCGTTCAACTGCAGTTCCCGCCGCCGTCCGCCGTCCGCCGTCCTCCGTCGCCGTTGAGCCCAGATCCGGAACCACAAGGTCAAGCCGCGCCAGAGGAGACCCTTCACTTCATCGGAGGAGCCCCGCAACGCCGTCGCCGTGGTCACCGTCTTCGTCTCCGGTGAACCCGGCCTCGCCAAGAACCATCGCCGGACCTCGAGCTCCACCAGCCGTCCGATCCATATCCAAGGGTCCAGATCGCGCCACGTCACACCCCGGTGAGATCCCACGTGCTAATCCCAGATCTATTTCCAACCGTTGGATCTAGATCCAACGGTTTAGATCGTGCCACGTAGCCCAAACCGCACAGTACTAGATCCTTTCTCAGCCGTTAGATCTAGATCGAACGGTTAGCGTTAACCCACGTTGTTTTCGTTAGATTGGATCTTGACCGTCCGATCAAGATCGAACGGTCCAGATCAGCGGAGTAGTTTCTTAACGCGTTAAGTCAGATCCAATCTGGGCCGCTGATTTTCAAATCAACGGCCGAGATCTAGCCACGTGGCCGGGAGGCCGACCGTTGCGATCGGTAGCGGTCGGCGCCCGCGCGTGTGAGTGCGTGTCTCGACGCGGCCCGCGTGTCGGTGGGACCACGTCGGCCGGCTAGCCAATCGCGCACCATGACGTCACGCTGACATCACGGTGGGGCCCAGCTGTCAGCCGTCCTCAGCCGTGCGTGATGACGTCACTGCTGACATCATCCGAGGGGCCCACCTGTTAGTGTGACGCGTGAGCCGTGGACCGGGTCCACGGTGGACCGAGCCGCGCCCGTGCGCCGGGTCCATGGACCCGAGGCGACGTGGCGGCACCCGATTGGTCCACGTGTCATGCTGACGCAATAAAAGAATTTCCGAAAAAGAAAATGATTTATTAATTCGAATTATTGATTTCAGATTTTGATTCAAACTTCAAACGCTTATAACTTTTGCGTTTTAACTCCGATTTGGGTGATTCAAATTTTTAAATTTGTATAAAATTGAGATATACCTAATGATGAATTTTATTTAATTTTTGGACCAAATTTTTCCTCTGTAATATTATTTAATTGATTATTTAAACTTCAAAATGCTATAACTTTTGCATTTAAACTCCGAATTTGACGATTCCAGTTTCTAAAAATTCATAAAATTATGCTCTCTCTGTTTATGAACTTTATTTGGATGTTTGGACACTTTTTGTCTACTGTTTATTTATTTATTGCTATTTGCACGCTTTACGAGTAGACGTTGAAGTGCCCGAAGGCTTCGAAGGAGAGGTGTTGACCCAGGAGCCAGCTCAGGACCAAGAACAAGTACTCTTTGAAGGCAAGTTGTGCTTTGACCATGTTGATCCCAATTTCAAATTAATTCGATTCAAAACTATTGCATGCTAGTTTAATTAGAAAATACTTTATTTAAATTATGGGAATTAGATAAATGCCTAATTGCTGTATGACACCTTGGTTAATTAAATATGTTCCATGACCCCTTGTCACCCTAGTTGAGGTTTAAATAGTTGGACAATATTAAATTGCCAACATGGGAATTTAGACCGTTGTAGTATATTGCTTAGACCTGCTACGTGCTCATGACATGATTTTGGACAATCAAATGTTAATATTGACTTAATGATATATTGAACCTGTTTTGGAAAGGTATCATGTGATGTTGATGGCACGTGGTGCATGGTAATCAACTGGGGTTTGATAAATAGTTTTCGACCGGGGCATGTGGCAAGAATGATCGGGTGGGCCAGTTGTGGCACCGGGAACGTTGTGTTGGTTCTTCGGGTAGTCTTGCCCTGGTCACCCTTAGGACTTAACCTTGCAAGCCTTTGAACTGGGTCAAACGTGCAACCACATGTCTGTAATGGGACGGACCTAGTTGATTAAGTTGCTAATAACGTACCTGTGGGACCTCAGGATGTCAACTATACATTTTGTGTAGTTGTACGGGGGAGCGTACCGGGGCTGCGGCCAGGTACCCATCTAACGGTTGATTGGCCTAAACTTCGCCTTCGCTAGGGGAAGGGTTAGTGTGCAATAACCGGGGAGGCCACTTGTGTTGTTAGAAGTTTCCGAAAGACTTTGTTACGGACACTCGCCTTTGTGGTGTTTGACTGTATCTTGTGTGTAAAGTGCATAACCTCTGCAGAGTGTAAAATCTATTCGAATAGCCGTGTCCGCGGTATTGGACATCGCTCGGGAATTACAGTCAAGGGTTAGACTTTCTTGAAAATAACTTGGTCTTGAAAGGTTGGGTTTGGTTTAATAATGATGTTGATGGAAATGTGGATTAGGATTTGGAAAGATGTTTATTTAACTCCTGGAAAAGTTATTAATGATATACTTGTTTCTACTGCTTTCGAATCTACTTATATTATTTGTTAAATGCTCTTTACTGCAAATATACCTTGAGCTATTCCTTTGTATCAAGCCATGCATATAGTATATTAGCTTGCATTACAGGCATAACTTGCCGAGTACCAAGTACTCACCCTTGCATAATACAACACCAGTTGAAGAGGAGACTACACCAGCTTTGGAGGAGGAGCTCCAAGAGGAACCGTCTACTTAGGGAGCGAGCCCAGTCAGTTGCCTGTGGTATACTGGATGGCGCCACGATGTTATCTTATTTTCCGCTGCTATTCTTTCTCTTTTAATAAGTTTTGCCCTGCGAGGCGTATATTTGTAACTTGACCCTAAGGTCAAGCAACCAGTTTGTTTATCTAATTAATGTACTTTATTAGTATCGAGTGGTATGATTGTGATATTTACCAATGTTGAGACTGTGTGCACTAGCGCGTTCCTGGACTAGTGCTGAATACACAGAGGGTCCAGATTTGCAGATTCGGGTCCCGACAGTGACTTAGGGCTACGGGTGCGCACGGGAAAGGGGGTCCCGACATGGGTGGCGGCGCATTAAATAGCCCCTCGACGTCCATTTTATGCGCGGAAAACGAGGACCCACGCACGGGCGGCGGCGGAGTCCGGCGGCAACACGGAGTGGGTGACGTGGCTCAACGAGAGCCGTTGGATCACGATCCAACGGTCGCGTGAGTTGGTCTCGGGTCCGACTCGGTGAGCTGGCTGGCTCGGTCGGGCTTGGGTCCGGGCGACGTGGCTCAATCGTGGCCGTTGGATTTCGATCCAATGGTCACGTGGTTAGGGTTCAGCCGAGCGGGTTCGGCTCGAACACGTGGCTCGGGTCGGACTCGAGCTCGAGTCTGACTTGGACTCGGTCGGGTGAACAGTACAAACCAACTCGCATTTTCCAGCGATTAAATAATCCAATTAATTTCTCAAAAATTCATTTAATTCATTAAAAATAGCAAAACACTCAGAAAAATTCCGGAAAATATTTTGGAACATTTTGGACTCAAATAAAATATTTCCAACAAAATTTTATTTGCAAAATCAAATTCTTTAATTATTTCAAAAGGGAATAAATTCAAATAAATTCCAAATAAATTCCAGAAAATTCCAAAAATTCACCAAAGTGCCAAATCACCCATGAATTTAAGAAAAGCAAAATTTTGGGGTGTTACAACAGCGGACCAAAAAGTTTGGTCCGGCGCAAACATAAAAACGGTCCGGCGCCAATGCGAAACTTACTGGTTTGGAAATTTGGTCCGGCACAAAAGAGAAACACATGCACATGCACATTTTGCAAATTCAATTCTTAATCCAATTTTTCAGCACATGATTTCACAGCTTGGTCCAATCTCGTACGCACTAAACATTTCGTTGACCCATTTTCTTCTCTCTCAAATGCTCTCTTATCGCGAGACTTGATAGCATCCCCTTTATCCTAATTCCTCCACCCTTCCCTCTTTCTCAAACTGAAAAGTTATTATTTTCAAATTTTTCCTAAGTTTTTTAATAAGAAGTATTTTTTTAACTATTTTTTAAAATATTTTGTAGTTTAAAAATCTACTAGTGTCCTTTTCAAATAAGCATTTTTGGATTTGTACATATTATTTGGTTTTGTTGCAATTAAGAAAATGGTTTTCTCTACCTTAACCGGTTATTAGAATTTTGAGGCGAAATTAAGTAGAATTCAGACCCTAAAATATTTTATTTAAGTTCCTTGAAGTCTAAAGTGCCTCCCCAAAAATTTTCATAATTTTTTAAGTTGGTTTATATTTCAGTTAAATCAAACTCCCTTTATATGAATTAATTAATTGGAAATCAAATTTAATATCCTCTTGATGCCGTGGGCCAAATTAGGTACTATTGGCCTGACCCCGCCATGCCTGGCTAACTACGGCCCGTGCTCCATCTTTTCCACCTTACTCGCACGAAGACGCCTCGCAGAAACACGCCTCCTCGCTACTCACGGCCCGACCTCACCACCTGTCAACGCACTTCTTCCACCTTGTGCTCACATGTTCATGCTACAGTGCCACACCACACTGAAACATGCTCACTGCCACCGTCTCCACCTCACCATTGACCCGTGGATCTGCCCATACCTCGCTGCAGGCCTCGGCTGCATCGTCGCTGTCGCGGAGTGATTGGAGGCATTGTTTGCTACGTACCCACCCGCTCCACTCTAAAGCCAAGGTTGGCTGCCTCGGCTGCTCCGGCGAAAACCGTCGACCGAGCCACCCACCATTTTGCCTTGTTGTCCCATCAACCCCCGTGTGGCCTACGCTTTGTCCCCCTCTGCTTGTCGCGCCTGAGTAGAAGAGAGAATGAGCTGGAAGTGGACCTCTAAACTGGCTGCGCTCCCAAAATTGTCCTCACCTTATCCCATTGCTCGCCCCTCCGCACTTAAGGCCTCCTCCTGCCCCTAGATATCCTTAGCTCGCCATTCGCTATTCCCATCTAAAAGCCGAAGCTCTCTCTATATCATCGGGAACACAAGCGTCATCTTCCACACCGGTGAGCATGCCTCCGCATTCTACCGTCTCTGGTGAGCTTCTTGCAAAGATTACCGTGCAATCTTGTGCCCCTGTTGATAGCGTGCAGAACCCCTAACTTAATTACATAATGGTGTAGCTTTGTCCAGGGCTCTGTCTTCTTCCTTCATTTCGGTCGCCGCCGTCCTTCTTCGGATATTCTAGCCAACCGGCGAGCTTTTGTAACATCCTCAAATTATAAGGAAGTGGAATTAAAAACTTAAGATATGAATTCTAGTTTCAATCTTAGTTTTATTCACCATGTGATTTTCTTTGTATTTTTCGTTGCAAGAAGAAAAAAAATTATTGGACCCAAAAGATAGATTTAGACCCTAAAATTCAAAACTTGTGAATGTAAAGTTGAGAAAAACTGTATCAATCCCTAAAACACTTGGGTCATCTCTGGAAAAGTTCAGAAAATTTTGAATTGAATTAATGCCTTTAGAAAATCAAAAACAGCAAATAAATTTTCAAACCTAGAGCTTGTCATAATTGTATAAAAATATTTATGCATGATTTTGACTTGAAATTTTTATGGTAGTTCAAATACATCCTCAAGATCCTTCACACAAAATTTCTAATGTGACTTAGTGCGTCAAATAAATTTGGGAAGTAGCTGCTGTTTGGAAAAACAGAAAAAAATGGAAAATTGTTTTTCTCCTCTGTTCCACTTACCAGTGGGCCCCCAGTCGAACCCCACCTAGCTGCTCCTACTGCCCTTGCCCCCTTCCATGTGGCCCCATGCCCCACTGGCCAGGCCCCCTTCTCTTCTCCCCTTTCCCTCTCCTCTCTTTCTCGCGAGCGCTCTACAAAATGCTGCCACGGCAGCGAATTCCCTCCGTTTCTCTGCCATGGTAGCCGGTCTCTGCCTGTGATGTTCACACAGAAGACCGCGGCCACGTCATGCTCCTTCCTTGCTACGGCAGCCCTCCCCTTTGGTTTTCCCTCTGCCATGGCGACCAATTTCCTCTCGTTTCTTCGACTATGGCGTTGGGCATCGCCGCCCCTGGAACTTGTGCTGTGAGCCATCACCTCTGCCTGCACTCCAGTCTTCAAGACTCCATGGCGCTGAGCTAGCACTATGCCTCGCCGAAAGAATGCTGCATGTGCGCAAATTCCGCCGAGGACTCCAGCGTCGGTGTCCTTTCCTTTTGTCATCGAATCGCAATTCTTGAGCTATACTCGGCCATTGTTTCCCCTCGCTATTTAAGTGCACTCGGCCTTGCCCTACCCTCTCCGCTCGTGCTTGGTATCTCTTCTAGCCTGGGCACCAGCCGATCGCGCCGCCGAGACTCCATTGCCGGTAAGTATGGAGTTCCGACCAAAACTCAATTGAAGCTCCTCAGTGACTCATTCCTCAAATCCTTCGACCCCCAAGCTTCTTCTCACATCCATAATCACTTCTCCCCTATTGATTTCAGCTTGAGCTGCCTAGGACGCCGCCGCACCGTGCGCCCTCTTCTTCGAGTACGACGATCGATGACAGCCCACCTCATCCCTTCTCCCTCACGGTGAGTCCTCAGATCATAGTCCACTCAGCTCACTGGTGCTCACCGACCTCTTTCCCGAGCCTCGACGCCCTTGTAGCACCACCGCGCCTCGCCGCCCCTACTGCCACCGTATATCTACATCGCCGGCCTCCTCCGATAGCCCCTGGGTCAAATCAACCAATGCCCTAGCTTCTCCATTCCCAGCTCTTGCTCGCCGAGCCCACGGCTAAGCCGCGCCACCACTCCTTCGCCGGCAGCGAGCACCAGGCCGCCTCCCATGCTCCTGGGTCTCTATCACATTGGCCCAGGCCGTTAGCCCCTCACCTCACATACCGAACCAGCCCACTGACCGGTGGACCCGCTCGGTCAGTCCCCCATCGCTGAACCAGTTCAATTCAGAAATGCGCATTAACTATATAGAAGATGCATTTAATTAACTATATAGAAGATGCATTTAACTATTTTTCATACCCGAGCACAACATCAAATGGTTATAACTTTCGCATAGTAACTATTTTACTTTTCTTGATTAATTGAAATTGTTTTTTAGTTTATATTAAGTACAGGTAATAGATATTATTATGAATTTTAATATTTTTGCAATTTAGCATTTTAATATGGACACTTTCTTTTAATCTAAACCGTTATAATTCAGGTATTTTTTTATTATGAATTTTAGTTAATTTGGCTTATAATTAACATAGACACTTTGTTTTAATCGATAATTTTTATTTAATTATTATTATAAATTTTAGTTATTTATGTATTTACTTTGAAAATAGTATGGAAGTCGATTTGCTAATTTTCCTTAATTGTTTATTCTAAATTTTATAATTTATATTGTACTTGATATTGATACTTTCTTTTAATTTAAGCCGTTATGACCTGGGTTTTTTCTCTCCAAATTTTAGTTAATAAAAGGCATTACGTCAATGAATGCTATAAATAATAATTCCTACAATCCTTGCCTAAATTATCATCTAGTATTTTGTGCAACATCATGCGTGAGGATGGCCGGCGGCGGGCGAATCTGGACAGAGATGCTGGCGACTGCGAGAACTCAGTATGAGGAGTGTTGGAAGTGCAATGAATGTGTCCAAAGCTTCACAGAATATGGTGTATAGCGTGTGAACTTTAAGTGGGTTAGACCGGGCCTAATGAGCCTGGTACTGTTTTCTATTTTTTTTTACCTTTTTCAATTATATATATTCGATTTTGTGTCCAAAAGATCTCAAATTTTTGGTTTTCCAAATCATTTTGATGTCAGACGACATAAATCCATTTATACTAATTTTAGGAAAATTTACAACAAATTTTTTAAATTTTTTGAATTTGAATTTGAATTTGAATTGGACCAGTTTGCCGAACGGTTTCTATTGTCGAACTGGCTCGGTTTGGTTGGTTTTCGCAAAATTCGTCAACCCTGGTACGCTATTGCCGAAATAATTTTGAATTTCGTCGGTTTTGTTGTTCTTGGTGATGTTATCCACTAAGAATCAAATATTGCTGGCTCAAACCTATTTTAAGTGCTCACCTTCGTTTTTATTCTGTCCACATATTTAAATATGGTGCCCATAAAAAACATTTTTAAATATGGCTTCTCGGCGGTTTTTGGCGATTTATCTTCTACCTCCGCTATTGAGCAGCTCTTTGTTCAAAAAAAAATCAGCTCTATCGCAGTTAGCGGTTTATTTTTTTTGAAAATAAGGCAAGAGCTCTGCCGCATCAATTAAGGAAGGGAAGAAAGAACAATCACGTAAACAGAAACCACCACCCAAAAAATAAAAGAAGAGAGAAGTTTAACCGACGAACAAAAGAACAAAACAAGCCGACTACTTTGTTGAGCTAGGCCTCGTTGCTAGATAAAAACTAGAGATATCACTAAGGGTTTTCTGGACGATTGTTGACACCAGAGAGTAGCAGTTGTTGAAGATGCGTGTATTCCTCTCTTTCCAGATGTTCCAAAAAGCAAAAATCAGCGAAATGCTCTTGCGCCGTCTCTTGGGTAAAGCACTGAGTATGGTCTGCCACCAAGAGGATAAGGACAAGTCCGCACCAAAGTTCGGCTGCGGCAAAGGCGGAATCTGCAACTTGTTGAGCAAAGAAGACCAAGTTTGCTTTGCGAAAGGGCAGGTTAACATAAGATGAATAGCTTCGTCTTCCCCTAGGCCACAAAGACAGCAAATTGGAGTAAATGGCCAACCTCTTAGGGCCAGGTTATCTGCAGTTTGAAGCCTGTTTTGGAATAATAACCAAGCGAAGAACCTGGACTTCTTCTGGGTTTTTGCCTTCCAGATTAGCGAATAGTTATGATCAGGCAATGACCCTAGGAACTGCGCCCTGTATGCCGACTTTGTTGAGTAAAGGCCATCCGCGGTCCAACGCCAGGTAATCTCGTCTTGGATTTCTGGTTGCAAATGAATCTCCTGCAGAAGACTCAAAAGGGAGAGGAATTCCTACAGTTGCGGTCCTGTCGAAATTCTTCTGAGCTGAATCATCCAATTGTTATTTGCCAATTCATGTTTTACCGAGTTATTTTTCCTACGGACAAGACGGAAACACTGTGCGGCTATGTTCATCGGTGCAGAACCAAAAAGCCAGTTGGAAGTCCAGAATCTGGCTGTCTCCCCGTTTCTAACAGGATCAATGTACTCGCATTGAAGAGGGCCGTATTAGACTCGTTGCACGGAACCACCATACCCTTCCAAAGTCTTGCTGGTTCCTTCCAGAGGTACCACAACCAGCGTAGCCTAATTGCCCTGCTGAAGGTATCGAACTGTTTGATACCCAATCCACCTAGAACTTTGGGCCTGCAAGTTTTTTTCCAGTTAACAAGGCAGTGTCCACATTTACAATCTAGATCCCCTCTCCAGAGGAAGTTTCTGCGAAGCCTATTGATCTTCTTAAAAGCAAGCGGAAGGTGGGTACACAGTTAGATGATACGTCGGTAGGGCCGAAAGGACCGCATCCACCAGAATGAGCCTTCCGGCCTTAGATAAGAGAGAGCCTTTCCAACCTGCTAACCTGTTTGCAACCTTATCTATTAAGGGTTGCAAGTCCGAACGCTTGAGTGCAGTGGGCCTAATCGGTAATCCCAGGTACCTAGGAAAAGCTTTTAGCAAGGCCGGGAACTCCTGTAGAATAGGTTGAAGGTCTAGACCTTCGCACCGTATCGGGAGAAATGCTGTTTTGAGAAGATTGACTCTTAAACCTATGGCATTGCCAAAAACCTGCAATATCCCATGCAGCAACCTGGCCTGGACCGGGTCAGGATTAATGAATAAGGCAACATCGTCAGCGAACATTGACGTGCAAAGGTGGGCCGGTCGCTGACCGATCTGCTTGAAGAGATCTTGCTGCGAGGCCATGGCAAATAGTCGCTGTAGTGGCTCAAGGGCCAAGATGAAGAGCATTGGCGAAATTGGATCCCCCTGTCGTAACCCCCTCATGTGCAACAGCTTTCTGCCCAGACAGCCATTAAGTAGGACATTGGAAGAAGTGGCTACGAGGATCAGGGCAATCCAATTTCTCCAACGTTGACCAAACCCCAAGAAGGTCAACGCTTCTAGGAGGTACTCCTAGCTGAGAGAGTCAAACGCTTTAGCAATATCAAGCTTGATGAAAATAGTAGGAACTTTTTTAGCGTGCAACTCGGAGATGAGATTTTTGGTGACAAGGAAGCTATCATGAATGGACCTGTTCCTGATGAAAGCGTTTTGATTTGCAGATATCAAAGAATGGAGGAGCGGTGCCAATCTGTTTGCTAGCAATTTGGATAGGATTTTGCCCACACTGTGAATGAGACTAATCGGTCTGTAATCGGATACGGATTGACGATCTTGTTTCTTCGGTAGAAGCACAATGTGTGCTTGGTTTAAGAGGTACAACTGGCCTCCTTTTAGGTTATAGAAATGATCTATGGCAGCCATAAGATCATCTTTTAAAATGTTCCAACACGTCCTGTAAAACAACCCAATGAAGCAATCTGGTCCTGGAGCTTTATCTAGTGGGAGGGAGAAAACCGCCTCTTTTACTTCCTGTAAGCTGAAAGGCTGCTCCAGACTGAGTAGATTGAAAGAAGGATGCTCCAGGATCAACCAGTTGAGCGTATGCGATCTCTTCTGCAAAGAACCTAGCAGCCCTTCATAATGTCTGGAGATCTCTTCGTGCTTATCTCCCCTGTCTGTGATCAAGCCATGATCGGTCTGCAAGGAGGCAATGTGCAATTTACGCTTGCGAGCAATTGCTCTAATATGAAAAAAATTTGTATTTGCATATCCTTCCTTGATGTAGTTGAGTCTGGACCTTTGCTTAATCCTGATTCTTTGGACTACCGCCAGACCTAACACCCTGTGCTTCAGTCTCTTACGGAGTTCTATTTCTTCCTGAGATAAGAGCCTTCCTTCCTGGGCTCTATCCAATTGCAACACAATTTCCGCCGCTATTGCCATTTGCAGGCGGAGGTCTCCAATGTGGTCTCGGCTCCATCTTCGAAGTGATTTTGCTATTCTTGATAGCTTTACATGGAAGCGCCAAAACACATCCAATGTTTGAACTGGCCTCACCCAGGTTGTTTGAACCACCTGCAAGTAATCCAGCATCCTTGGCCAGAATGCTTCAAACCGGAAAACTTTGATCTTTTCATCGGGCGGACTGTATAAAAGTAAGGGGTAGTGATCCGAGACTAGGGAGGACAGTGCTTGCAGCTTGCAATTTGGATGCAGGACCTCCCAGTCTTTGGATGCGAAGAACATGTCTATTCTAGTTTGAGTGGGATTATTTGTTCCACTGGCCCAAGTGAAGTTCCTTCCTGACAACTCTATTTCCTTTAGTTGGGTTGCATTTAGCATATCCCTAAAGGCCTGCATAATACGTCTATTAAGGTTCCCATTGCTTTTGTCCCTTGCACTGTAAATCATGTTAAGATCACCAAGGATGACCCACTCCGGGAGCAAATTACCCTGTAACTGCACTAAATCTTCAAGGAAGAGCAGCTTATCACTTTCTGATTGTGGACCATACACTCCGGTGCACGACCAAGAGTGGCCTGTAGCAACACTTGTAAGTTTGGCCGACAACGTGTTATGAGTGGAAGATAATTGGGATAGAGAAAACCACCTATCCGAATAGGCCAGGAGGAGAATTTTTTTTAAATATTACTAATTAAAATCGAAATTGCAGAACTATACATTGGGACATGGAAATTACAGAAATGTATGTCTGTTGCCCGTTAGTTGGGCGACAGCATGATATCATCTAACCAACGGGCGACAGAACAAAGTATCGCCGAACAAATGGGCGACCTTTAAATGTCGCCGTTTCAATAGGCGACAGCATGAAAGTCGCCTGATGAAACCGCGATTCCTTCATGTCGCCCAATGAACGGGCGACACAGACCATTTTTGACTTTTTTTGTAAATTTTATTATGCTCCCAATAGAACGAAATAAATTTCTAAATTTATTCTAAGCAAGTAAATAGGGAATCGCAATAACCCTAAGCAACGATAACTTCTAACCCTTTTCAGTAGCCTGTAAAATATCTAATTTGGATGTAATTTTTGGCAACAGTACAGCATGTTGGCAGTTTGCTATATGGAGTACCATATTCTGGAGAAATATGTTATTTACACATTTCTTTGATACGCAAATAGACTGTCGTAATAACCCTAAGTATTATTGTCAACGATAACTTCTAACCCTTTTCGGTAGCCCGTAAAATATCTAATTTGGATGTAATTTTTGGCAACAGTACAGCATGTTGGCGGTTTGCTATATGGAGTACCATATTCTGGAGAAATATGTTATTTACACATTTCTTTGATATGAAAATAGACTGTCGTAATAACCCTAAGTATTATTGTCAACGATAACTTCTAACCCTTTTCGGTAGCCTGTAAAATATCTGGTTTGGATGTAATTTAGCCATTATATGAATAGTTATAACCCAAGAAAACTTTAGCCAAAGTGTATAAATCATTGCAAGCATTGAGAAAAGCATGTAGATGCAGCCAGTAACTTTTGTACGCAAACTCAACCTTAGTAGGCGTATACAATGTAAGTTAGGATGATATTACAAGGATATTACAAAGATGCGACATTGCTAGAAAAAGTGTGGATTACACTGATTGTCATGGTGGAACAAGTGATCGTTCCGCCTATGTTCGTAAAGTGGGAAGGACGCGCAACATTTTCTACATATTACATCACCCGTCAATCTTGTGCGAATTGTTCTCGGACACCGCTCAATCTCTCTTATGAAAGAGCTCCATGGCCGTCTTGCGATGCTCCCATTTCTTTGCCGAATGGGTAGCCTATGCCATACGTCTCAGGGTATAAAAAGTAACTTGTTTGTGTACATTCTGTGGAGTTACGCCTCCCATGTGGGCATGCCATCCCAATTTCCGGCACCCCCTATGTTAATACCACCTGGGTTCCCGGATGGTCTTCGTAATGCGTCAATGATTTGTTGCGTACTGCGGACCTCGTGCATTGCTTCCCTTATCCCTTTCTCTTCGAGAGGACGAACCTTCTTGCCCTTCGGGAGACATGCTGAGACGCCTCCTCTGTTTTGGCTCGCACTCCACTATATGGTGCAGGAGGTGTGTGTTGGGCTTCTTGTTGTACAATCGAAAGCGTGCCCTGCAGTCAATGCAGTATGCCCGCTGTGGTGGTTGAAGAACACCGTGTGCGTACTCAGGGTCCGGCTTTTCTGGGAGGTAGTAGCACCACGGCAAGGGTTGCTCTCCCCAGTTATCCCAGACAGGAAGTTTGAGATGTGGGTGGTACGTCTCCAGGTCCACCCAGTTGAAGTAGCAGCACCATTCATCCTCGGGCAAAGGGCACCGGTAGAATCTTCGGTCCGCTAGATCCTCCTGGTAGGTGTCAACCACTGCCTGCAGGCCGTGGTCGCACAGTTCGGGGCTTTGGGGTGGCCCTTCAGGAGGATGTTCCTACCTGGACTCGAGCAATTTCGCATGCTTCTTTTTAAAGTCCTGTATGCGATGAACTGGTTTAGAATGACTACTTTGTGACTGAAACATGAGCATGTCGCATGAAACTCACCGATTGGTTTGTCCCTTGCCCACCGACCCTGAACTCCAGTCGATCCATATAGGGGACATATCTCGGCGGCCTCTCACACCGAATGAAGTTCTCGGATGATGTGGGGTAGGCGTCGTGGCAATTGTAGACAAATTCGTAGTCACATCGTTCCGGCCCATCGATCCATTGGAAGAAGCAACACCGGCCCTTGTGCTAAAAAAACAAAGAACAATGCATGAATTGGTAGTGTTACCCTAATTTGTATTGACACCAATTGGTTTACCTCATAGCCGTGGCCACAACAATAGTGAGTGCGGGCCGCTGTATTTGTGTGCGTAGACTGCATCATCTTCGCTGGAAGGTTGCAGTCGCATTTCGGCCGGGGCAACTCCGGGAGCACTAGGGCGTCAACGCTACTCTCATCCGGGTATTTGGGGGGCTTAATTTTCGCTCGCTGAAGAGGCGATGGTAGAACGACATCGTGGCCTAATCTGTGTAAAGTCGGCTAAAGTTTATTGTAGTTTTGGCAGTGTGATGCACATATCCATCCCTCGGTCGGTTTTTATAGTGCTAGTGAGGGGCCAGCCAAAGGAGAGAGTGGCGGACTTAAGAGAAATTCAAATCCGCGAGCATCAGATGCTTCTACAGCTTTGTATGTGAAGGGACATGAGCCTGGCTATGGCGACAGCTTTACACCGGGAATCTCTCCCATAGTCGGCTAGAAGGCTAGGTCATGCAGCTTTAGGCAGCTGAAAAAGATGATATGACAAAAGCTGGAAAAGCTGATATGATAAAAGCTGGAAAAGGTGATATGACAAAAGCTGGAAAAGGTGATATGACAAAAGCTGGAAAAGATGATATGACAAAGCTGGAAAAGCTGACAGAAATATATAATGAACCACGTAATATGAGAAAGTACACAAAATAGATGGTAAAACATAACATAGTACCAACAATCACCGCCATGATCGAAACTGCCAGCCAAAATAAACAAAAAAAAATTACGAACACTAAAACATAAAAGGAACTAGTGCCGGCCCCTCTTCGGGGCGCCTCCTCGCTGGTGTGTAGTCCTCCTCCGAATCTGACTCCGGGAGTACGTCAGCTGCGTCGGCGGGCGGTGGGCCCTCTGTGGCCTCGCTGGAGGTGTGGCGTACACAGACTAGTTAGCCTGCACCGGTGGTGGTGGGGGTGGCGGCTACTGCGTCGGTCCAACCTGTGTCGGTGGAGGTGGCAGCGCCCATTGCGACGACCCAGGCTGGGTCGGTGGTGGTGGCGGTGTCGTGTGCCACTGCATCGGTCGTGGCGCCCACTGCTGGTGTGCGGTACCAAGCTGAACTGGGGGTGGATCAATGAGGTACCTCGACACGGTGTCATCCTCGTAGTCCTCATGATCATCATCCTACCCGTCGTAGTCATCAGCAGCAGGCGGCAACCACGGTGCACTGACACCTCCAGCACCTCCAGCACCTGTACGAAGTGAAGAAATGTTAAGACCAGTGAATTGGTGAGTGCAAAGCATGAAAAGTGAATGCAAAACATGAAGCAGCACACACCTCCGGCACCTCCAGCGTGGAAGGCTGCACCGTGGTGTGAAGAAGAAGCATCTCCGGTGTTGAAGGTTGCACCAGCCGTAGGTCCCCTCCCTGGCGCGAGCGGCGCGTCGGGGACCACACCACGAGGCAGGGGTGATCCAGCCAACTCGAGGACGCGTGCGGAGCCGTCCCGGAACCTATCGAGCAAGCTGGCAACATCCTCTCTGCTCACCCGCAGGCCGCCGGTCAATCGCGATAGCATCCTCGACGACTCCTCGTAGAACTGGCCTAGCATGTCAGTCTGGAAAACACATCACAAATTAGATAGCACATATATGAAATGGTTAAACGTATATCGGATACAACGTACCGCAGCGTGCAGAGCCACGTCCGTATACGCAGGACACGTGTCTCTCGGGCCGGGGACGTGCCTGGGAGGATCCGGGTCGACGCGTACCAGGCGCACACGTGTGCGAGAGGTGAACCACTGTCGGTACGCCTGGTACGTCTCCAGATCGTATGGCGCATCGTCAGCATGGACGTCCTCGAGGGCTACGGCCCACTCCTCGATCCATGGCGCCATCCGTACGTGACAGGGGGTGGCCCCATGCACCCCCTTCCTAGTCTGGCTGTGGATCAGAAATGAATGTACAAATATTAGATGGCAACACACAATAGTAATTATGGAACATCGATCGAGGGAACTTACGTGTGGGCGGCGTGTGGGAGCAAACGGTCACGGCCAAGATCGAACTCTGTTGTAGGCCGAACTGCCTCATCACTTGATGGACAGCGTAGGCCTCGACCTGGACGTCGAACACCAGGAACCGCCGTATGCGCCAGTACGCCGCGTCTCACGTGCATAGCGTCGACAGGGCGCCGTCGGTCACACGAAGCAGGACCTACGCCGGAGTGTATGGCGTCCAGCGCACGTGGTCGTCCGTGAGGTGGTCGAACGCCGCGACGAACTGCAGGTAGCCCTGGCGCACCGTCTGGTGTGCCCACGTAGGCAGCAGTGACAACAGAATGTTACCGTTAGTATTCAGAAATGTTGAAGCAATAGTACCAAACTTTCAGTTGAAATATCTTACCCGTCGGTGGCACCAGATGGTGCCCATGGTCGGACCGTCGACGTCGCCATCGCATGTAGGCTCAACCGACGACAGGCTGATGGCGGGGCGCCCGATCTGGAACCTCTCGTATGCCCACAGCTGTACCAGCAGCGGGCATCCACTGAAGGTCGACTCGTCGCTGACCCAGGTACACCCGTCGCAGAGGGCCCGGTACGTGCTGCAGAGGACAGTGGACCCCCAGGAGTACTGCGGCACGTCGTCGAGGGGTGCGTCCGCTATCTCCCTCGCAAACTGGACAAGGTGCCTGTCCACGCTATCCCCATGGGAGCTCGTGAATAACCACCAGCCGAACAGCCATAGCAGGTACGCCTCCAGGTGGCGGCTGACCCTGTACTCGTCCGTCGGCTCGACGATCTGCGAAGGCTGCAAAATAGAAGATCACATATTACATGTTATTCTAAGCTGTAATTGAAGAGCACTTGTTTTTTCATAGTCTAGTTGCGTACCACGAACTGTCGAAGCCACCGCAGCGTAGGACCGTGTGTGCCGGTGAAGCCCTGCATTCTGGTGGTGGTAGCACACCATCGAACCGGCGAAGCCATGCGCGCCACCCAGGGTCGGCGCCCTGTGGCACCACAAATACGCCGGCGATCGGGAGGCCAAGCAGGTACGACACGTCCTGCAAAGTGATCGCCATGTCCCCGACCGGTAGGTGGAAGGTGTGGGTCTCCGGCCTCCACCGATCCACCAGAGCGGTGATCAGGGACCTGTCGAACGGGAACCGGCGACCCACATCCCGTACCATCCGGCGAAGGCAATCCCGAGCTCAAGCCTATGAAAGGAAAAACATGTAATTTATATCAAGACAACACCAAAGAACTACACTACCACAAACATATTAAGAAATCTAAATTGTAATATGTTACCTGGGGATCCAACGAGGATCGATCTCCCAGCCGTACTGCGGTGTCCTCGGTCGAAGGACGCCGAGCCGTACAGGCTCGCCTCCCTCCTTTGGAAAAGCGGTGGCGATGTGGGCACGGTGACTACCATCAACGACCGGATCCAGCAACTCGAAGGGCCACTCGTCATCTCCGGGCTGGTCAGCCATACCTGTAAATAAGAAATTTTGAGTTACATTTGAAAAACATACCGAAAGAAAAGCGTCCGAATACTATAGGTGTCTCTCAACAATGTGTTCAAACAAACACGCACGTAAAATTGTTCAAGCATCATAAATATTCAGAAACAGTTACAATAATTTTTCAATGCACAACACTCACAGCCACATGCAACAGGCTTACACATAGGGTTCACACAACACACAGCACATCGATTAAATTGTTTCTCATGTGGTACATTGGCGTCGTGCAGCACTCGTCGCACAGGACGATCCACCCGCCACCGTCGGATTGCCATCTCCTCCATCATCTCCTTCATTTTGTGCGTGGCAATTCTTGAACGTATGTCCTGTTTCCTTGCACAATGAACATTTCTTCACGCGCTTGCTAGCTTCTAACTCATCCATGTCATTTCTGATACGTCTTGTCTTCCGACGCCCTGCTTTCCATCTACCTGCATTAAAATCTGGGACCCAGAACCTTTCATCAGCACTAGGAGTTGTAGTGAAAGAACCCACAACACCGTAACCATAAAGCTCCTCGCTCCAAGTTGCCATCACCCTTTCCTTCCTGAAATATTCAGATAGATAGGTACCAGGTTGCATTCCAAATAAAGCACATGCGGCTATCACATGAGAACACGGCCTGTGCAAAAGGTGGGGCTTGTTACACGAGCATTTGCAAATATCCTGTAATATGCACTCCTGAATGACAACCCGCTGGTTGGTTCCACGCCGCCCTTATCCTTACAGATCATCTCAAGCGCAGGTGTTCGTGCACCAACTTTTATAGCTCTATGCTTGGCCGCTTTCCGACTCTTCTCTTCCATGTATTTACCGATCATGGAGGAGTACAGAGCTTCTCATCTCTCAAAGACTATCTCAGGTGCCTTCATGTCTGTCGACGAAGTACTTGGTTGTGCCCCACAGCACTCCCTCAACAATTCCCACCAATGGGAGACACCTCATCCCTCTCATTACCCAGTTGTAAACTTCTGCAAAGTTACTGATCATCACACCGTATCTGGCACCGTGTGTGTCATGTAACAAAGGCCCACTTTTCCTTCTGATTCGCAGGCTTGATCCACCGAGAAACATTTGATTGGCCTTTGCCTTCGACGACGATTAGTCGCGTCATCTTCTGTTGGCATGGGGGGAAGAGGCTCCACCTCATCGTGTCCTTCGCTGGCAGTACTCTTGTTCGCCATCTCCTCTTTGTGTTTTCTTGTTAGCTCATCCATTTTTCCATAGAGTCCGGAACTTGCTCTCCTGGTTCTGCTTACATAGTCTTTTGAACATGTTCATGAGTTCCTTGTTCCTGAATTGCTTGTAGAAATTTGCACCCAAATGCCTCATGCACCATCGGCTCTGCAAGTCAGGCCATGGAAATGGCTCCTCTGCCCCTGTTTGCAACTGGTTGATCGCACTAAGCGTATCAAAGATGCTCGTCGTGCAAAGACGCACACATCCTGACGAGTTTTGACCACCCCAATCTTCAAGTTCCGCAGGAACCATAGCCAACTCTCATAGTTCTCACTTTCTATAAAGGTGAATGCAACAGGCAGAATCTGGTTGTTTCCATCAACACCCACAGCTGTCAAAATTTGCCCTTTGTATTTCCCGGTCAAGAATGTGTCGTCCACACACAGCAATGGACGACAGTGATAGAACGCCTTGATGCAAGCTCCAAATGCGAAGAACACTCTCCTCAGATGCCTTTTAGTTGGCCACTTGATTGACGGACAATCTTGATAATCATAGTAAGTGCCGGGATTTCTTCCCTGAATGCAACTGAGCAGTGCGGGAAGATTGTGGTATGAGTCTTCAAACTTCCCAAACCTCGTTTCTAAGGCCTTCTGTTTCGCCCTCCAAGCCTTCCCATAGCTAATTGTGTACTGATATCTGTTCTCGATAGCTCGGATAATAGCACGGGGCTCATAAGTCAGGTTCTCCACTATCTCTGCGTACATGATATTCACGACAAACCCAGATGACAAGTTCCTGTGAGCCATCATTGTTTCCTCAATCATACAGCTGTGCTGCTCAACCTTCGAGCATAACCAATGGGTGCCCCACTTCGGCTTGTACGCGTGCACTCTCCAGGGGCACCCTTGCATCTCGCACACCACGTCGTAGCAGGTTGGGGTGGACTTCTTAACCCTGAAAGTTCTTCTTAGTGATAAGGCCCAATCTTTGATAGCATCCTGCACTGCCTCTTTTGTGGGGTACATGCTGTTAGGTCTCACCTCATTGTCGCTATACTGCCAACGTATGTCGTTGGTTTCATTAACAACCAACCTCTCAAATTGATCGTGCTCCACTCGGCGGCACAGCGGCTCCGCACCTCCATCTTCCTCATCCGACTCATCGCCGCCTTCCACTTCGCTATGCCATACTCACGGTCTTCCTCTTCCATCCTAATTGTTATTTCATCAATTTGCTCACCTTCGCTCTACTAGTCCCCCGCTACTTGTCCAACATTTGCTTCGGTCCTCCCTAAATTCAGATTGTTCGCCACTTTGGCAAATAACGTCCTCGTTGCGTGTGCGGATGTCTCGCTCACACGGCTAGATCCCCCAATTTAGGTGTCACCAAAACTTAACTCATTTTGAGCCTGACTACACTCACCACCGTCCAGGCTGTTCTTGAGGGCAACATCCCGGCCATAGGCTTGCACTAAAAGCACCCGGTTCCATCCCCATTGCTCTGTCCCCCTCACATATGATCTCCACGATGCGGTTCCTTTCAACTCAACTAGCTCCCAACAAAATGGATTGTTCTACATACTACAGAGGCAAAATACCTTCAGCTGCCACTTCTCTTCTTCCATCCGAAAAGTATAATACAACCACTTCAACACTGAAGAAAATGTGCGCTCTTCGACCCTACTCAAACTTCTGTCCACATACTGGAAGTTACTTAGATCTGCACCCTCCGAACCATACATTACAACCCCTTCGCCATAATATCTTCTAAATAGAACTCGTTCTGCCATATCTGCAAATCCATTCATTCACCCACGAATTAATTACTTTCCGTAAAAAATATTATGACTCCCAACTTTGGTACATTTATATGCTACAAAAATACATATTTATTCGTACAAAAATTTGCTACATTTCTAACAATACATATCTGGGTTCGTAACAATCGCTATCTCTGCCATACTACATTCGTAAGAATTGAATATGTATATGGATGTATTCGTATCGGTATACAATATCTACATTCACTACATCTACTACTACAGAATTAAACAACTACTCTAACTACATTCTCTACGATTAATTTCTACTCGACGTACATCAAACTACTTAAACAACTACTCTAACTACATTCTCTACGATTAATTTCTACTCGACGTACATCAAACTACTTTTGCTATATGTACCCAACTACATTCCTAAGAAATGAATACTTCTATCCATTCAAAGTAGTGCATACAAAGCATAACTACACAAACCTAGATCTAAAATCATTTCTACTAAATCATAACTTACTGCTAAAAAAATTAAAACGAGTAGTGCATACCTACATCAAACTAGATTTGCTAGATCTACCTACACCTAACTAGATTTGCTATATTTGCTATGTCTGTAGTACATCTAACTAGAAGAACTACATCTAACTAGAGACTAGGTTTGCTAAATCTTTCTACATCTAACTAGATTTTCTAGATCTACAAATACAAAAAATAAGGAACGAGAAATTACCTGAATATGAAATGCAATGACTCAAAAATCGCGCTCTCCTTTTCTTCCCTCCTCTCTTTTTTCCTCTCTTCTTCTCTTGTTTTCTCTCCTCTTCTCTCTTTTGCTTCTGCTGCTTCTGCCGGCCGGCCGAGTGCGCGCGGCGATTATAAAATAATCCTGTCGCCCGTTCATCGGGCGACATATAGCCCGCATCCTTTATATCGCCCGTTGATCGGGGGATTTTTATACACTCGCCTGTTCAACGGGCGATATAAGCCTATCGCCCGTCTAACATGAGACATACACACGAAAGGTCTCATGTCGCCCGATTGACTGGCGATAGGCTTATATCGCCCGTTGGACCGACGATAGACGTATAAAACTGAAATTTCTTGCGGCCGAAGTTTACTTTTGCAATTTCGAATAAAATATAGTTTATTAAAAAAAAATTCCCAGGAGGATCCCTCCCCTTGTTACTTCGGCCGAAGGAATCCAAAGTTTTGACAAAAGTCAGGGCCTAGAGTTTCCTTAGGGCATGTACAATGGTACAGACAGCTGTTGTCTATAGTACTATGTCATGTCATCTATAGAAAACAATAAAGACATATTCTACAATGGGTTGTCTATAGGTTGTCTATAACACTTGGAACCATGGTGATCAAAAAAATATTATAACTTTGTAGTCTGTTGTGTGGCTTGCTTGCTAAAACATACATATACATGTGTAAATAATATTATGGATGAATAACAGTAGCAAAATATTAGCGCTTAAGCAACATAATAACAGATACTGGTAACCTCCATGTTTGTTTTTGTAAAGTTTCAAAAAATGTACGTACGCATAGTTAATTCTGAATAACAGATACTGGTAACCTCCATGTTGAAGGCAATGATATAGAAATGCACTAAATAGAGTACAATTGTGAACAAAAATGTTGTGAACGATGCATTGGGTTGATTAAAAAACTCACATGGTTGGCGAAATCAACTGAAGCTACTACCCGATTAGGTGTGTCATCTGGCAAGCTCAAAAACCATTGCCATTGGTGAATCTCATTCTAGTTTGGCGTTACTTTTATAAGTGTGACGGAAGCTTGATCATCCTATTCACACTCCAAAGAATAGGACTTCCACCATGCATTTTTTGACTGACAAAACTGAAAAATAGTACTGCGCTATTTTTGACAGTCAAAACTGAAAAATAATGCTGCAAGGGCTGCCGAAGAATAGGTATACCATCATGCAGTGTTTGATAGACAAAACAGAGTAGCTAATTTTCGATAACCAAGACAAAATAGATTGTAATCACGGTCGGGCCAGTGACCATAAAAAATTCACAGAAATTAGTTGTCATTCATTTAACCAAAAATCTCGAAAGAGTCAATACATGACCTTGGACTTAAGTTAACCTTTTCTGATGTAGGTATCGAATAGGCCACGAAAAAACAAATATCCAAATATCATATAAGCTCTTCTATCCAACTATCAGGGTAATATCCACGGCATTTCTAAATGCAAAACGAGCCGTAGTTGTTAGCAGTGATAAAAAGAGCTGATTAATTAACCACGTAGCTGAGCCTCGAGAAAAACTTGCCATAGTTTGGAAACAAATAAAAACAGGTCCATTGAAAATAATAGTCTGTCTGTGCAACATGATGATCAAGTAGTTGATATCTCAAGCAAAGATCTGTAAGACCTACATTACTACAATCCTCTTGACATGATAGTGCATGCAAATATATAAAACAACAAATGACGAATTCTTGTGGATAGCATAGTTAGTAGAGAACAACGGTCTCCGGCGAAGTATCACACCATCACTTCTCTAAAGAGTTCAATTTTCTGATCATATCCATCTATTCCCTTTGAAATAATCAATTCAATAATTAGATTATGAATGGCAAAGGTATATATCTGTATGTATAGCGCAATGACCTATGTATAGCACAATTTGCAATTATAAACCTTAATGTACTTATTGCGTGCAAATATCATGTACTATAAATATCGTATTAAAGTAGTGAACTACAAATGATAATGCATTTGAAGTGAAACTAAAGTGGTGTGCTTCTAAAGGGTTATCTCAGGAGCTTGAAAAATAACAATGTTCTTAACTGAAATGTTTTATACTACAAACCTTAATGTACTTTTTGCTGTTTCCATCACAATTTGTTAATAGTGCTGTTGAAATCTAATATAAAGAAATACTTTTCATGATTGTATCAAATGAACTTAGATTTAGGAACATGGAGAAGGCAAGTAAATTGCATTCGGTAGCAACTTAAAGCAAACTAAAATAATGTATCAATCAAAACAGCCCGAAATATCCTCAATTATTTCTTTATTCATTCGGAAGCAGCTTAAAGCAAACTAACAGTATTTATAGTTAGCATTAAGATAATTACTAAGCAGTCGATTACGCAAGTCTAGTTGACAAACATACTAGGTGTAGACGAAAAAATCTTACTGAGTGGTGCCAAACAATCTCTCTCTCATAGTCTTCAGTGCCTTGACATGCTCATTCTTCATTTCTTCCGTCATCACGCATGTATCTTGCATAATCAACGCTCTGTATGTTTTCATCTTTTCAAACTCCTTTTGAAGTTTTTTGGCCTCTTTCTTGTCCTTTGCTGCAAGGGCTGAAATCTTCGCTGATTCAAGCTTCTCAGCGGAGAGACGTTGTTGCAATTCTAGCAACCCACTACGATTGTTTTTAGCTTCAGCCTGAGCAGCTATGAACTTGTCGAGCACTTCTGAATCCATTGTAGTTGTTTTAGCCTTTCCTTTGCAATTGCGTTCAGCCTTTGCGGCTTTTGTTCCTATTGGGCGCGGGATATCATCGATATCGATTGGGGACAACGTATGCACACCTTTCTCCCATTCTTCTGATACCTTTCTCTTTTTTATTTTCTCTAGCCACTCATTGTACGTCTGCCACTTGGGCTGTTCTCGTATTGACTTCCAACAATTAATGTGTTGAAACTGCCCCACTTTGTAGTCTGCCTCATAAAATGCATGTGCCTTATCCATTAATTGGTCATAAGACTGCCCACTAGCATAAATGTTAGAGGCCTTGGTCCAAGAGCAATTAAACTGGTAGACTAGCTTGTTAAGACTGTGTCAACGGTCCTTAACTTGCTTTGCTAGTCTTTTCCGAGTTTTTGGAGTGGTGCTGTTGAAAACACTAGTAACATCTCCCCAGTATCGATCATTCTTCTTGTTATTTCCATTGATCGGGTCATTAGAGTTATTTAACCAAGAGCTCATCTACATTGTGAATAAGTAGGATTAGTTGTTATTTGACACCCTCAATATAAGCCATAATTACCCATATTACCATGTATGACTACATAGAAACTTACCAATCTTAGATCCTCTTCTTTAGTCCATGAAAGCCGCTTGTGGGTCCTAGTTTCTCCTTCCTCCTCGCCACTGTCAACATTAATGTGTGGCTGGGATTGCAAGTTTGATGGTGTAAGTGGAGTGCTTGAATTTGAACAATTTGGCGATGGAATCCCTACGGGAACCGAGGGACTTGGTGCAGGGTTATGAGCATATTGTATAGGACCGCCCACAAAATGGCAATTTTGTGACTGATGAGGAATTTGTCCAAGATTGTGGAATGTAGCTAGATTTTGGAAAAAGCTAATGAAACCACCGGGCGGACAAGAATAATTCCCCCTGGAAACAAACATTTATAAACCATGCAAACTTGGTATAGAATATGACGAGTGTTGTACTAGTGAGGTGTGGTCAGTCACTACAATACATAAATATATTAATTCATTAACACCATAAATTTAATAGGACTAGCAATGCACATCACATATGAACTCAAGTACAGGATTGTCAAATTTCTTAAGACTAGCAATGCACAGCACATCTGAACTCAAGTACTTGAATGTCAATTTTCATAAGACTAGCAATACAACCACACATTTGAACTCAAGTAGTGGAATGTCAAAATTCATAAGAATAGCAACGTGTGACGGTCTTTTCAAATCCAACTATATCATTAAGCCATGAAACAATGACAAAAGTACAGCCAATCAAGCAAACTGTAAGTATCATAAGACTAGGATTCTGTTATTATGCCATAAATGAACAACAGATATTCAATTGATGTTCCACATCTTGTAGGTTTCTTGTAGGATACTATAACATTGGCTGCATTTTTTGGGCCTGCATCAATAATCAAGCTCGGTTTATTCAAGAATTTTTTTTGGCCCTGCCGACACCCCATAACTTTGGCTTTCTGCTTCATAGTTAGAAACTCAAAATCGTGGAATTACAAGTGGCTGTTTATTGTTAATTTGCCATTTTTATTAGTTACAGAATCTGGTAAAACAGACAACCACAATGCTTAGGATTATAGTTAACCCAAATTGGTTTTAGAGTGTTGACAGAACCGAAACTGAACTAATATATATTCCTGGAAAATGATGACTACTAATCAAACAATCTAATTATTGTGACCAATAGCATGGAAAGACCGGCCACAAAGTCAAATGACTACACATAAACAAGGTGTTCATACCTTACTAGCTCTTCTGGTCTTAAGTCATAACTATCAAACAAAACACGATGATAAAAGTGCATTGACAATTATTCAGTATCTAACTTCCACTTAGAAGTAGTTCAACCACGCAAAGAATCAATGCATGCTTTGTTTCTATAACATCAAGTTGCATCATTTCCCCATTTTACAGTTCATAAAACAGCTATAACTAATCATATATTCAGGTTAGTATACTATTTTGACTAAAAGAAGAGTCCCAGAAAAATTAGGATGACAAACTGGAAGGGTTTAATCTAGTAATTATTAATTCTAGTGATAAAATCTGGAAGATGATAAAATCTGTGGAGTCTACTCGTAGCTGATATTCCTATGAAACAAGGAGAACTTGCAATTCGTATGAAAGAACTCATACCAATGTGCTGGATCTAAGGTTGGGGATGAGAGCTCGGGTGAAGCGGCTTGACCTTCGTGCTTGTCCCTTGCGACTGCTTCAGTTCCGCTTGCCCACCCAATTGCGGCGCCGGAGAGGGTGCCACCATCCGCGTGCTCCACGGTAGAGGCCGGAGGAGATCCCCATGGCGACAGCGACGGCGGATCCAACCGTGTCCGTCGGCACGGGATCTTCCCCTCCGGTGGGGCTCGTCGGGGAGGCCCGAGCTTGGACGAGGATGGAGTCAGGCTCATGAAGAAGTGAGCAAATCTTGGAGTGGAAGACAAACGGGACCTCGGTGAGGTGAGGAAATCGCGCGAGAAGGAAGTATCGTGGAGGGAAAATCTCGCACGATGGCGAAGACTGCGCGTGCGTCGGGGCAGGATGAGAAGAAATGCCGCGGGAAGGGGAGGATTTCGCGGGAGTGCTAGGGATTTGGCGGAGATAGCAAGGAGTACATTGCGCGGCAGCTCGACTGGGGATTTTGGATCGGCACAAATGATCGATCTCGGGGGCGACTTGTAGACGACTGATGTACAACGGCACGCAGGTCGTCGATTCCTTGTGCTATCGACCGTCTGTACATTTATCGACGACCTGCTCCTCTCTCTCTTTTCTCTTTCATCCACCTCATCCAATTGCTTACCTGGTAACTGTTATAGACAGCTGACTAGACACCATTGTACATGCCCTTACCAGATTCGAATCGATGAGCTGAATTTTCATTTCCTGTAAGCAAACAACCGTTGCCTTCGTGTCTTTTACCAGTTCCCTAACATCCGCTCGCCGAGCCGGCACATTAAAACCTCGAACATTCTAGTAGAGGATGTGGCGAGGAAATCGGGCGAAAACCTGCAACCTGAACAAAAACGCCTATGTACCGAATTTTTTTTTAAATAATACTTTTTTTAAACGGAATTGCGATTTTAATAGTCGGAAAAATTTTTTGCAAAATTAATACGTGGTCGCCAAACCGTACGGCGAATACCCTATTTTCGCCGAACCGTGTGGCGAACACCCTATTTTCGCCACACGGTTCGACGAAAATAGGCTAATTGCGCAATTAATTCCAGTTAACCATGGGCTAGGGTATTTTCACCATACTGTGTGGCGAAAATAGGGTATTCGCCACACAGTTCGGCGAAAATACGTATTCGCCGTACCATACGGCGAAAATAGGGTATTCGCCAAGCCATTTGGCGAAAATAGGTAGTCACCGTACCATATGGCGAAAATATACAAAACATGGCTCCAAAAATCATATTATATAGTGTTAGATGTTCCATTTATGCAAAAATATGTAGGAATCAATTGAGTTGAATACCCTATTTAACCTTAAGAAATTTGAAATGCATGAAATACTGAAGCACTTTCGGTAGGATGAAAATTATTTTTGCACGAATACCGCAGATTTGCTCTTTGATACATGTAGTACCATATTATGGAAAAATA
Organism: Rhipidocladum racemiflorum; assembly: GCA_036346355.1. Classification (NCBI taxonomy): domain Eukaryota; kingdom Viridiplantae; phylum Streptophyta; class Magnoliopsida; order Poales; family Poaceae; genus Rhipidocladum; species Rhipidocladum racemiflorum. Next base: position 265,697 of record JAYEVF010000040.1, read on the forward strand.
TTCCATGTACGCCTTTGTTCCCTACAAAAATATACCGCCACAATAACCCTAAGTACTATTGTCAATGATAACTTTTAAGCCTTTTCGGCAGCCTGTAAAATGTCACGTTTGAATGTATTTTTCGTCACGAATACCGCAGATTTGCTCTTTGATACATGGAGTACCATATTATGGAAAAATATTCCATATACGCCTTTATTCCCTACAAAAATATACCACCACAATAACCCTAAGTACTATTGTCAACGATAACTTTTAAGCCTTTTCGGCAGCTTGTAAAATGTCACGTTTGAATGTATTTTTCGGCACGAATACCGCAGATTTGCTCTTTGATACATGGAGTACCATATTATGGAAAAATATTCCATATATACCTTTGTTCCCTACAAAAATATACCGCCACAATAACCATAAGTACTATTGTCAACGATAACTTTTAAGCCTTTTCGGCAGCCTATAAAATGTCACGTTTGAATGTATTTTTCGGCACGAATACCGCAGATTTGCTCTTTGACACATGGAGTACCATATTATGGAAAAATATTCCATGTACGCCTTTGTTCCCTACAAAAATATACCGCCACAATAACCCTAAGTACTATTGTCAACGATAACTTTTAAGCCTTTTCGGCAGCCTGTAAAATGTCACGTTTGAATGTATTTTTCGGCACGAATACCGCAGATTTGCTCTTTGATACATGGAGTACCATATTATGGAAAAATATTCCATATACGCCTTTGTTCCCTACAAAAATATACCGCCACAATAACCCTAAGTACTATTGTCAACGATAACTTTTAAGCCTTTTCGGCAGCCTGTAAAATGTCACGTTTGAATGTATTTTTCGGCACGAATACCGCAGATTTGCTCTTTGATACATGGAGTACCATATTATGGAAAAATATTCCATATACGCCTTTGTTCCCTACAAAAATATACCGCCACAATAACCCTAAGAACTATTGTCAACGATAACTTTTAAGCCTTTTCGGCAGCCAGTAAAATGTCACGTTTAATGTATTTTTCGGCACGAATACCGCAGATTTGCTCCTTGATACATGGAGTACTATATTATGGAAAAATATTCCATATACGCCTTTGTTCCCTACAAAAATATACCGCCACAATAACCCTAAGTATTATTGTCAACGATAACTTTTAAGCCTTTTCAGCATCCTGTAAAATGTCACGTTTGAATGTATTTTTCGGCACGAATACCGCAGATTTGCTCTTTGATACATGGAGTACCATATTATGGAAAAATATTCCATGTACGCCTTTGTTCCCTACAAAAATATACTGCCACAATAACCCTAAGTACTATTGTCAACGATAACTTTTAAGCCTTTTCGGCATCCTGTAAAATGTCACGTTTGAATGTATTTTTCAGCACGAATACCGCAGATTTGCTCTTTGATACATGGAGTACCATATTATGGAAAAATATTCCATATACGCCTTTGTTCCCTACAAAAATATACCGCCACAATAACCCTAAGTACTATTGTCAACGGTAACTTTTAAGCCTTTTCGGCAGCCTGTAAAATGTCACGTTTGAATGTATTTTTTGGCACGAATACCGCATGGAGTACCATATTATGGAAAAATATTCCATCTACGCCTTTGTTTCCACTGATATAAATAGATGGTAAAACATAATATGAGAAGGTACCCAAAAAGGACAATAACAAAAGCATGTAGATGCAGCCAGCAACCTTAGTACGCAAACTCAACCTTAGTACGGCAGATACAACGGATATTACAACAATGACGACATTGCTAGGAGAAGTGCCAATAACACTGATTGTAATGGTGGAACAAGTGATCGTTCCGCCTATGTTCGTAGAGTGGGAATGATGCCATACATTTTCTACATATTACATCACCTGTCAATCTTGTGCGATTTGTTCTCGGACACCGCTCAATCTCTCTTATGAAAGAGCTCCATGGGCATGCGCAGTGCTCCCAGCTGCTGACCAATGGGTAGCCTATGCCATACGTCTCTGGGGTGTAAGAAGTAACTTGTTTGTGTGCATTCTGTGGAGTCCTGCCCTCCCATATGGGCATGCCATCCCGATTTCCGGTGCCCCCTATGTTAATACCACCGGGGTTCCCGGATGGCCTTTGTAATGCGTCAAGGATTTGTTGCGTACTGCGGACCTCGGCCGTCTGCTTCCCCTTATCCCGTACCATTCGAGAGGACGAACCCTCTTGCTCTTCCGGAGATTTGCCGAGACACCTCCTCTGTTTCGGCTCACACTCCACTATATGGTCCAGGAGGTGTGTGTTGGGCTTCTTGTTGTACAACCGAAAACGTGCCCTGCAGTCAATGCAGTATGCCCGCTGTGGTGGTTGAAGAATACCGTATGCACTGGTCCCGGCTTTTCCGGGAGGTAGTAGCACCACGGCGAGGGTTGCTCTCCCAGCTTATCAAATACGGGAAGTTTGAGATGTGGGTGGTACGCCTCCTGTCCACCAGTTGAAGTACCAAAGACCATGCATCCTCGGACAAAGGGCACCAAGAGAATCTTACGTCCGCTAGATCCTCGTCGCCGGTATCAACCACCGCCTCGGAGGCCATGGTCGCCTGATTCGGGGGCTTTGCGGTGGCCCCTGAGGAGGATTTTCTTGCCTTGACTTGAGCCATTTTGCAAACTTCTTTTTGAAGTCCTGTATGCGATGAACTAGTTTAGAATGGGTACTTTGTAGCTGAAACATGAGGCACATGAAACTCACCGATTGGTTGGTCCCTTGCCCACCGACCCTTAACTCCGGTCGATCTAGGTAGGGGACATATCCCGACGGCCTCTCCCACCGTGTGAAGTTCTCAGGCGAAGTGGGGTAGGCGTCGTGGCAGTTGTAGAGAAATTCGTAGTCACGCTGTTCGGCCGTCGATCCATTGGAAAAAGCAACAACGGTCCTCGCCCTAAAAAAATAACGATGCATGAAATGGTAGTGTTACCCTAATTTGTATGGACATCATTTGGTTTACCCCGGCCGCGGCACAACAAGAGTGAGCGCTAGCGTCAGATCTCCGCAAGGTAGATCGCGTAACCTTCGCTACCAAAGTTGCAGTCACATTTCGGCATGGCAGCTCCGGCAGAATCAAGGCGTCAACGCTACTCTCATCCGGTATTGGGGGGTTAGCCTTCGCTGTCGAAGAGGCGACAGAGAACGACATCGCGGGCCTCACCGTGTGTGTGGGGAAAACAGACTAAAGTTTATTGAAGTTACGGCAAGCAGTGATGCACATATCCCTCCCTCGGTGGGTTTATAAAGAGCTGGTGAAGGGGCAGCCAAAGGAGAGTCTCACGGACTTCAGAGTAGTTCAAATCCGCGAGCATCGGATGCTTCAGCAGCTTCTGATGACATGAGCCTGGCTATGCCCATAGCTTTAGACTGGGAATCTCTGCCATAGTCGGTTTTTGGCAGCATTATGCAGCTGAAATGACAAAGGCTGGAAAAGTTGATATGACAAAAGCTGAAAAAGCAATAATGACACGCGGTTGATATGACTAAAGCTGACAGAAATATATAATAGACCACGTATATGAGAAAGTACACAAAATAGATGGTAAAACATAATAGGAGAAAGTACCCAAAAATAACGCACATCCTAATCCTGATCACCCCCCAGTGGTGGATCCTGACCATGACCCCTAGCTTTCCTTTGCCGACGCGCCGAAAGGGGTGCATCGTCGAGAGGTCATGGGCGAAGCACCCGCGATGGTCCCGCCTGGCCGTAGTCCGAAGGGTTGTACCGAACCGCCGGGCAACGCATGCGGGGAGGCAACGTGTCTGGAGGAGGCTGCGTGATCTGCGTGGCTGGAGGAGGCGGCGCGGTATCGCGTGGTCGGAGGATGCCGCGTGAATCGAGCCTCTGCGAAGAATCGACGGGTCCAAGAGTCATGGACGTCGTGCCCTGACTGGGTGTCCGAAGTAGAGGCATGTCCTAGGAGGCCTACAGTACAGACATTAACATTTAATTATAGTGAGAAGATTAGATTCGAAACGTGATCAACTGAATTTTATCGACTTACCGGGTGTGGCGACCATGGTAGGCCCGCGTGCTGGTGCCTGCCAACTGGATCCTCCAGCCGTGCCTGGAGCTGGAGGCACCTGGGTGTGGAAGCTGGACCCTGGCTGTAGTGGTGGTCGAGAAGGTGGTGTCGGTGAGCCGAGCCCGGTGGCGGCCTGGACGAGGTGCCACCAAACAGGCCGGGCTGGGCCTCGCTAAGCAAAGACCAATCTCCACGATCTGTCAGGACTGCAGCTCCACACGCCCCATGGCCTCTGATAGCTGGTCCGGTATGAAAATGGTCCCCTGCAGCCTGAGACAGAAGTCGGTGGCATCTTTGGTGCAAGTCCCTCGCCTTGTCCACCTATCACGTACAAATAAATGATAAACATAACGACATAGCATTGAAATTACAATTGCATTAATGAGTAAAAATACAACGAGACTTACCATCTGGTGCAGTGCCACTCCTGCGTGGCTCTAGTACAAGTCTGCGACGCTTGGAGCAAACATCTGGGCCGGCTGCTCCTCGCGTAGGAGACGAGTACGGGTCCGGGGCACATACCAGGACAAGTACTCCTGGTAGGAGGAGGAGTCGTAGGGCGTGACCTCCTCGACAACGTCCTCCAGCGCCCCCTCCCACTACGCAAGCCACGGCGCCATCCTCTGCAGCAAGGTCACCATAGACTTCTTGGGTCCCTGGGTAGAGTACCTGCATAAAAGACCTCATTATTACAAATATATCGTAAGCACTTAGCATACATGTAGTGGCGAGTAACTCACGAGTGCACTTTCGCCGGCACGCGTTCCCCCAAAGGAACAGGGACCACCTGGCGTAGTCTGAACTGCCTGAGGACCCGGTGCGGCGCGTAGTCCTCTACGAAGACGTCGAAGACGAGCTTCCTTCTCGTCATCCAGTAAGCCTGGTCCCTGTAGCACAGCAGCGACAGCCCCACCGCAGCTCTCTCTCCTACACGCTCGTCGCTGTAAGGGTCCCAGACGACCTGCCCCTCCCTCAGGTGGTCGAAGCCTCCGTGAAGGAGAGGTACGCCGCATGTACCTGCAGACCTGCCTACTATGGCTGCAAGAGTAGAAATAACTGTAAGCACATGGCATTGAAATTACAATTCCATTAATGAGTAAGAACTTGTACCTGTCGCCTGGTCCAGAGCGAGCCCATCGTCGGTCGGTCCAGCGCATCACCGCCGTACATATCGGGGGTGTAGTGTCGTGGGTCGACGTGGGTCGACCCACGGAGAAGCGCTCGAATGACCAAAGCTGAAGAAGCAGTGGCATCCCGGTAAGATTGGGGTTCCTGCCTTTCTTCACGCACGCGTCGCAAAGGGCGCGGTACGTGGAAGCAAGAACCGCCGAACCCCAGGATACCTGCGATATGTCGTCAGGCTCCGAGTCCGCAATATCCCGTGCGTATGCTATCCAACGCGCATCCACGGTGTCGCCGTGACTCGACGTGAACATCACCCAGCCGAACAACCAAAGCAGATAGGCCTCAAGGTGCCTAGCAACCTGGTAGTCGGTGGGCTGGGCCGCCATCCGCTGCACCTGCGACAATTGAAAGAGTGTGATATCACGTTAATGCTATGCAAAGCTGGAGTAACATAGTAATATGTACAATCACTAACCTCGAACTGCGCCAACCACCTCCTCGATGGCCCGTGCTTTGCGCCTATCGGTAGATGTGGGTCGACCTCCGCAACCCCGGCGAAGCGCGCCTGCAAGTCCGCGTCCCACCCAGCAGGAGTCACCGAGGGTCCGATCGGTGCCCCGGCGATCGGCAATCCAGTGAGCATGGCGACGTCCTGCAGCGTCACCGTCACCTCCCCGAAAGGCAGGTGAAAAGTGTGCGTCTCCGGCCTCCGTGATGCGACCAAACACGCTAGCGGCCGAGTCGAGCGAACGGGAAACGCCGCGACCGCTGTGGGTCGTCACCCTCAGCCTGCGGGTCGTGCTCACCGGGGTCGGCAGCTGAACCCTCCACCATGCGAACTAGCGGAAGGAGCCCGCCACATGCCAGCCTAACGACGGACAACAGAGTTGAATCAATTGAATGTCATGAACACTAATTATACGAAAAATGTAACATGTACAAGTACTGCAACTAACCTGGTGTGGAAGCGAGGGTCAACGCACCATGCCTTATAAGGCACACGAATCCGCAATAAGGCCAACTTGTCATTCCCCTGTGTCGTGTGGACGTGCGCACGGTGCCGCGCATCCAACACAGGGTCCAGGAGTGAGTCGACCTGCTCCATCCCTGCACATAGAAATGTTTCAACATAAATCATACTCCTCAACGTACGGCAAACACGACATATATGAATAAAAGTACACAACATAAATCATACTCCTCAACGTCCGCTGTGCGTAATAACCGCTGTGTCAGGCCTCCGTGAAGGCGAGGTACGCCGCACGTACCTGGACACCTGCCCACTGTGGCTGCAATAGAGTAGAAATAACTGTAAGCAGATGGCATTGAAATTACAATTCCATTAATGAGTAAGAACATGTACCCGTCGCCTGGTCCAGAGCGAGCCCATCGTCGGTCGGTCCAGCGCATCACAGCCGTACATGTCGGCGGTGTAGTGCCGAAGGTCGACAAGGGGTCGACCCGTGGAGAAGCGCTCGAATGACCAAAGCTGAAGAAGAAGCGGCATCCCGGTCAGATTGGAGTTTTTGCCTTTCTTCACGCACGCGTCGCAAAGGGCGCGGTACGTGGAAGCAAGAACTGCCGAACCCCAGGATACCGCCGGTACATCGTCAGGCTCTGAGTCCGCAATAGCCCGTGCGTAGGCTATCCAACGCGCGTCCACGGTGTCGCCTTGACTCGACGTGAACATCACCCAGCCGAACAACCAAAGCAGATAGGCCTCGAGGTGCCTAGCAACCTGGTAGTCCGTGGGCTCGTCCGCCATCCGCTGCACCTGCAACAATTGAAAGAGTGTGATATCACGTTAATGCTATGCAAAACTGGAGTAACATAGTAATATGTACAATCACTAACCTCGAACTGTGCCAACCACCTCCTCGATGGCCCGTGCTTCTCGCCTACCAGACTGCGGGTCGACCTCGCGACTCCCGGCCAAACGCAGCAGTAGCATACGCTGGCCCCACCCACAGAGCCACCGAGGGGCCGATCGCTGCCTGGCGATCGGCAATCCAGTTGAGCATGGCGACGCCCCCGCAGCGTCACCGCCATCTCCCCGACAGCGGGTGAAAAGTGTGCGTCTCCGGCCTCAATGATCGACCAAACACGCTAACAATGAGTGGTCAGACGGAAACGCCGCGATCACAAGCGAGTCGTCACCACTGCGTGCTCTGGGTCGTGCTCGACGGGGTCGGCAGCTGAACCCTCCACCATGCGGACTAGCGGAAGCAGCCCGGCACGTGCAAGCCTAACGAGGAACCACAGAGTTGAATGAATTGAATGTAATGAACACTAATTGTACGAACAATGGAACATGTATAAGTACTGCAACTAACCTGGTGTGGAAGCGTGCGTCAACGCACCATGCCTTGTTAGGCACACGAATCCGCAGTAAGGGCAACTTGTCATTCCCCTCTGTCGTGTGGACGTGCGCACGGTGCCGCGCATCCAAGACAGGGTCCAGGAGTGAGTTGACCTGTTCCATCCCTGCACATAGAAATGTTTCAACATAAATCATACTACACAACGTACGACAAGCACGACATATGTGAATAAAAGTACACAATGTATAATAATAAAAGACATGAGGGTTGAACATAAATAAAGGTACACAACATGTGACAAACACAACATATCAGAATAAAAGACAACATATATGAATAAAAGACAACCAATCACGTCAATATTACAATACATATATGTATAAAAGACATAAGGGGTGAACATAAATAAAAGTACACAACATGTGAGAGACACAACATATATGAATAAAAGACACCCAATCGCGTCAATATTACAATAAAAGACATCCAACGTGCATATAATAACATATTTCGATACATAGCCACCACCACTTTCAGAACCTACACCCTATGTGCACTGGTTTGCCTTGTGGCCATACTCGCTGCACTCAGAACACCTCCTAAGAGGGCCACCCACTTCAGATTCATCCATGTCGCTATGCGAATGCGCCTAGTCTGTGGGATCGACAGATCGCCCTTCCGCACCCTCCGCAAGGTTGGATCCGCAAACAGATGCCCTCATCTCTGTTAATCGCAGTGAAATCACCGTGTGCACGAAAACCACGAAACTCACCCGACCAGATATGGACAACATGATCCTTCAAGTAGAAAGGGGACATGTATTGCGACGTGTTCATCCCAATTTGCCCACAAGCAGCCATCACGTGTGAGCAAGGAATATGGAGAAATCTTGGCTTATTGCAGGTGCATTCACACCATCCAGATGCCCCTTGGCCTAGATTAACCTCGTGCGTAATAACCGCTGTGTCCGTTCCCAATCCCCTTTTGCACCGAAGAGTCACCTCGAAGCGGTATTCAGTGACCCCGTAGCTACGCACAATATGTTACTGAGCTTTCATGGTTCGTTCCTCCATGTAGGTCATCATCCGCGAAACAATACGACGTTTGCAATGTCGAGGCATGAAGTACCGCTTCCGCATGTCTTTTCTGGTAGTAAGCAACGATGCCGTGCAACATGCCTTCAAGGATGGCCACAAGCGGTAGCGGACGCAGGCCTCGGATGACCCAATTGTAAACCTCGGCTATGTTCGTTGTCATCACGCCAAACCTGTTCAACGCATAACAGTTTAGAACAACAACCCAAATTGTTCAGCGGTGTTTTGATATTCTAATGTACCATATTAACCTGACGCCTCCGGTGTCATGGAGCAATGCCCACTTCTCAAGAGGCTCAAATTTCTATCCAAAGGCGAAACACTTAATGTTCCTTGACGTTCGTCTCCTCATATTAGGAGGGTCGAGCTCCCCAAGGGGTGTTAGCTTTTTGGGTGGGCATTCGTTCGGCATAGGTGGTTGCTTCTTCATCTCTTCGATATGCGCACTGGTGTGTTTATCCAACTCGGCAAATAGCGCGTTGAACTTACGTGCCTGATTCTGCTTGTATAAACTCTTAAACAGGTTCATCAGTTTCTTGCTTTTGAACTACCTGAAGAAATTGGCACCCAAATGTCTCATGCACCACCTGTTCTGCAAGTCAGGCTATGAAAATGGTTCATCTCGATCCTCCTGTAGAGTCTTAATTGCCGAGAGGATACCTTTGTGATGATCATGAATGATGCACATGCTGGGCCGATCACCAACTACCCCCACCTTCAGATGTCTGAAAAACCACAGCCAGCTATCCCGATTCTCACCCTCAACAAAAGCAAAGGCCAATGGAAGTATGTGGTTGTTCGCATCAATTGCAATGGCTGTTAGAATCTGCCCCTTGTATTTTCCAGTCAAAAATGTGCCATCAACACAAAGCAATGGACGGCAGTACCTGAATGACGCAATGCAAGGCCCCAATGAAAAGAAAGCACAACGAAATGTACAGATCCCATTTGCATCTGCTTCGCTTTCTTTGAAAGCGGTGTATGTGCCAGGATTGGTTTGCTTCACTACTTCAAGCACACGAGATAGGTTGCAATACGAAGCCTCGTATGTGCCAAACCTCTTCTCTAATGCTTTCTGCTTCGCACGCCAGGCCATGGAGTAGCTTATCTGATACTTAAATGTTCGTAACATTGCTTTCTGAATATACGAACACTCGATATCCCGCTTCTCAATGATTTCATTAAACATCACGCTAGCTATTACAGCCGCATTCAAGTTACGGTGTTTGACAAGAACATTTTCTAGTCTGCATGTGTGCTCGTCCACTCTTGATGCAATCCAATACGTCTCACACTTCGGCTGGTAGGCATGTACCTGAAATTCACAACCATCGATTACACACTTCACTGTGTACTTATCTGGGCTAGACAGGACAACCCGAAACTCTCTTTGCAGCGATAGTGCCTACAAGCTCACTGCCAACTTCAATTCAGAATTGTTCGGGAACATTTGATTCAACCGAATGGCACCAGCATTCATACTCACAATGCGAGTCATGGCCCCACAAAGCTTCCATACTAGCTTTGTTCGCCTGCTCCATTCATCGATGGGTACCTCCGCCGAGCCGATACTACCATGCATTTCATCATCTTCCTCCCATTCGTCATCTTCGCCGATGGTATCGGTGGTCCAACATTTCGGCTTCCTCTTACGCCGCCATGCGGTCCACCCAATCCAATTGATCCACAAGTTGATCGATATCCTCCCCTTCATTAGCCCGACCTTCGCGCTTGTCGCATCCATGTGATCATCCCATTGCTGCGTCAGCCCAAACCGACACCAGCTGAACTTGTTCATTTGTCGATGTCTTTGCTCTCGCTAACACCAAGAGTACTCACCTCTTCCCTAGGGCAAGCTTGCACCAAAGATCACACATTCGAGGCTAGATCCCTTGCACCACCTTAACCATTTCTCGCCACAATCTGTTCGATCCATCGCCTTCAACTCCTGCATAGGGTCACCCTTGCTACGCATGTATACGATTTGGATGGTAACAGAATAAACACTTGGATTCAGGGAAAAAATTGGGTCAACCAAAGTTTTATATCACGAATGCTAACAGTATCGGGGGACAAGTGCTCGGCCATGGTGACCGCAAAGCCGCTTAAATCCACTCCATTCTGCCCAATTTTTACTTCACCATCGCCATAATATACCCTGAATTTCACTGGTTCCGACATCACTGCGACGACATAGACAAAATAAATTTATGCATCCCTACTAAAATGTAAAATCTGTACCGTAAATTGAACAACGATAATTAACTATCGGGATATCGATAATATAATATTATAATAATATAGCGCACGTATAACATGGCTATTTGCTACTAACATGCAATGTTCAGAAAAATCGGCCGATTAGCTATTGATCGAAGCCCTAAAGATTCCATTTTTTTCCTTACGATCAAAAAACTGGGCATAACGATTAATCGGAATTAATCAGGTCTAACTAATATCACTACTCTAGATTAAACAACTAGAATCGCTATTCTAAATTGTACTGCTCTACATCGCTACTCTAAATTGCGCTACTCTACATCGCTACTCTAAATTGCGCTACTCTAGATCGCTACTCTAAATTGCGCTACTCTAGATCGCTAATCTAAATTACATTACTCTAAATCACTCTCTACATTGAAAAATACGAAATTAAACAAAGTTGCGATGTTACCTCCTCTTTTTTCTTCTCCTCCTCTTCTTCTCCTCTCCTCCTCTTCTTCTTCTTCTTCTCCTCTCTTCTCCTTCTCCTCCTCCTCCTTCCTCTCCTTCTCCTTCCTCTCCCTCTCCCTCTCCCTCTCCTTCTCCCTCTCCCTCTTCTCTTCCGGCGGCGGGCGCTCTCTGTTATTTTGAAACGGCGGGGCAGCAGAGATCAATCGATCGATCTCACGTGGGGCTTTTTTTACTGAGCAAATTTCGCCGCACCATTTGGCGACAACCTATTTTTGCCATACCATTTGGCGAAAATAGGGTCTTCGCCATACCATTTGGCGAAAATAGCCTTGATACCCGTGTAGCAGCTTAATTGCGGCGGTTAGGGTATTGTCGCCGAACCGTGTGGCGAAAATAGGGTATTCGCCACACGGTTCGGCGAAAATAGTGTATTCGCCGTACGGTTTGGCGACCACGCATTATTTTTGCAAAAAAAAAATTTCCGAGTATTAAAAACGCAATTCAGTTTAAAAAAGTATTATTTAAAAAAAAATTCCCTATGTACCTATCGCGGTTACCTAAAGAGGAACCAGTTGCAGAGCACGGAGACCAATAGCGACAAGCCAGACAGCGAGCACACGAAAATAACCAGCCGAAACAACTTCAAAAGATAAGGCTAAAGAAAGGCTGGAGCATTTGAACCTCGAAGAGGTGTCACAGACGTAACACCGAGAAGCAGTAGAGTTCTACAGAAAACACCGACAAGATGTGAAGAGCTACAGTACGACAGACGAAGGGGATTTAGAAGGCACTGGAACCTCTGCAAGCGCCAAAGGGTGGTCTTGCTAGCTAAAAGAACAAAAGCCCTACTCATAGCACACACGACACACAACAAAAGCCCTGCACTATCCGGGACAGCAGCATCTGCCAATCAGGCGGGCTGGACTTCCCAGCTATTCGCCCCTATTGCCGAGGCTAAGTCAAAGCCTCCTTGAACGCCTGCCAGCTGCGCAAAAGCTTCCAGGATCTCCGGTGCCAGCGGCTTCTGGAAAGCGTCGAGGTATCTGCGCATGTCGAAATCATCAGAGGATGAGTTATCTGACAAAATGCCTAATTTCTTTGCCAGTTGAAACTGGGCCTCCTCTGTAGCAGTCATCTTGGGGAGGGATTTATTAGCCAAACGTGTGCTACGACGCTGAAAGGTGAACCTGTGGGGGTTTGCAGGTAGTGCGCTGCGGTTGTGGATCCGGCAAGATTAGCTGGGGCAAACTTGCCGCCGCCAAGCTAAGGAACTCCTCTGAACGCTGAACCGGTTCTGGGTCAGCGCTGAGCAAGCCGCTTTGGGACTGAGACACTTGCAAAAGTTCCTCAACCATCGGGTCCACTCGTGGTCGTGGAGGGGTAAGATCACTTTCGGAGACAGTACGCGGCAGCTGCAAGTCATCCAGAGAGGGAACTGGCTGCAATTCCTTTAGTGGTGACCTGGTTCTGCTCCTACCGACGCGGTCGCCTGCTCGATCTTGACAAGACACTCGGCAAAGAACCGGAGAAGTGTTGATTGAGCGTCTTTTCCTGGCCCCTGGAACCGGTCTCCCTTCTTCTGCCTGTCCCCTGGTGCCTGAGTCAGTGGTTTATTTGACTGCTCATATTTATGGAGATGGATGACTTTGGTAAATTTGTAGGCAAATTGTTGCTAATTGCTAAATGTGACTTTATACATATACGCACACACTACATGAATCGTCATCTGATTCTACCAGTAAATTTTATATGCAGGTACGGTATTAGTTGATCAAGTACCTCTATGAGCCATACAATTAAGTTCCTCATTCATCCATGATGTTTTCCATGGTGCAATTTTATGTAAGCACTTGTGACATGGAAGAAATTTCAGAATTTTGCATTATTACAAGTAAACATGTCCCAAAATGTAGTCGTGTGTTTGTGTAGCAGCTATGTTTCAAGAACATACTGTGATTTATTCCATTGTGACAGAAATGCACGATCACTCTGTGTGGAATTTTTTTTTTAAAATAATACTTTTTTTAAACTGAATTGCGTTTTTAATATACGGAATAAAAAATTTGCAAAAATAATATGTCGTCGCCAAACGGTATGGCGAATACCCTATTTTCGCCGAACCATGCGGCGAACACCCTATTTTCGCCGAACGGTGTGGCGAAAATAGGTTAATGGCGCTATTAAACTGCCGCACGGGAATCAAGGGTATTTTCGCCACACAGTGTGGCGAACACCCAGTTTTCGCCAAACGGTGTGGCGAACACGATTTTACCGCCAAACCGTCTGGCCGAAAATAGGTTGTCGCCGCACGGTGTGGCGAAAATAGCTCGGTAAAATTACCCCGCGCCAGATCGATCGATCGATCGATCTATTCGTTCAGCCGCCGTAGCAGAGAAGAAAAGGGAGGGGAGGGCGAGCCACCGGCCGGAGAGAGGGAGAGAGAGAGAGGGAAGGAGAGAGGGAGAGAGAGGAAGAGGAGAAGAAGAAGAGGAGGAGGAGAAGAAGAAGAGGAGGAGAAGAAGAAGAGGAGGAGGAGAAGAAGAGGAGGAGAAGAAGAGGAGGAGGAGGAGGAGAAGAAGAAGAGGAGGAGGAGGAGGAGAAGAAGAAGGAGGAGGTAACATCGCATCGCCATTTCGTTTAATTTCCTGTTTTTTAATTTTGAGTAGCGATATAGAGTAGTGCAATCTAGAGTAGCGATTTAGATCAATGCAATCTAGAGTAGCGATATAGATCAGTGCAATCTAGAGTAGCGATATAGATCAGTGCAATTTACAGTAGCGATATAGATCAGTGCAATTTAGAGTAGCAATTCTAGTTCTTTAGTTTAGAGTAGCAGTTTTAGTTATTTAATTTACAGTGTTGATATTAGTTTGCATATTTAAATGTTTTGAAATGTACAGTAATGAAATTTAGTTATTAGCATTGTTGAAGAAATCATTAATCGGTAGCTAATTGGTCGACCTAGGATTAACTGAACAAATCGGTCAATTATTGAAAAAGTGATTAATCCCGTTTTATCGATCGGTCGGCCACGCTCTATCACCGTAAACTTAAAAAATGGAATCTTTAGGTCTTCGATCACGAGCCAATCGGCCGATTAATCCGTAACGGCCGATTTTTCGAACATTTAGCAAATAGACATATTAGACATGCGCTATAATATTATACGAATATAGTATCGATAGCGCGGTAGGGAAGGAAAAATTAATTATGTCTATGTCTATGTCGTCGCAGTGATGTTGGAACCAGTGAAATTCAGGGTATATTATGGCGATGGTGAAGTAAAAAATGGGCAGAATGGAGTGGATTTAAGCTGCTTTGCGGTCACCATGGCGGAGCACTTGTCCCCCGATACTGTTAGCATTCGTGATTTAAACTTTGGTTGACCCAATTTTTTTCCCTGGATCCAAGTGTTTATTCTGTTAGCATCCAAATCGTATACACGCGTAGCAAGGGTGACCCGGCTATGTGGGAGTTGAAGACAGTAGATCGAACATAGTTGTGGCAGAAATGGTTAAGATGGTGCAAGGGATCTAGCCTCGATTGTGTGATGCTGGTGCAAGCTTGCCCTAGGGAAGAGGTGAGTACTACTGGTGTGAGCGAGAGCAACACATCGGCTACAGCTGAACAAGTTCAGCCAGCGGTGTCGGTTGAGGCAGTAGCAGCGGGGGATGATCACATGGATGCAGCAAGCGCAGAAGGTCGGGCTGATGAAGGGAAGGATATCGATCAACTTGTGGATCAATTGGATTGGGTGGACCGCATGGCGACAGAAGAGGAAGCCGAAATGTTGGACCCAGTCGATACCATCGGCGAAGATGATGACCGGGAGGAAGATGATAAAATGCATGGTAGTACTCGCTCAGCGGAGGTACCCATCCCCGATGAATGGAACAGGCAGAACAAAGCGGGTATGGAAGCTTTGTGGGGCCATGACTCGCATTGTGAGTATGGTACTGGTGCCATTCGGTTGAATCAAATGTTCCCGAACAATTCTGAATTAAAGTTGGCAGTGAGCTTGTGGGCACTATCGCTGCAAAGAGAGTTTCGGGTTGTCCTGTCTAGCCCAGATAAGTACACAGTGAAGTGCGTAATCGATGGTTGTGAATTTAAAGTACATGCATACAAGCCAAAGTGTGAGACATATTGGATTGCATCAAGAGTGGACGAGCACACATGCAGACTAGAAAATGTTCTTGTCAAACACCGTAACTTGAATGCGGCTGTAATAGCTAGCGTGATGTTTAATGAAATCATTGAGAAGCGGGATATCGAGTGTTCAGATATTCGTAAAGCAATGTTACGAACATTTAAGTATCGATAAGCTACTCCATGGCCTGGCGTCTGGGCGAAAGCATTAGAGAAGAGGTTTGGCACATACGAGGCATCGTATTGCAACCTACCTCGTGTGCTTGAAGTACTGAAGCAAACCAATCCTGGCACATACACCGCTTTCAAAGAAAGCGAAGCAGATGCAAATGGGATCTGTACATTTCGTCGTGCTTTCTTTTCATTGGGGCCTTGCATTGCGTCATTCAGGTACTGCCGTCCATTGCTTTGTGTTGATGGCACATTTTTGACTGGAAAATACAAGGGGCAGATTCTAATAGCCATTGCAATTGATGCGAACAACCACATACTTCCATTGGCCTTTGCTTTTGTTGAGGGTGAGAATCGGGATAGCTGGCTGTGGTTTTTCAGACATCTGAAAGTGGGGGTAGGGGTAGTTGGTGATCGGCCCAGCATGTGCATCATTCATGATCGTCACAAAGGTATCATCTCGGCAATCAAGACTCTACAGGAGGACCGAGATGAACCATTTTCGTGGCCTGACCTGCAGAACAGGTGGTGCATGAGACATTTGGGTGCCAATTTCTTGAGCGTTCAAAAGCAAGAAACTGATGAATCTGTTTAAGAGGTTATGCAAGCGTAATCGAGGCACGTAAGTTCAACGCGCTATTTGCCGAGTTGGATAAGCACACCAAAGGCGCATATCGAAGAGATGAAGAAGCAACCACCTACGCCGAATCGAATGTCCACCCAAAAGGCTAACACCCCTTGGGGAGCTTCGATCCTCCTAATATGAGAGGAGACGAACGCCAAGGAACATTAAGTGTTTCTTTCAGATCGGATAGAGGCCGAGCCTCTAGAGAAGTGGGCATTGCTCCATGACACCGGAGGCGCCAGGTTAGTATGGTACATTAAAATATCAAAACAGCTAAACAATTTGGCTCGTTGTTCTAAACTGCTTTTTGCGTTGAACAGGTTTGGCGTGATGACAACGAACATAGCCGAGGTTTACAATTGGGTCATCCGAGGCCTCCGTCGCTTCCGCTTGTGGCCATCCTTGAAGGCATGTTGCACGGCATCGTTAGCTACTACCAAAAAAGGCATGCGGAAGTGGTACTTCATGCGACCACATTGCAAACGCCGTATTGTTCGCGGATGATGACCTACATGGAGGAACGAACCATGAAAGCTCAAAGAAAGATATGCAGCGTAGCTACGGGTCATTGAATACCGCCGAGGTGACTCTTCTGCAAAAGGGGATTGGGAACGGACACAGCGGTTATTACGCACGAGGTTAATCTAGGCCAAGGGGCATCTGGATGGTGTGAATGCAGCTGCAATAAGCCAAGACTTCTCCATATTCCTTGCTCACACGTGATGGCTGCTTGTGGGCAAATTGGGATGAACACGCCGCAATACATGTCCCCTTTCTACTTGAAGGATCATGTTGTCCATATCTGGTCGGGTGAGTTTCGTGGTTTTCGTGCACACGGTGATTTCACTGCGATTAACAGAGATGAGGGCATCTGTTTGCCGGATCCAACCTTGCGGAGGTGTGCGGAAGGGCAGTCTGGTCGTCCACAGACTAGGCGCATTCGCAACGACATGGATGAATCTGAAGTGGGTGGCCCTCTTAGGAGGTGTGTTCGAGTGCGAGTATGGCCACAAGGCAAACCAGTGCACATAGGGTGTAGGTTCTGAAAGTGGTGGTGGCTATGTATCGAAATATGTTATTATATGCACGTTGGATGTCTTTTATTGTAATATTGACGCGATTGGGTGTCTTTTATTCATATATGTTGTGTCTCTCACATGTTGTGTACTTTTATTTATGTTCACCCCTTATGTCTTTTATACATATATGTATTGTAATATTGACGTGATTGGTTGTCTTTTATTCATATATGTTGTGTCTTTTATTCTGATATGTTGTGTTTGTCACATGTTGTGTACCTTTATTTATGTTCAACCCTCATGTCTTTTATTATTATACATTGTGTACTTTTATTCACATATGTCGTGCTTGTCGTACGTTGTGTAGTATGATTTATGTTGAAACATTTCTATGTGCAGGGATGGAACAGGTCAACTCACTTCCTCGACTCCTGCCTTGGACGCTACACTGCATGCACGTCCACACGACAGAGGGGAATGACAAGTTGCCCTTACTGCGGATTCGTGTGCCTAACAAGGCATGTTTGCGTACTAAGATTGCTGGCTGCATCTACATGCTTTTGTTATTGTCCTTTCTCATATTATGTCTTACCATTTAATTCTATCAGCGTAAACAAAGGCGTAGATGAAAAATTTTCCCATAATATGGTACTCCATATATCAAAGAGCAAATCTGCGGTATTCGTGTTTAAAATACATTCGAACGTGACATTTCACAAGTTCTTGAAAAAGCTTAAAAGTTATGGTTGACAATAGTACTTAGGGTTATTGTATGGCGGTATATTTTTGTAGTGAACAAAGGCGTAGATGAAATATTTTCCCATAATATGGTAATTCAGTATATCAAAGAGCAAATCTGCGGTATTCGTAGAAAAATACATTCGAGCGAGACATTTTACAGTCAATAAAAGGCTTAAAAGTTATTGTTGACAATAGTACTTAGGGTTATTGTGGCGGTATATTTTTGTAGTGAACAAAGGCGTAGATGAAATATTTTCCCATAATATGGTACTCCATATATCAAAGAGCAAATCTGTATTCGTAAAAATACATTCGAACGAGACATTTTACAAATTTGCCAAAAGGCTTAAAAGTTATAGTTGACAATAGTACTTAGGGTTATTGTGGCGGTATATTTTTGTAGTGAACAAAGGCGTAGATGAAAAATTTTCCCATAATATGGTACTCCATATATCATAGAGCAAATCTGTGGTATTCGTGCGAAAAATACATTCGAACGTGACATTTCACAAAGTTGCGAAAAGGCTTAAAAGTTATGGTTGACAATAGTACTTAGGTTATTGTGGCGGTATATTTTGTAGTGAACAAAGGCGTAGATGAAATATTTTCCCATAAAATGGTACTCCATATATCAAAGAGCAAATCTGCGGTATTAGTCTTAGAAAAATACATTCGAGCGTGACATTTCACGAAATTTGCCGAAAAGGCTTAAAAGTTATTGTTGACAATAGTACTTAGGGTTATTGTGGCGGTATATTTTTGTAGTGAACAAAGGCGTAGATGAAATATTTTCCCATAATATGGTACTCCATATATCAAAGAGCAAATCATGTATTCGTGTTTAAAATACATTCAAACATGACATTTCACAGTCGAAAAGGCTTAAAAGTTATTGTTGACAATAGTACTTAGGGTTATTGTGGCGGTATATTTTTGTACTGAACAAAGGCGCAGATGAAATATTTTCCCATAATATGGTACTCCATATATCAAAGAGCAAATCTGCGGTATTCGTGCCAAAAAATACATTCGAACATGACATTTTACAGGCTGCCGAAAATGCTTAAAAGTTATGGTTGACAATAGTATTTAGGGTTATTGTCGCAGTATATTTTTGCAGTGAACAAAGGCGTAGATGAAATATTTTTTCCATAATATGGTACGATACCTACATATTTTTGCATAAATGGAACATCCAATACTATATGCATATGATATAATTATTTTATTCCATGTTTTGTATATTTTCGCCATACGGCTTGGTGACTACCTATTTTCGCCATACGGCTTGGTGACTACCTATTTTCGCCATACGGCTTGGCGAATAATATATTTTCGCCGTATAGCATGGCGACTAACTATTTTCGCCGAACGGTGTGGCGAATACCCTATTTTCGCCACAACGTACGGCGAAAATACCTTAACCCATGGTTCTGAACAATTAATAGCGCAATTAGCCTATTTTCGCCGAACCGTGTGGCGAAAATAGGGTATTCGCCACACGGTACGGCGAAAATAGGGTCTTCGCCATACCGTTTGGCGACGGCATATTATTTTTGCAAATTTTTTATTCCGTATATTAAAAACGCAATTTGATTTAAAAAAAGTATTATTTAAAAAAAAATTCCTCTGTGTGCACCAATAAAAGTCTTTCAACAACATACTGAATTGCATAGCTAGTTTACTAAAACATGGTTGACTTATGTTTGTCAGATCATAAAACAGAACTTGAAACTACAGGTAGCATGCTAGATAGTACAACTGCATAGCTACTTTACTGACATCTAGCTGCCACCTCTTTTGCATGTTAATGCAGAGTTTTTTTAAACATAAAGGACATCCATATTTTGTAGAGATCAGTGTTTTTATCTTGCAATTTTACAATAGTCATGCCAACTTATACAAAAAATCACTATCTTTTGTAGCAAGCACATATGCTTTTCCTTCTAGTACAAGTTGCACAAATCTTGAACCAAGCGAAGGGGTAAGTAATCACCATCTACCCTTCATTTATACTTTAATAGTTGTGCAACTTTTAAAAGGAAGAGCGTAGAAGCACCTCTCTATGTAACTGTTTGCTAAATGTGTCTGAAGATACGGTCTTATTCCAAATATGATCCTTGAAAAGCTTTCCTGGATAATGATGCTCGGTTCTTCTCAAATAGCCACATATGTCGGCGGACAGATGCCGAGAAACACTAGTCCTGCATGTACAGCAATTAAACATTTCAGAAGTTTATGAGAGTCAGCCAAAAGAATACAACGACTCATGATATTATAGCTCCAACCTTCAGAGATTTGTCAGAGAAATGTCTCGATGTTCATTAAAATGGCGAATAACTGGAACATGCTCAACCCTCCAATGGTTAGCACCTCCCTTCATCAAGCTTTCCACCAAGTTCTTTGGCATGGCAAATAAGTGAAGCTCTTTGAGATTCTCTAGCCCTTCTATACCATCTGCCATGGTGAGCAACTTGTCACAAGACCTGATGGACATCTTCTGAAGGCCAGGCATTGCTCTCCCAAGGCTGATATTCTCAAGGTTAGTTAGATGGTCCAGCTCTAGTATCTCAAGCCTGACAAATCCTTGGGTGAATTCTAGCTTTGTCCCATCATAAGCTTGGATGAGCGCGAGTTCAATTAGAGGGAGACTTTGGAGCTCTTTAAGTGAGTCCTCATTCAAACGTGACCACCTAAGCCGTATCCTTACAAGGTTCCCGAGGGAGTGCAGCCAAGAAGGTATGCCTGGCAAAGGTCCCCTCAAATAGAGACGCCTGAGGCCCTGAGGAGCAGGATTCAGTGATCCCAGATCAAGAATCTCATCATCAAGTGATGAAGCTGAAAGAGAGAGAAGTTCTGTCATCTTGGAAACTGAGGAGCAGAGGTGCATGCTATCCCGTTCACGCAGCTTGACAATGCCCAATCTCTTCAGCTGTGTCAGCCTACCTAGCTCCTTGATGGTCCCATTTTCTTGGTTTGCTTCAACGTCAGTGAGCTTCTGCAGCTCTTTTAGCTGCCCTATTCCTCGGGGCAGTGCGACTCCAAGGGTATAGTAGTACGGTGGATGACGCCCAGAGTAATAGCGGTAAGCAAGGAGGTGACGAAGGTTTTCAAGCTTGGTGATTCCTGAAGGCAGCTGAGAGACATACGTGCCTTTCAGGTCCAATGTTTGCAGGTTCATCAGCCTTTTTAAGGACTTTGGAAGTTTGTCTATCCTTGTATTCCTCAGGCTCATATAACGCAGGTAGAAAAGATCAGGCAACTCCTCTGGAAAGCTCTCAACTGGCGCACCCTCCAAGTCCAGGGTCCTCAGCAGCCGAAATCCAGCTAAAAATGCACGCAACGATGTGGTGCTTATTGAGCTTGCACCAAAGACAAATAAAGTGCGGAGGTTGGAGCAGCTGGTGTCTTCTAGGAAGTCATCATTGGTATTCATTATGGACAGACGTCGCACATTTCCCCTGACCTTCTTGACTCCTCGGGTCACAGGAATGCCAAAATTATCCTCCGACGACTTTAGGATAATGATCTCTCGCAGCATATCATGGACACCGCAGCTCTTCACCCCCCCATAATCATAGAAGTCCGTCACTTGGACCATGCTCCTGTCTATGAGCTCCGTCAGATAGCGGCCTGCAGTGTCCTCGAGTGTGCTTCCCTGTTCTTTCTTGATGAACCCTTCGGCCATCCACAGCCGGATCAGTGTCATGCGCTTTATTGAGTACTTCCTCGGGAACATGATGAAGTACAAAAAACAACATTTGAGGTGGTGAGGTAGGTCACTGTATGCAAACCACAGGATGCTAGGGAGGGTAAACTCGGGGCTGTACTTCTTGTGCAGGTTGTCAAGAACATGCTTCCATACCTCGACGGTTCTTTCCTTCATTGACATTAGTCCACCAATGGTGACAACAAGGAGGGGCACACCATGGCACTCTGTGACAATCTTCCTTGCTGTCTCCTCTATTTCGGTTGGACATCTTGCCTGAAGTCCAGGGAAAGCCTTGTGGCAGAAGAGCAGCCAAGAGTCATCATCCTTCAGTGGCTTCTGCTCAAAGATCTGAATGTCTGATGATAGGCGGCACTCTTGCCAACTTCTTGAACTCGTGTTGAAACGATTATTCGACTCCTGTGACCATTGTTGGGTAGAGCAAGTTTCAAGTAATCCCACGTGTCAGAGTTCCATATATCATCCAGGACAACCAAATAGCTTTTGTCAGCAAGATACCGCCCAATGATCTCAGCAAGCTGGATATCATCCATGAAGCCAAGGCTTGTCGGTATCTCCTCCAACTTCTCAACAAAGATTTGCAGCATGATGCTCTTCAGTAGATCCAACATCGTAATTGGGGCACCGATCGTGATCCATGCATGGCATCGGAATCTGCCTTGCACTTTCTTGTCATTGTAAACACTCCTCGCAAGAGTAGTCTTGCCGACACCAGCACTTCCAATCACAGAGATCACCCTCAGCTGCTTGGCTTCGTCCAGCAACAGTTCAGTTACTTTTGCCTTTGCCAAATCAATGCCTATCACTTTAGCCTCATCCAGTGAAAGCATGTCAAGCTGCCGGTCGCCCAACTGGTACCTTGTTGGATTCGCTGGTGTCTCCTTGTCATCCAAGTTCGTCAGCAGCGACAGCCTCAGCTTGATGGTATCGATGCGGGCACTGAGAGATTGGACCTGCTTGTATATTCTCTGCCGTGTGAGGAAATTGATTGGTTGAGCAATGCATGACAGGATGCTGGAGCCTTTTGAGTTGCAGGTCTTCAAGAGGGACTTCTCGAGGATATCTTCAATGTCACGGTTGATCTCGCGCACTTGCTGCAACCACATCTTGGCTGTTCGGGCCATAGTCTCTACCTCGGGGCCTCGCAGGGTGGTGCTGATGGATTCAATCGGCTCTTTCACCGTGTCCATGTTCTCCCACAGCATCCTCTGGAGGATGTCCTGCTCCCTCTGGAGCACTTCCATGAGCTTCTCCTGAGGTGACGGAGTAGCAGGGGCGGCCATGTCGGTGCACTGATTATAGCTCTCCCTCTCCAAGACAAAAAGAATTGGGAAGGCTCCAAGAAATTACTCTTGCTTCCTTCGATGTTCTGATGTGTGGGGAATTATCTCTACAGAAGTTGGAGGTGTTAAAGTAGGCAAGGTGGTAATTAACATGAGCACAGAGTGCTGCGAACTGGCAGAGAAATTAAAGGGTGCAAGCCAAAGTCACCATTACCAACCTCGGTGGTGAGGAGACCATGGTGTGAAAGGAAGAAGCCAGCTACGTGCTTGAAGATATCATGGGGCAGCGAATGGTCCAAAGCAGCTAGCTGAAGGTAAAACGTTGCTTGTTAGACTAAATGAAAGGTTTAGAAAGGGAAGCTAGTGTTTTTGTTTTGAGAATTCGCCAAGTACATATATAAAACTTTCAAGGAATGTATTATTATTGGTTTGCTGAGATGTGAAATGCTTAGCTGTCTTTTGGGCTGACAAAACATAGACAAATGGCAGATTTATGATCTCAAGTACTTTACAGAGGATGTGCTGCCGATTGACATACATGACAAAATATGCTATTCAAGTTTAGATTGTACACTACCAATGTTTATACACTGTATATGCAATTTTAAAACCAATACGGGCGTTCTGTTTTGAGTTGTGTGAATCAAACTATGGCGACTCCTTGGATCATTTAAAATGATCTTTTGCTCTGGATAAGGAATGCTTGGTGTCCGTAATTCTATGAGTTACCAATTACATGGTCCGATTAACTATGCTTCTGAACCAAAACTTACATATAGAAGGATTTGAAAGATATTCTAAGGAGTCACGAAATTGGAAATAAGAAAGTATATGTGTGGAATAATGTTCAGTTCGTTTTTCTAACCAATTTTACGGGGATAAATTGTTTTCTAAATCTTCATTTACATGCCAAACAGATTACGATACGTAAAGCTTGGTGGTTGCCATTTGAAGCTGTGGTCTTGATTGTTAGACAACCTCGCTATCGAATAGTCCGGGGTTGCCTAATAGATCTAAAGTGGAGAACAAAGAGAGAGGGCGAGAGACACAATATGAGGAGGAACGAGTCTGCTTTATTATTCTGTATGCTTGTATACAATGGGGTGACCCCCTGCCTCCTATATATAGCGGTTCTGCTTAGAGATAAGGAAGAGTCCATATAGGATACGAATCCGGTTTCCTAACACTCCCCTTTGGACTCTTCACTGCGAGATGCATATCCTCATTAAAACTCCACAAAAACCCAGTGGGAAAAATAATTGGAGAAAGAGTACATAGCACACGCTTGCTGTGTTGCACGGATTGCCTCATCAAAAACCTTATGTAAGAAAACTTCAATGAAAAACTTACTTAAGGAAAAGAGTACAATCCACCCAAACTTCAATGTTAATCTTCAAGATTCACGTTGGGTACTCAAACTTCATATTTGAGATTTATGTAGGAGTATGTGAAAATTCTCCCCCTGAAATCTGCACTTCTCTAAGCCTCATCATCCCGATTCCTCTAACACATCTTTCAAAGGAAGATGCCGGGAGTGACTTAGTGAATAAATCTGCGAGATTTTCACACGACTTAGTATGCAGTATCTTTATTTCATTCATCTTATGCAATTCATGAGCATAAAAGGACTTGGGGTTGATATGCTTTGTGAGGTTACTCTTCACATATCCCATTTGCACTTGAGCAACACAAGCTGCATTATCTTCATAGATAATGGTGGGGGTTTGTTCCATGTTCAAACCACATGACTTCTGGATGTGATGAACCATTCTTCGAAGCCATGCACATTCTCGAGAGGCTTCATACAAGGCAATTATTTCTGAGTGGTTTGTCGACGTTGAAACAAGAGTCTGCTTAGATGACTTCCACGAAATTGCTGTTCCACCGCAAAGGAAAACATACCCAGTTTGTGACTTACCAAGATATGCGGGTCTGGATAGGTACCAAAGATCGGCATAGCCAACCAAATTCAATTCATTGTTTCTTCAGAAACAAGCCAAGGTCTTTGCTTCCTTGAAGGTAACGGAAGATGTCCTTTACCCCTTTCCAATGCCTTTTGGTGGGTTCTCAGACCGTAACGCGCTAGCAAATTCACTGCAAACGCAATGTCCGCCTAGTGCTATTCGCGAAGGTACATGAGCGCTCTAATTGCACTCAAGTATGGGAATTCCGCCCCAGACTTCCTCCCCCTCTTCTTTAGGCCTGTACGGGTCTAGGTCTGCTTGGAGTGACCTTCCGACCATTGGGGTCTTTGCGGGGTATGCCTTTTCAAAACCAAATTTCTCCAACACTTTCTGCGTGTAGGAAGATTGGTGTACCAAGATTCCGCCTTGGACATGTTCAAGCTGCAAGCCTAAACAAAACTTAGTTTTACCCAAGTCTTTCATTTCAAATTCAGACTTCAAGTATGTGCATGCTTCTTCAATTTCTTCATCCGTCCCAATGATGTTCAAGTCATCTACATAGACGGAGATTATACAAAATCCATTCGAGGATCGTTGTATAAACACACATGGACAATCTTCGTTGTTCGTGTAGCCTTTCTTGCAAAGAAAGTCACTTAAGCGATTGTACCACATTCTTCCCGATCGTTTTTAGCCCATACAAGCTGATTTCTCCAATTTCACATCAGATAGGTTTCAGTTTGCTCTGCCTTGGTTCGGATCGGGATACCTTCCTGCACTTTCATATAAATCTCCGAATCCAGGTTTCCATACAAATATGCTGTGATAACATCCATTAGCTTCATTTTCAACTTCAAGTTGACTGCCATTAAGATCAAGTATCTAAAGGTAATTTCGCCCATGACCGGAGAATAGGTTTCTTCATAATCAACCCCAGGACGTTGAGTGAAACCTTGAGCGACAAGCCTTGCCTTGTACCTTACAACTTCATTGTTTTCATTTCTCTTGCGAACAAAACCCATTTGTGACCTACGGGTTTATATGGGGAGGCGTATGCACACAAAGCCCAAACACCTCTCTTTTGTTCAGAGAGACTAACTCTCATGGTGATTGCCTTCTTCCAATCTTCCCAATCGAGCCTTTTCTTGCACTCGCGAGAGATGCGGGCTCTGGATCATAATTAATGATCGTGGCAATCTTCTTTGCAAAGTATGCATCAACATTGGTCGTTGCTCTATTCATTGATTCTCCGATATTACAAAATTTATGGCCATTTCGTCATGGTGTGCTTCATGCACTTCTACTTGCTCTTCATTGCTATTTTCCATTCCAGAGCAAGTTCCTTTAGTTTTTCTCCGCCAATGTGTGCGCACACATTATTTCCGCTGGCTTCTTCCAATGGAAGGTTCAGATCTGGAATTGCCTTTTCCATAGGCTTCTTTCCAAAGGCCAGTCTCAACTGCTCCTTCTTGCTTTGGGGCACTTTTGTGATTGACTGTGGTAAGTCCTCTTGCCCGCTTTCCCCAGACGCCTCCGGTACTTTGGGTTTGAGAAGCCGATTTCTGTTCTTTTCTTTGAGGCCTCGAACAGATGAG
The DNA here is from genome assembly GCA_036346355.1 of Rhipidocladum racemiflorum. NCBI lineage: Eukaryota > Viridiplantae > Streptophyta > Magnoliopsida > Poales > Poaceae > Rhipidocladum > Rhipidocladum racemiflorum. The sequence goes on from JAYEVF010000040.1 coordinate 292,189, forward strand.
GGATACCTTCGCTTTCTTAGGTATTTCCACCCTCTCTGGTGCATTTCTTGCGGGTACATGTGACTTAACCACGCTCTTCAGATCACAAAAATGATCAGGCAGTTCATTTGCTAAATTCTACAAATCAATTATCTTCTGGACTTCTTGATTTGCTTCATTAGTGCGAGGGTCATGTGCGGGGATCCCAGTGGAATGCTATATTATTTCCCGGCATTTTTCATCCAATGGTTGATTCTCTCCCCCTAATGACGGGAAACGGTCCTCGCTAAAGATACACAATGAATCGGGCAGATGCAAGTCTTCAATCATGGGTTCCAAATACCTGATTATGGATGCACTCTCATAACCAACGATATCCTGCATTTGCGGAGAGGGCCCATTGCAGTCCATTTGTGGGGTGGTATAGGTACATATACCATACAACCAAAATTTCTAAGATGGGAAATCTTCGGGATGACCCCTTGCACTAGTTGCATAGGTGAATGGATGTTGTAGGTCGATGGTCTATATAATTGATGAGTGCTGCTGCCTGCAGGACTGCGTGTCCCCAACAAGTGTTGGGCAAGTTACAACTCTGCAAGAGCGGTCTGGCAATGAACTTAATCCTCTTTATTAGTGCTTCAGCTAGCCCATTTTGCGTATGGACGTGCGGTACAGAGTGCTCAACAGTTATTCCCGTTGCTGTGCAATAATCATCAAATGCCTTGGAAGTAAATTCGTCGGCATTGTCCATTCGAATGGACTTCACGCGATGATCAGGAAAAGCATTCTTAATTCTGATCTCGCGAGATCGGTTTGCGAATGTATGATTCCTTGTTGACAAAGAAACATGTATGCGACCATTTCGAGGAAGCATCAATGAGCACCATAAAGTATCGAAATGGCCTCGATAAGGGCTGAATCGGGCCGCAAATATCCCCTCGAATGCGTTCCAGAATGCAGGATTTCATGTTGCACTTTCATAATAGAGGGTCTAGTTATTAATTTCCCGGTGGCACATGCATGGCACACAAAATCTTCATGATTCGGGAAATTTTTAACATTGATGCCATGACCTTGTGAGTTATTAACTATATTTCTCATCAATCTAAGACCAGGATAACCTAATCTACAATGCCATAAAGAAAATAATTCAGAGCTTCTAAAGACAGTCTTCAAAGAAGTATACACTGCGTGTGCATTGATTCTCGTGTAGTACAACCCAGATTCATATGAGGGACATTTTTCTAGTACCATCTTTCCATATTCCGCATGCTTCACAATGCACAAGTGTTCTTTGCCATTTTCTTCATTGGTTTCTACGTGAAACCCATTGGCGCGGATATCCTTAAAACTTAAGAGAGTGCGTGTTGATTCAGGGTACAAGAGGGTTTCTTCAATTACCAAAGTTGTACCCATTGGCAATATAATTATGGCTCTTCCTGAGCCTATTATATGTGTATCGCTTCCTGCGATTGTCGTAATCCTTCCAAATGCTCTTCGTGATCGCCTGGAAGTATTTCACTCTCTTAAGATGGTATTTGTTGTGCTACTATCAACAATGCATATTTCCTCCATTGGGCGCTACACGATTTCTAGATGAAAGGAAATATAATTCTAATCGCATGCTGGTAAAGTAAATCAAACATTGCTTGTAAATAAAGAATACCGAATAAAGAATAAAATGCAATTCTTATTCATGAGAAAGTAAAAGTATATGCTCTTCGAGCTTACAATTATTCAAAATCAACTAATCAATCGCAATCTAAAGGAAAGTGCTAATAGTGCTATTCATGCACTAAACGGAATCAGTAGTATGCATTCACTTCTCGCTTCTATGTCATCCACGTATGTTTTCTTCATTGGCCAAGAGCTTGGCCGCATCATCGATGTCTAGACCGGCCGCGAGGATGAAGCATGTGGGGTGTCAACTTCCATGACATCATCATTGCCTACTTCGCAAAATGTGCCTCGCCATTGTATTTCCTTTGGCCTTCTTCTTGGCCTGATGTGCATTGATCACTTCCTTGGATTCCCTGGCATATTTTTGACCAATGCCCCAAGTGTCGTGATTTGAAGCACGCTTGGTTCTCGCTGTCCATACGGCTTGCCTTGCGGCTTTTCCTTATCATCCCTCTTCTTTTGGGCTATGGACTTTCCTTTGGCCTCGATGTTTCTCTTTTCCACCCTTCTTGACCCACTTCATGTGGCGGGCTTTTTCACCTTATAGCTGTTGGCATTGATTTACGGTACAATGCTCCTTCCAGTGGTCGTGAGACGAAGTTCTTTCTGAGAGCTTCATCTTGTGACTCCAAGAACTTGCATAACATCAATCAGTTCGCTATACTCCTTGTATGCGCCCTAACGATAGTCGGGCACTCTGGATAGCATTGGGGTGAAAAGTGGAAAGAGTTTTCTCAATCTCCTCCTCCTCTGATCTTCTTGCCACATAGGGAGAGATTAGTACAAATTCGTGCAAGGCGTAATTGTATTTGACCACTGCTTTGTAGTCCGCAAACCTCAGACGCACTCCAATCTTGCTGCTTGGGGCAAGATTGTGTATTTGAGCTTCTCGAACCGCTTCGAGTGCAGTCCATAGCTCAATTGCACTTTCTTCACCATGTATTCATTTTTCAGGGTGGTCGAGAGATGGTGCCTGAGGAAGTGCAATTCTTGATCGCTCGCTTCGGCAAGAGGTGGTGCGTCCTTCGAGGAACCTAAGCCGATGACAGCTCGGAGCTTCTTGCCGCCGAGTACGATCTTCACATCGGATGCCCAAGTGAGGTAGTTTTGACCGTGCTGGGCCAATTCTTCAAACTCACGGTTCACAATGCCAGACATCTGCATTTTTACAAGATTCCAACATTAGATTACTGCGTGTAATCTAATAAAGTGTGATTGCATAATTCATAAAATGCAGAAAAATAAATTCCATAATTCATAAATGCGGGAAAGTAAATTCTCATGAATTTCCAGTAAGCTAAACATATCAAACAATACATGCAAATATTCATAAGTACAGAAAATAAGGCTAAGTACAAAATAAAACAGAGCCAATAAATTTTCTGAATTTTTTCTAGATATTCTTCATATTTTTTAGGCAATTTTCATAATTTTCTAGAATTTCTACTTGATTTCTCTGAATTTCTAATCATTTTCTGCGGAAAAGAAAACAGAAAAGTAAAAAACCGGGGGCAAGAGGGTAAAACCCCCTCCCCCCGTGCGCCAAAACCTGGACTTCAATCCAGTTTGAGGGGGGCGACGGGTCCAATCAGGCTTCAATGCCGATTTGACCAAGGAAAAGGGACTTTATGTCCCAGTGGACTTCATGTCCTGCTTTGTCTGAACTTCAAGTTCTGCTTTGGCGCAAAAGCAACCGGCCGGGAGCGGGCGTGGCAGGCGAGCGACTTCGGGGCGCCGCGGCTGCGAGCTATTCCGGCTGACGGGAACGGCACGGCAGAGACGGCGACATGCGACTGCAACGGCAGCTCGACGCCTGTGCCGGCGGTTTGCGGCCTGCAGCCTGAGCTTCAAGCGCGGGGAGGCAATACGCCGGGAGGGCAACGGCGGGCGGCACGACTGCATGCGGGCCAGAGCAAGCGCCGACGGTCGACGCAGCCAGCAGCGGACACCAGGCGGCGGTCAGGCATGCGCGATGGCTTCGAGCCATCGGCATGCGGCGGCGCTTGCGCGCTTCATTGCCAGGCCAACGATGGTGGCTTAATGCTTCATGCACCAGACGGTTTATGATGGCGTGTTGCGTGGTGCTTCTGGGTGGCCGACCAATGCTTACTGCTTCGAGTGGGCTGCTGGCGGCCGGAGGCGCTACATGCACGGGAGGCAAGCACGGCCGGTGGCTTCGTGCCGAGGAGCAATGCGTAGCTAGAAGTATGTAACTAGCAACGTGACCCATTGAAACATAGGTAGCATGCACGTAGCAATCCATTTGCTTTGAATGGCAGTATGCATGTATAGTAATGCAAATGGCAATGATGCAGATCTCCTCGTGGTTCGCGGCTTCGCGTGCCTACCGAGCAGAGCGACGCCGCTTCAAGCCATGCGCCCGGTCGTCCTGTGGCGCTTCAAGCAAACCGGTGGCACTTCATGGCCGGTGGCTTCGTGCCATACATTGTACCTTGTTCGTAGAACGGTAGCTTCGTGCCACAGATACAGATCTGTAAAATCATTGTGTGTAGCTTCGTGCCACAATGATAAACACAGTGCTAGATGCGTATAAATATTCATACGAGATTAGATTAATCCCGCGTCTCACCTTCTTCTCACCTTCCAATCAATTCTCCGGTAGAGCTTCGTGTTGATAACGTGTTAAACAACCTCGCTATCGAATAGTCCGGGGTTGCCTAATAGATCTAAAGTGGAGAACAAAGATAGAGGGCGAGAGACACAATATGAGGAGGAACGGGTCTGCTTTATTATTCTGTATGCTTGTATACAATGGGGTGACCCCCTACCTCCTATATATAGCGGTTCTGCTTAGAGATAAGGAAGAGTCCATATAGGATACGAATCCGGTTTCCTAACATTGATTACCAAGTTTATTTCCCATGCTTATGGCCTCCGATACTGTGATACTTTAGAAATCTAATGTATCGGTATCGGATATACGGTCCTAATATGGTTGGATACATATCTTATCCGTGACGGTGAATTTTCTTTTTTAAAAATAATAATAATAATTTTTATACTTGTCTCGATACTTCCCGATACCTCTTAGCATAATTTCCTCGATAACTCTCAATTATAATACCTCTATCAACTCGTAAAGATATGTTGAAATTGTTTATTCCTATCCCGTAACCCTTTCTCGCTTCCCCACACCACCACCCCTACTCATCTCTTCCTCAGGCTTCTATACCAACATTCCTCTCCCTTGGAGACAATGGCGCATGGCACCCCTCTCCCTGCGCGTCAGTGCCCTAGTCCTTATTCACGGTGAGTTCTTCCACTAGTCCTCATCTCCCCTCTTGACTGTGGTAGTGTGGTATATTCCCATGCATCTAGCCGCAGCTAGGAGTCGGTGAGGGCAGTAACGGTTAGGAGGCAAGACATATGGTTGCGGCTAGTTGGAATAGAAGCGCACAATTGTGGGGACGTTTTGGGGCAGCAGTAGACTAGATGCCCTAAGTTGTTTGCTATGGGATGATGGGCCTACGAGATAATCTGGCATATTTGTTTTTTCATTTGCTTTGTTGTTGTGTCACTTTTATGTCTATTTTGTGTGTGAGATTTGATATCTTATATATGTTTTTCTCTCTCTCTCTCTCTATATATATATATATTGACACGTATCGCCGTATAGGTTTTTTTTAAAATAGTGTATCGCAGTATTGGTATCGGCATATCCGGTATAATAGTGTATGGCATACCAGTGACAGATCAAGTGCGCATGTGCAGCAAGTAAATCAATGGCCATAAGGCCTTCCTAGAGTAAGAACACTTAAAGAAAGGCATGTATGCATATTTTTTGTTAGTGTTTGTGTTTCCTGGGTATTATATCTTGATTTGACATAGCCTGCTCATTGAAATGGTAACATGACAACATATATAGTGTAAAGTGTTACCCATACAACTCTCAACGTGAACCATCCGATCTGTACACCTTAAAGTGAGTTTACATGATACCTGTTAACATATATAAGCATTGTAATTGCGGTCCACGGTTGCTGGCGGGACAAAAAATTGGCACTAGAATTTAGAAGCATTGACTTGGTGCATGTAACAGAACCATTTACACAGTGGTTAGACCTGCTGATTCACCTGCCGCCAGTTTTTCATATTGTGTTAGTTGTGGCATACAAGCACGACATATCAAAGTAACGAGAGATAAGTAGAGAAAATTATTCGTTATTTTACCTAACCTCTTTTACATCACAAGTTTGCATAATGAAGCCACATATGCTGACCGCATACTTCAATAAGAATGCAGCCTTAAAAGATGATTTCACACTGAAAAATGACAGAAGATATTGTAGTGTATATGACTGGATCTTCCCATGGGCCATCGTTTTCCTTTTAAAAAAATGGCCGCGGTATATTTAGTAAGGGTGTGTTTGGTTAGTGGGATGTGGTTGAATGGGATATGATAGTCTTGTACCATTTGATTCCACTATTTTAAGTGAATGGAATGATTTAGAATATATAAGTATTATTCCTCAAATTTGTATCTCATCATTCAGAATGGGATGGTTCTATTCAAGCAACTAGGGTGTGTTTGGTTGCTTGTACCAAGTGGTACATAAATGAGATGGTTTAAGAAAAAAGTCATCCATATGTTGCTTGAATGGAACCATCCCATCATAAACCACGTGATACAAATTTGATGAATATTTTCTATAGATGCTAAACCATTCCATTCACCCAAAATAATAGAACCAAATTGTACAAGTTCATTCCATCCCATTCAACATCATCTCATTAACCAAACACACCATAAAGACTTGAATGATTTTTTTCTTGAACCATTTCACACATAAACCACTTGATACAAACAACCAAACATATCTTAAGTGAAGCAAATCAACGGCTAAAAAAACAACATTTCCCTTCCACGTTTGGTTGTCACATATTTTCATTGTATATATAGTGTCCATATAAATCTTTGCTTGTTTATGACAGGATGTCAGTGTTTCACTCATCCAGTTGTATTGGTTCAAACGAGCATGGTAATTGTAGCTTTTATTCAACGTCTGCTCAAATATAAAGTGCAACTGCCACTTCATGTTTACTAAGGTTATTAAAAGGTTCTACAATTGACAGCTGATCAATCTCATTAAGCTCTTCACGCAATTTTCATTCATTAAGGGGGTGTTTAGCGAGCTCAGCCCACTTAATTCTTGGAGTTGGTAGAGCTGTGTATTCCTAGCTTCACCAGATTCGTGGAGCTGGAGGTGTAGGTATATTAAGAGTGTTTAGGTGGGTCATCTTGTTTATATTTTAGAATAAAATTATAAACTTTAGTCACTTTATTTCAGTCTACAAGTTTCAGTTCTGAGATAAAGCTGAGATCTAGAGCTCTGCCAAACAGGGTCTAAGCCGCTTGTGTTGCACACGCCCTACATTATTTTGATTGATGGGCTTTACAAGATCGACTTAATAATTCAAGCAAATTTTCTCGAGACAAAACTTAAATACCCTCGTTCTTTTTTATATGGTGTATTAGAATGCACGCGTCAATCTTTTAAAATTTATTGCTAAGGGTATTGACGGTACATATACCATAGATATCCCTAGCGGCCCAGGACGCCAGGTGGGCCGATCCAAGCCCAACGATGGTCGGAGACCAAGTAGGCCATCAAGTGCAGCTAGATCCCGATCAAGGCCAAGTGGGCCATCAAGTGGGCCAATCCCTCCCACCGCGGGCGCCCGCATGTCTGACCGACCGAGGCGCCCATCGTGGGGCGCCAGCGCCAGACGCCGGCCGTTGTCACCTACCACACGGACGCGACGACTCAGGGCGACCGTACGAGGGTAAGTGGCCCCTTCCCCAGGCAGTGAGAGGGTCGCCAAAGTCAAGACACCCATCTCATCACCCAAACGTGCGCAGCAGAGGAACGCGCTCCCTCCCGAGGCAATGCCAGGGTCAAAGCGCCACGCCACCGGTAGGTGCACAGAGGGCAGTGCACCATTTCCCATCACAACGGAGGGCCTAGCCGCTGAGTGTCTACCAACCCGGCCAAGAAGGGCAGTAGTCGCTTGGCCATTCACCAAAGACCAAGACTCCTGTGCATGGGACATCCCATCCTCCTTTTTCCTTTTGACCCATGTAACCCGCCCTTCCGACGATATAAGGGGAGGCAGGACTCAAGGGCAGGGAGAGATAGACGAGCAGCACGAAAAACACACCGTAGAGCTTCACTTTCATTCCACCTCCAACGAGGCGCTCAAGGCCAGCCCTTAGCCCTCGCCTCAGAACACTGCGTCTCGAAGCAAGATAAGTCTACCACACGAATCGAGTAGGGACGTTTCAGCCCAAACCAAGATACGCCTTGGACTCCCGAGTCTAACCATTCGAGGAGAGGGAGCGCGCGACCCCCAAAACCAAATAAATCGTATTGCCGGTGCCCGAAACACCGACAGGTATATTTAATAATACCACTTCAACTGTCTCTTAGCAATATAATATTAACAAAATCTTATATAAAAGAGAGAGGAGGTGAGGAAAAAATATGCTATCTCTTATAGAAAAGACAACCTGATCACATAAACCAACACAAAAAGTGATAGTGTGAAGGAAACAATGTAATAAAAAAATAATATAAAATAATTAGATGAATAAGTTTAGAGACAAACTACTAGAGATGTTGTCTCTAATGCTGTCTTCATGTGAGTTGGAATACCTAGGAACAACATTTAAAGATATACTATTGTACATACTCTAAGGGTATGTACAATAAGACCATATCACCGACTCTTAGCCTGCATACACCGGGCTTTGATCTATATGGAAAAGTGAGAAAAGATAAGAGAGAAGAAAGCTGGCTCTTATTTAGTAATCAGCTATGCACAGGAGTATTTGTAGATTATTTATGTACAAGAGAAGAGATAGTTCTTGCACAACATCTAGAAACAACTTTTAGAGACAGTTATTGTAGAACCTGTTTTCTAGTTTATTATTAGTCTGTAGTAGGTTTTGCTATTGTATTTGCTCTAATATACACAAGAAAAAGTTCATATGTGGTCCTCAACTCCTCTGCCATTTCATTTTCGTGATCCTATTTGCAAACCGCCTAAAATGTGTTCTCTAACTATCAAAATTGGTGCAAATCGAAATTTTCGTATTTGATACAAGATTTGACTCAGATTCACAAAATGATACAACTCTTCTTCGTGATTTACAGAAAAACCACCATATCCGGAATTTGAAATACCGTTTTTGAATATCCGATTTTTGAAAATCCGGTTTTGGCGTATTTTGCCCATATCCGGTTTTTGGAAAACCGTGTATGGGTAATTTTTTTTGTTTGTTTTCCAATTTTTGTTTTTTCCATTGGTTTTTTCTTTTATTTTATTTTTTTAAAGCGGACATCATGCGCTGGAAATGCTACGCGTTCGGCCAAATAAAATGCGTAGCATTTCCAAATAAGATGGTGTACGCTTAAAAAACATAAAGTAACATAAAAAACAAGCTAAAAAAACAAAAACAAGAAAAAAAATTTACCCAAAAACCAGGTATGGCTTAACCGGTTTTCCAAAAGCCGGGTATAGCATCCCGGTTTTTCAAAAACCGACTATGGGCAAAATACGCCAAAACCGGATTTTCAAAAATCGGATATTCAATAACGGTATTTCAAATTCCAGATATGACTGATTTTTCTATAAATACGTGAAAGTGTTATATCATTTTGTGAATACAGATCAAATTTTGTATCAAATACGAAAATTTCCATGCAAATTACGTCTAAAACTTCTTTTATAGATGATTTTGTCCCACATGGCATTAGAATGGTATCCTTACCAGCATATTCGTATTTACTGGGCAATGACCCTACGTTTCAGTGACCTCACGTGTCAGTGACCAAAATAAATTACCTCCTCTCCTATTCATCGTCTTCATGCTACCACCTCTGCTCCTCTTGGGTATTTCTTCGAACTTGTTACAACAAAGGCTCGTGCGGAAATTGTCCAAGCACTTGCTGTTGGATCGTAAGGGCCTTCTCAACCCCAAAAGCTAGCTTAAGAGGTGAGGGACTCCCCCACTTATGAGTTAGGTCCTTTCCCCTTCCACAACCAATGTGGGACTATTCTAACAATCCGCCCTTCACACATTAGTATTTCTCAGCCGTTCACCGCCCCTTCACCATACACCGACGGTCCCTTAGGGCCACGGTCCATCAGGTCTTCACACCCTAGTGTCCATCGGGCCAAAGATGTTAGAATCGGGCTCTGATACCAACTGTAGGATCGATGTATACGAGTATAGCAATCATAGGGGGGTGAATGATTGTGCGGAAGCTAAAACCAAATATTTGATCTACTAAAAATTACCCCCAACTCGGACTAAAAACAGAGTCTCGTAATCAGCAAAAACAGAGTAGATGCGTTCGGTAAAACGTGAATTACCATAAATTCAACTATCAGATTGATCTGAAATTTGAACACAAGAAACTAGACTCCAATACAAAGCTAACAGAAAAAAATCAACTCGGTCGAACTTACGTATAAAAAGTTATGAACCTCGCAAGCTTGCTATAACAGTAATATGTCGAGAATAAATCTAACCAAACCTCGTAGCTTGGCAGAGATGCTTGAAGAACTTGATCTTTATTCCTTTTGATCTGGTTACAAGATCCAAAACAAAAGAGTACAAACCCTAATACTTGGCTCTAAGCCTCTCCAAGATGATATAATAAACAGGAGGTACCTCCCCCCTATTTATACACATTAAACACTCCTAATCCTAAAAGGATTCACACTCCTAATCCTAGAAGGAGTCCAGTCCTAATCCTAGAAGGAGTCTGTATTTAACACAACTTTACTTGGCCTAACCTGGCCGAGTACAACTCTTGCATGCGTATGGCAACCCCGTCTGCACTCACGTGACTAACAACTCGCACGCATATAGCCCACCTCGCCATACTCACGTGACTAACCATTCTTCATGTGCACCGCCCTTCAGCCCGAACGTCCCGCATGACATTCTTGACCACCAAGACATCGATTCCTCGCAGAACCTAGTCCCGAACCTCGGCCCACCATGAACCTAGTTCCACCCCGCCATCAATCACGCTCGCCTCGAAAGCAACACCGCACATGAACAAGCACAAACCATGTACGAGCACAAGTCCACGACTTGACCTAAGATCACCCATGCAACCACTCACACGAGTGCATTGCATCAAACAAAACAACTACCATGCTATCACAAGCATATCACTAAATCACACATGCACCACACATGCCATAAGCACAACCACTTTGCAATGCCAAATTCAACATTAAGCCAATTTTTCATCACTTGATTTCACAATCTCCCCCTTGATGAAAACATTGGCAACACCACTTAGAACTGAACATTGCAATTGGCATTCACCTTACAAGAAAATTTTTGAAATCAAAAGGTTTAGAATCAAAGGCCAAAGTGAAACACACAAAATCTCCCCCTTTGACAATATGCAAAGTGAAAAACTCCTTGTAGGTGAAAATAAGAAAAATCTCCCCCTAAGAAGAAAAATGTGAGTGAATGTGCAATGTGTCCAAAATTCTCCCCCTTTGACAATGGATTCATCAAGAATGTAAGGGAGTGCCAAGGCAAAAGAAGGAATGAGCTCACTTGATCACAGAACCTTATAGATCACATAATAAGCATAATACATGAACATAATGTGATTTCAACAAGTTAGGGAGTGACATGCATCTTAACCTCAATTTAATCAACTATAGCCAAGTACTAAGCAAGATCTCAGCAGGAAAAACAAGGCCCAAAAAAAATGAAGCAACTAACAACTTAGGGCAAGCAAGTAGTTTCAATCCCAATCTAGTGAACCAATTTAATCTTTTTAACAATAAACTGCATGTGGCATGCTTGAAGCATACTTCTTTTATTTTCTATGAATGGCATGCTTGAAGCATACATCTTTTCTTTTAGGGAATGGCATGCTTGAAGCATACATCTTGAAGCTTTTGCATATTTTGATAATTCTTACAAGCTTCTGCTTGCAAAAAGATCAAAAGACCCTTTTTTTTACTTATTCCCTTTTCTTCTATAGTAAACATGCAAAGTGATTAAATGATCTTATGAAAGAGTAAAGCTGAAAACACACATGCTTCAGAGCCCAATTTTGTCAAGAAGATTCAATATTAGGCCTATAGGAGCAAGATATCACAGAGTATTTAGCTATAGACAATCTAAACAAGGAATTCCGCAATGTCACTTTTAGTTCAAGTAAAGCAATTTAAATTGTCATATATCAGCTCAATTACATAATATATAAAGAAATATGATAAAGTAAGCTCATCAACTAAAAGACTTGGCAAGGAAACTCCCCCTCAAAACAGGCTCATGGGATGCACAACTCCCAACTCTCCTCTTAGAAAAGCAAATCGAGAAGCATCAAGTGGTTTTGTGAAAATATCAGCAAGTTGCAACTCAGAATCAACAAAATGCAACACAACATCTCCTTTTCCACATGATCTCGAAGAAAATGATAGCGAATATCAATATGCTTTGTTCGAGAATGTTGCACTGAATTTTTAGCAATATTGATAGCACTAGTGTTATCACAGAAAAGTGGAACACTATCTAAATATAATCCAAAATCTTTTAAAGTTGAAATCATCCAAAGCACTTGTGCACAACATGCAAAGAAGAATAACAAATTCAGATTCAAGAGTTGAGAGAGCAAATGTAAACTTGTTTTCTAGATGACCAAGCAACTAAAGATGTACCAATAAAATGACATGTTCTAGAGGTACTTTTCCTATTAATTCTACAACCTGCAAAATCAGCATCAGAGTGGGTTCTAAGTGATAAACAAGATGATGAAGAGTACCATAAGCCAAACTCTAAAGTGGATTGTAAATAGCGAAGAATTCGTTTTATCGCTTGTCGATGAGAAGCACATGGGGAAGCTTGAAAATGAGCACACAAGCACACATCAATTTGTATATCCGGCCTCCAATTCAACATCATCATCATCGTTTTCAAGAGCAAAGATACTCTCCTCAACATATGCGCCAGACCTTCATTTTACCTTTTAGCCACAACAGGAGTGGAACAAGCATCTCCAAAAGTAACACTTTTAGCATGAGATGCACGAGTGAGTGAACCTACATAGAAGTAGAAAATATCGAGGCCTCGGTACTGGGATTAGAAATAAGATGGTTAGGAATCCAGTACTAGGACACACGACACACAAATAAAGAGGGCACAACACGAGTATTCTTATGCACAAAATCAGATTTGCCATTTCCCATGTTTCTAGCAACAAAAGGTGTTTGCTTCGCCCTAGGCACATAATGAGAAGCAAAGCGTGCTTGTCTGAAATTAGACCTATCATTATCCTTTTCTTTCTTTTGTTGTTTGGCTCGCCTAAAGCAGAACTGAACTAAATGGCCCTCTTTACCACAAGAGTGCAAGTGTATTTAACATGATGTTTAGCTTTAGAAGTAGAAGCAACATTTGTACTTATCATAGTAGAAGATAAAATTCCAAAGTAGATTTAAAAACAGCTTTTCTCAAGCTCTTTGACAATTTCAAACTTTTCACTTTCAAGAGCTTTAACAACAGTAGGAGCATGTGATTTGTGATGAGCATAAGGATCAAAACCTAAACCTTTGTGATGAGTGCTGACTTTTGATTGATCCAAAATCATATTTAGGTTTTTCTTTCCTCTAGTAAAACGCTCTAAAGACTTTTCCAAGTAATCAACTTTTCGAGAGAGTGTTAAGCAATTATTACAGGGAACGTCCACTTTTCCTTTTGCTTATGCATAAGTTGAGTATGAAAGAACTTCATGTGTAAGCAAATCATTAAACAATTGAGAAATCTTAGCATCTGCATCATGCAACTTCAATTCTAGTATGGAGCATTTAGAACAAGAAATTGAATAATGCAAAATATCAGTGGAACAGCTAGCATTTTTAACATGTTTCTCATTTTGATGCAATAGGGAAGCATGAACATTCCTTAAAGCAATAACTTCAGATTGTAGCACATCACAAGATTTGCAAGAATCATCATCAGGAATTAAAGATCTAAGCCTTGCAATTTCAGAATTGGAACTATCAATTTCTAGATCTTTTTCTTTAAGAGCCTTCTTAGACTTTTTAAGTTCTAAAGCTAATTTAACCATGGCATACTCAAGCTCATGATAAGAAGGTCTCACCTCTTCAAGATTGGATTCGTTGTCGCTATCCCTTCTAGCCATGAAACACATCCCCGTGAAGTCATCATCAGAATCTCCCTTCTTGTCCTTCTTCTTGTCATGTGGCTCATCATCACTCTCAATGTCCACATCGCTAAGATCACATTCCTCTATGGCGGCTAAGACTTTCTTAGCAACTTTTCAAAAATTGGGGCGCCTAGGAGTAGTGCGTCTTGAGCTGCGTTGTGCCGGTTCTCTTTCTTCCTTCTTCTTCAACTTGGGACAGCTTTGCTTTAATATGCTCTGAAGGCCACACTCAAAACAGTTGAAGGACCCCGAAGTTGTGCCTCCATGCCTCCTCATCCTCAAATTGTTGAGTGCTTTAAAGGCACGTGAGGAGATGAGCACAAGGTCTTCTTTAGGAAGCATCTCAAACTGTTCATCTGAAAGAAGCCAATGCGCATAAGGAACAAAAAGATGGTAATCCAGACGAAGTACTGGGGTTAGCAACAAGTGCATGTGTAATGGATTTATTATCACTAGGTGACAAAGAATCCATCTCATAAGTTTTCAGTCTAGAATAAAGATCATCCATGGTCAAAGTATCCAAGTCAACAATTTGATTAATTGCAGTAACAACCATGCGCCATTTAGGACTAAGAGATCTCAAAATTTTACTAGCATTATCCTCAACTGAATTAGTAACTCCAACACCACGCAAATTACACAAGATTTTCTCAAATTGAGAGAAAAGATCATCAATTGATTCACCTAGTCTCATAGCAAAATCAGAAAAGTCCTTTTGGTAAATATTTTTGTGCACTTTCTTAATCTTAGTAGAATCTTCATGATAGTCACATAATATTTTCCAAACAGAATAAGCAGAACGTAGATGAGAAACTCGATCAAATTCTTTTTCAGAAATTCCTTGAAAAATCAAGTTTCTAGGTTTAGCATTCAGATCAACGTCTACTTTATTATCATTGGTGACTATATCAGGAACATCAAAACTTGTAGAAACTTTGCGCCAAACATCATTACCTTGAGCTTCAATATAGGATTGCATGCGACTCTTCCAATAAGAAAAATTTGAATCATTAAGCATAGGAGGACGATTAACATACCTATCTGACGCCATATCTCAACCTTGCTCTGATACCACTTGTAGGATCATAAGGGCCTTCTCAACCCCAAAAGCTAGCTTAAGAGGTGAGGGACTCCCCCACTTATAAGTTAGGTCCTTTGCCCTTCCACAACCAATGTGGGACTATTCTAACACTTGCCGCATCCAAGAAGAGTCAGAGTGACCAAGGTGTGTGCAAGGTACAACCGCCATTATCGGGTGGCTGGTGTACGTGGCTGTCTTTTTTTCTTTTGTTTCATGGCTTCATCGCAATCCATAGGAGATGGACACTACTACACAAAAATTCATTACGGACGGTTCGAAAATCTTATTACAGATGATTCAAAAATCTCATCACAGACAGTTTTATGAACTATCTGTTAATATATATATCAGTGATAAGAGGAGCACATCACAAATGGTTTTCGAACTATCAATGAAAATTAACATAAAAAACAGTTCTAGTTTAGAACCGTTTGTGATAATAGATATGTGATAAAATTATATCACAGACGTTTTGTATAAAGAACCGCTTGTGATAACTATATGTACTTCCAGCATCCGTGAGAACAATGTTCAAGGATTCCAAGGCAAATTCCAGCCCATCCATAGTTTGTCCTAAAAGTTATCATCCTTCGATTTATCTTCCACTTCATTCTAATCCCGACGAGAATACCATAGGCAGCTTATTTTAACTCTGGTATTGTGCAGGAACAAGATTATTTTGATGGTTCTCTGTTCCATCTAATATCAGGTACATGATGACTTAATCAACTCTATATTTCATAAAATAGAGAACTATCAAAATAATCATGTTTATGCACAAAACCAGAGTGAAAATAAGCTGTCTATGGTATTCTCATTCGGGGATGAGGATAAAGTGAAAAGATAAGTCAAAACATGGTAACTCTCAGAACGAAGTGTGGATGGAATTGAATTTTGCCTTAGAATCCATCAACATTTGTTATCACAAATACGAAGAGATACTTTGCTTTCTTCACTTTTTAGATTGACACCGAAGATGTGTGAGGAAGGGTCTAAAGAAAAGAGATCTAAACCATAAATTTAGAGGGAGGGATTACATAGAACGATATCAACCCTAGGTCATAAATTTTTTTAAAGCTTATTGTTTGAAGCAAAGTACATAAAATAACTTAATGGGTTATCTTCTTACTATCGTAGCCGTAGACAAGCATGAGAAGGACAATCATTACAAACTGCAATGCTAAAGAAAAAACTTAATTAGTGAACTGTTAACATGTAGTGCTATACATACGCTAAAATGGCCATCAGATTATCTTAATAGCATGAAGTTAAATATGCCTCAGTAGGGAGGTTAAATAGATTTGCCACATTTAATATACCCAAAATGATAACAATAAGGCAAAAGCACCTTAAATTAAATAGAACATGAGCTCCACATCACGTCAACATCCATGTGCCAACCAAAGTCAATAACTATTGCACAACCAATTCAACCGACGGTTTTAAAAAAAAGCACCAAAATTGCAGTAGGTAACAATAAAACCCAGAGGGTCAATTCATCAGGGATAGTTGGAAATGAAAGCACTTATAACTAGTTTATCCATTAGTTATATCATTTTGAAAATAGGGACCAATTTACATATCTTGCTTGCATGGAGATAAATGAAGCTTATTTTACATGCAATGCTATTGGAGAAGAAACTAAATGACCATGATTTTTATCTTTCACACCAATTCAATGGCCAATTTGTTCTCTCAGTGACTGTGGTTCATGTTCAGTTAGTGCAATCACACAGAAAGAAAAGACTATCTAATTATAGTTATCAGGACATATTGCATACACATCAAGTGGAAGAAGTTTGGGAGTTGGACAATATAGTTTTTGCAATGATCCTATTTTATAGAGAACTTCAAGACTATTGGCAAAAGTTCATAAAGTTAAGCAGTGCGGTAAACATTTTTCACAGAGAGAGCAGATGACTACAAAACCCTAGATTACTTTGCATAACAACAGAAACAGTAACAATAACAAACGGAACAAACCCTAGATTACCTTGTGTAACAATAAATGGAACAAACCATAGATGAACTTGTGTAAAAACAAATGGAACAAACCCTAGATTACCTTGCGTGCATGTGGGGGAATCGGAGCTTGCTTTGGGCTCAGGGTCTCCAGCTCTATTGGCGTGGGGGAAAGGGGATGACCAAGCGGCCGGAGTGGGGCGAGGCTGAGACGGGAGGAGGGCGAGGAATCGGAGAGGGCAAGGGAGTAGTCGAGAGGGCGAGGGAGAAGCCAAGAGGGCGAGAGCGCTTGGAAAACATAAATTACTTATAGCCTAAGGGAAGATATCACATACGGTTTATGGATAGAATCGTCTGTGATAAACTAATATCATAGACAGTTCGTGGTTAGAACTGTCTGTGGAGTAACAGACGGTTCATAGTTAGAACCGTCTGTGAAGTAATAGACAATTATAACCACAAACTGTCTATAATATTAGTTTAGCACAAACGGTTATTACCATTTCCAAGATCTTAGACGATCGCGATTGAATCGTCTGTGATGATTTTTAAAAACTGTCTGTGATGAAGTGTCTAATATAAGCTTTTCTGTAGTAGTAGTAGAGGTGCTGGGACGACGTGCCTAGGCACTGGCGGTGTTTAAAACAAGTAGTAAAAAAGACCGGAGGTAGTATTTGTAGTAGTTCTTGGTGGCTAATCATACTTTTGGCAAACATCTTATCAAAATAAAAAAAGAAAGTAAGAACTTGTGGTGAACGCATGCATTTGACAAAGGCTTTATAATTTCATACTAGTGGTAGCAGTTTGCTGCGGGTGATCCATCCCCCCAGCCCCCTACCCACCCCAAAAGTCTCCATTGTATGAATCAACAAGTTTACCTCTCTAACCTGTTTCGTGTAAAACACGCGTAAAAAAATTCAATTTTGACACGTAGCACAGGTTTGTTAACAATGTAAATCGAGCATTAGGTATTGACGCTGGCATCAAATTTCTAGTGCTTATGCAAGCAATTCTACTTGCAAAAATTTAATGGAGAATTGGGTTGCATTGCACCAGGTCTTGCCGCCCGTACAGTAAACTATCATTTGTTCAGTAGTAGTTAGTCTCGACTCTCGATTAGTCTGTTTCTATGGCTATTGCTACGCCAGATTCTCAACTATTATGTCTGTTTCTAATGCTATTGCTAAACCAGTTTCTTAGCTATTATTTCTGCTGCTGTACTTGACTGTTTTTGCTGGAAAAACCCTCATTGGAACAAAATTCAGCTCTAGATAGTCGGCGCCAATATTGTTCGGTATTAGAAGAATTTTGCTTTCGTGGAAGTCTCTTGGCATGCAAATCGCCTTCTGCTAAACATATTATCAGCTGGAGCAATCGGTGATCACACCATCTTGCAGTAAAAGATCGTCTTGAAGTTCGCAGTCCTGCAAGAAAAGCCCAACGTATTGATAGTAACAAAGGTGGTTGCATTTCTGTTTCTTCTGTTCTTCGCGTGAAGAACCCTGAGCGCTGAGGCTGAAGCTGTCTAAGAGGCGGTTTAAAGGTGTAACAGCGGCACAGCGAACATCTCTCTGAAGCAGCCTATCAAGATCTGGTTAGACATTTCTGAAGCTGTCTAGGATCTGGTGTCCATACAGCGGCCGGTGAAGGGCCATATAGCGAGGTGACGCTAGACGGGGACGAGGATGACGGTTGTTTGGGCTTTGCAGATCGAAGCTTCGTGGTTTCAACATTTATTTTTTCTTACAGGAGAATGTGTACGAGGTAGAACCTTGATGTTGAACAGAGAAATGAAGTGCCGCGTGCTTACACCCTTGATGTCTACACTAGCATGATAGCATCTATCTGCGAAAGGGGAAAAAAATGTAGGGCACTTCTTCTGGGGCTCTAATTGCTAGCGCTTGTCCAAAGTAATCGTATCCACGTGAATTTTTCGTTTCCTTGTAGTAATGAACCTACCAGGTTCTGCTCGTCTAATTCCAGCCAAGCAGAGCGTAAGCTCGCTCAAACAGTGTATCACCATTGCACACAACCTATCCACACAGGTATCAAGTACGAGTGTACAGTGCAGCAGCTCGAACTCAGGCCTTTATTTTACAGATTCAACAGTACACGGCAAATGATATCCTCAACGATACACAAGTCTATTCAGTTCTGTGGCATTTATTTATTCTGGTGGAACAGATCGAACCGGTCGTGCCAGCTTACATCTTGGACGGGGATTTGTACCATCCCCACGGCTCATCAGAGGTGTACTCCGTGACTTGCTTGATGCTTAGGTAGTTGTCAATGCCCCTGTAAAACAGCGGCGGTGTCAGATACTGAGCAGAACCGTTACATTTCTTTCAACGAATGTCATGGCTGTGTGTTACGCACCCTTCTCCGAGCTCACGGCCGAAGCCGCTGCGCTTGTTCCCACCCCATGGAGCGTGGCAGAAGCAAGGCTGCGAGCAGTTTACCCAAACAGCTCCCGCATTGATCTCCTGCAGTAGGAATTTTCGTTAAATATTTCTGTAGGAACAGTTCAAAAACAATTCCAAGAGCATTTAGCAGGGATTCTAAGTAGGTAGCAATCGGCTATATCAACTTTAAGTGAAGAAAAGAGATGCATAGAACATAAGATCAAAATTTGTGAATTCGGAACATCAGTTTGACCAAATAACCAAGTCAAGTCCACAAATAGTGTTAACCCCCCGCCCCCGGTCCCTCTATATACCAAAGACATAACTCAGCTACTCTCTGGCATCGCTCAAGCGTCACCGGAAAGCACTGCACCAGCCAGACCATAACTATCAAAAGGAGATTGAGTAGCGGAATGAGATCATAACCCATAGACTATTAACATATGCTGCAAGCCTGCAAAAAGACATTAAAACTGTATTAAAAAAAGTAGCTCACTGGGTGTCATTGGCCAGTTCAATGGCTTCATCTTCGCTGCTAAATTCTTTCACACACAGGACTGGACCAAAGACTTCCTCCCTCCAAATTTCCATTGATGTGTTGACATCAGTAATGATTGTGGGTTCAATATAGAAACCTTTCTCCAGATGCTGCGAAAACACACAATATTAGTTCTATTTTAATAGCATGTGGATGGCTGCACATCAAACTGCAGACCGAGGCATTACCTTGGGCCTAACACCCCCAGTCAGAATGGTAGCACCTTGACTTCTCGCATTTGATACAAACTTCTTAATCTTCTCATACTGACAGGGCAATAACACGAGTAAGATTCCTAACAAGTAACCAGTCTAAACAATTGAGTAATTTGCAAATGTAAAGAAGATTGCAAAAGCTGGATGGTGATTAATTGACTATGGTGCTAATTACTCCTGATCCAGTGCCATGGGTCACAACCAAAAGTTTAATTCTTACTGTAAAAAAATAACAATGTAAACCTACAGGAGGTGGTATTTCAGTCAATCCATTTTAACACAGATCCTCTCAAAATAGAAGTTGCACCATGTAGCAACTAGCACGAACAAGAGCATACAGTCACTACTTCAAAAGGAGCAAAGTATATTAAAATAACAAAAGAGAACAATAATTCAGCAAGAAGCCACAAGGACCTGATATTATTGATGTCATCCTTTTTGAATTTAGATGAAGTTAGATATTATTGATGTCATCCTTTTTGAATTTAGATGAAGTTAACATGTAGTACCTGTCCTCCACTAACAACTGGCCCAAGCCTGCAACCCTCTTCAAGCGGATCTGACACCTTAATATTTTTGGCCCATGCAACCATCCTCTCAACAAATTCTTGAGCAACTTTTGTCTGCAAAGTTCTTGTTATCAGGAGCTAGAAGCCGATTGCTAATTTGAAATATAGTTTTCAAGAGAAACATATAGTTGAAAGTTGCTTCCATTGCCGACCATAAAATGCAGCAACCCACAAGAATTTACTTCATTATTACATATCATAACTAAACTCAGCACAGCAAAATAAAGTGCTGAAACCTATATGTTCAACAATGGGCAATATGTATGTTTCTCAAAGCCTCAAAAATAAGCATAATGTACACAATACACTGACACTTGTTCCATGAATTGATAGTAGCACCATATAATAATCTCAAGTCAGAAGTTGATGGAAGAACCGACAAAAAGCGAAAGCAGTAACACAAAATAGATTATGGTTGGCAGCCATCAAATGTGCTAGGTAGTTCATTAGCATTATGAGTCGTAACATCAAATACTTACATGGATAATAAGACGAGACGTTGCACTACAAATCTGACCATTGGTCCAAAAGCACCCAAATAGAGTCCACTCAACAGCTGTTTAAACAGAAGGATCAACAATGGAATCTAATAGAAGGTTCAAAAAACAATGCAAATCTAACAAAATCCATATTCTGCTTAAATGTAAGTGCCAAATAACTGAAGTGAATTGCAATTAGGAAACACATAGAACGTAAAATTTTCCAGAACTAAAGCTAATTGAACTGACTGCTATCTTTCCAAATAGTGGTTTTCTCTTGGATGCAGATACCCAGCAAGAAATACTTTATGTTTTTCACATGAGTTCAGTCTTACTGCTTTCTAATGATCAAATTGTGTATCATATACATATTGTATCACATATTTTTCATTTCATTTTTATTCAGTTGGTATGTCCCTTCTATAAATTTTTATGCCAGATGAACAGCCAGTAGAAAGTCTGCTCAAAACAATAAAAGGCATGATTTTTCTGTCAATTGCATGGGTTGATGAATTACTATTCCCAATTCAGAATAATCAATTTTCAATGCAAAAGTAGTTCCTGTTCTTGCATCCTCTGCTTGGCCAACTGTTTTCGTGGCAAGACAGACAAGCAAGGGTTTTTAGGGGTGTATCATCCTGCCCAGTAAGCCCCACACAGTGAAGGGCTTTTGGAATTTGTTAAGTCTCAGTGGGTGGCATGTACCTTTGTCGATGTCGACATCATCAAATACTACTATAGGACTTTTGCCACCAAGTTCCAGTGTAACAGGCTGTCAAGAAAAGATGCAACCCAAAAGGTAAGAAATGAGATAGAATTGCCTATCAGAATGATGCTCAAAGTGTCTTGGTCACATTTCTAATAATCTAAGGAGAAAAGAATGACAATCACAGTAAATTACTAGAAAAGAGAACAAAAATCCAGACATTTGGAACAAACCTTGACTGTAGGAGCTGCAGCAACCATAATCTTTTTACCGGTTTCATAACTCCCAGTAAACGCGACCTGGAAGCACAAATAAGCCATATATATATTGGGGAATATTCTATCCATTGATGGCTCATGGCTCACACATGATTATAAAAACAGTAGCTGTACCTTGTCGACATCAGGGTGTGATGACAAAGGAGCACCAGCTTCAGGACCTAATCCAGTCACAATGTTTAAGACACCTGGAGGAAGACCAACCTCTTTACACACATCAGCAAGCTCTAAGCAAGTCCTGGTAATAAAAATAGAGATATTTCAAATTTCATTCCTTATAGCATTGACATGCAATAACATGTTAAACTTACACAGAAGCCAATTCAGACGGTTTAAGTACAGCTGTGCAACCAGCAGCCAGAGCAGGAGCTACCTTCCATGTAGCCATCAGGAGAGGATAGTTCCTGAAGCACAAATGTTAAAATGCAGAACATTATACTTCAGACTCAAAATAATTTACAGTTATGGACAAGAACATATCAGAAAACACAAATTAGAATGTAATAACAACCCGTTAAACTGTTTGCATTTCTGCAGTAAGATTCTAGACATTAAAAAAATGGCATCTTCTATATACTCGATTGAAGCAAACAAGGCTGACCACAGAACACTGGGGTATTAAGCAAAAGAAACATTTGGACTGGGACATTAGCAAAAACATTCACACACAAAAAATGACTGCCTGAGCAAAGTGAACTTCAACACTAGATAGTAAGTACAAACCTGTAATGGCTAAAAAAGTCATGTAAGTAAATTTAAAGCTCCTTTAATATATACAGGATACTTAGTAGCGTGCTTGGATCCAGTGTTCCCCTAGGTGCTATGCGCTAGTCGGGAGGCAGACCGGCACCTAGTGCCTAATCCGTCTAGGCGGGAAAAATTGTCCTAGGCAACTAGGGCGGAAGGGAGAGGCCTAGCGCCTAGGTGAGCTAGGGCGTCCGCGTAGGGGAACAGTGCCTGGATCATAAATAGAGATAAGAGCGGATGGGGGAGAACTGAGCAATACCAAGGTGTGATTAGCCCAACTACACCAATTGGTTGTCTCAGAAGATGGCATTTAAAATTTTCCATTGGAAGAGAAACTGGAGCATTTTGCCTTTTGTCCAAGGCTTCTGCATGATCTGCAAAGTACTCAAAGCAGCCAGCAACATCATCCTGATAAAAGGAACATTGTACACATCAGAATGTCATGTCCGAAAAAAATAATTCACACATACATAAGGTGGATCCCATACCATGTCCCATGCCGATTCATCAAGAGGCTTTCCACAATCAAGTGACTCAAGCCTGGCCAGGTCAGATTTCCTCTCAATTATCTGAAGAAAAGGAACAAAAAAAAGCACATCAAAAGCTGACATACGTGTGAAGAAAGTTTTGATGACCATGTTTTCCAAACTTAAGGTCAAAAACAGATTTATTTATGTTAAGATGTTTAGACTAAAATGCAACCATCCAGTCTTATTAGAAAGCAAAAGGTCTTACATGTCAAAAACAGATTGGAGGGTTTTCCCTAAATAAGCAGGTTTTAATTCAGAAAATAAATTGTACTTTTGTAGTACACTAATAGATTGTAATCTAGTGTATGAAGAAATCAATAGAGAGCCACGTATGCCAGAAAATACACCAAAAGGAAGCTGCAGAGAAGGACCACTGAGAATCTAGGATGCATCTAGCAGTGAGAAGTTCACAGTTGACAGTTTACACACATTCATGCATCCACAGGCTCATACAATTGATGCACAGGTACACAAGGGTGATCGTGAGACTAGCAATCCGATCACATCATCAAAGAAAGAAACTGGCTACAAAGTAAGCATACTAACAAATGCACACACCGATGAGCCATATAAACTTGTGTCACACACCCACACCACTTCACTGTCCACCAATTGGGGCCGGATTACGACAAGAGCTTACACAAATCCCTTGCAAAACCGCACCCAGATATGCAGGTAGCCGTGTGCTTCGAAGCAGAAGCAGACCACTCACCAATCGATTGCCAATTTTTGGCCCTAGGCTTCTAGCTTAAGAGAGTACACACATGACTATCCTGACGGGCACGATACGGTTCTAAAGCTTAAACTCTGAGGGGGAAAAACAGATCGGGCCATCACGGGCACGACTACAGTACAGAGTACTGATTTGCCGGTTAAATCCGCACGAAAGAGGCAGGAGCTCCTCCCCACCGCGTGGTGGCGGTAGCAGCAGTGGTAGTTAGATAGTCGTGGGCGCGGGCGCGTCGCGTACCTTGGCTGCGATTGCGCGGAGGTACTTGGCGCGGACGGCGCCCGGCGCGCGGGCCCAGTCGCGGCCGCGGTTCCTTCTCAGCGCCGCCCGCGCGGCTGCCACCGCCGCGTCCACGTCCTCCGGCGTGCCGGCCGGGATGTCGCCTGCGCAGAGAAAACCTAGCTCATCAGTACCCCAAAATACACAAACGCACGCACAAAGAAGCCAGAGCGATCGGGGTAGGCGGGCAGGTACCGATGGGGGCCTCGGTGGCGGGGTTGACGACGGGGAGGCGGCGACCCAGCGCGGGGGCGCGCCACTCGCCGTCGATGAAGAGCTGCCGCTGTGGGATCGCCACCGGCAAGGCCATCGAGTCGTGCGTGCGTGGGTGCGAATGAGCTAATCCGGGTGGTGGATGAGATCGGCACGCGCGCTGCTGCGAAGTGCTGTGCTGCGGCGTGCGTGGGCTGGAAAGCGATATCCTACTGCTCCGGACAGCAGAGCGAGTGCGGGTGCGCGGCGAGGCGCGGGTTGTCTGTGTAGCGTCTGTGTACATCGCACGGGGTTGAATGGATTGGTATGGTTTTTATATTATTTAATTTTATTATTTTATGTGTATGAAATGGTTTAGTATCTAAAAAGAATATTTTTAAATTTGTATGACTTGGTTCATGATGGAATGGTTCCACTCAAATAACCAAACATATGGATGACTTTTTTCTTGGGGAGTATATAGTATCATCCGGATGTTTTTGTCCTAAAAATCATCTAAACTTTGGACCGTACGATCAAAACATACATCCGTAGGATCAACCCACCTTGAATTCAGGGGGGTGTGCATCGATCTGAAAGCAAATCCAATGGCCCAGAATTTGGATGATGGTTGCTAAAGAAAACATCCGGATGAAACTTATCAAAACCCTTTTCTTGAACCATCTCATATATGTACCACTTGGTACAGATAACTAAACACATCAGTAGAGACCGAGCTAGGGTCTAAGGAAGGAGGGATGATTTTGTACTATTTAGTTTAATTATTTTGGGTGAATGGAGTGGTTTAGTATCTAGAAGGAATATTCTTCAAATTGGTATTACTTGGTTCATGATGGGATAGTTCCACTCAAATAAACAAATATATAGATAACTTTTTTCTTAAACCATCTCATACGTGTACCATTTGGTACAGACAACCAAACACATCCGTAGGGACCGAGCTAGGGTCCAAGGATGGTTAAGGCCATGTCGATTTGTTGTGGTTCACATGTTTCATCCTGCCGTCAAATTTAGGGCCGATTTGAAACAGATGAATTGTATAACAACTTTAAAGAAATTTCACATGGAATAGTTTAATTTCTGTATGGATCAGGAAAAAAAATCCCTCGTTGCAAATGAGGCCTTATAGTTTGGATCTCTAATCTATATGTTTGTAAATTTGAAAGGGTATAACTATTTTGAAGTTATTCTCAAACTAACAAATTTAAGATCACCTCCTTAGACTGGTGTATGTCATCTTCTCCATCCACCCCCTTCCCTTTTCCCTACTCACTTCCCCCACCCCTTCTACAAAAATTTAAAATTAGAACATTTAAACTTTGAAAATTTAAATAGGAAGTTTCAACTCGAAAAAATTCAATTAAAAAAATTAAGTCAAAAAAAATTTATATTAGGAAGTTTCAACTCGAATGTTTCAAATCGAAAAGTTTCAACACAAAAAGTTTTTAATTAAAATTTTTCAATTTAGAAAGTTTTAAGTGGGAAATTTTCAACTCAAAAGTTTTAAATCGAGAAATTTTAATAGTAAGGTTCTCCTTTCTCTTCCTTTCTTTTCATTTTTTTTTTTTTTTTTTTTGCTGCTGAGGTGCTCATTTTTCTTCCGATTTTCCTTTATGTTTGTTCTCTCTTTTTGATTCAGTTTTTCTTTTTTTTGGTGGGCGCTCCTTCACTTCTAGGTATTAAATTTTATTTTTAAAAAATAATTTTACAAAAATAGTACGTCGAAAAGAAAAATTACAAAAATGCACCTCTGTTGCCATTTGAATTGGCGACAGGTGGCGACAGAGACCTCAATCTTGTTGACTAAATGAATCCATAACAAAATAATCCTACGGCCAATTTCAATTCGTTGCAAAACAATCTTTGTCACCATTTCAATTGACGACAAAGTTTCTGTAGCTAATTGAAATGGCGATAGAGGTATAGTTTTGTAATTTTTCTTTTCGACGTATTATTCTTGTAAAATTATTTTAAAAATATATTATTTAAAAAAGTCTCTAAGTATTACTATGGAAATGTGAAATCCACGGATTGTGATGTTCTTCAGTAACACTGTTAGAAAGACCAAGGGCATCAACTACATAGTTGCAATGTGTAAATTGCCTCCGCTTCTTTGTGAAACATCATTAAGGTATCAATTGTACATTAGAACTGTAATTTCTTCCAACATTTTCATCGTTAGTTCTGTTAGAGATAGAGTCCTAGTCTATCTGTATAAGTATTCTACTAAAGATAGAGTCCTGTTTCCTGTCCCTCATGTACATGTATATATACTGGCCCTTTGGCCTCATAATGAATACAAGTGCTATTCATAACATGGTATCAGAGCCATCTAGGGTTCCTTTTCCTATCTGGCGTTAGCACTTGCGCCGTCTCTTCCCACAAATACTCGGCGACTTTTTCTCGTCGCCTCTATTCTTCTGCCCGTTCGCCGCCTTCAGCACGAGGACCTACACCTGTAGCCTACCGTGTCGTCGCAAGCCGCCTCAGTCTACGCGTGAACTCGCGCCGTTTTGTGGCCGTCGCCGGAGCCGAACGCCTGCGTCGCGAGCCACCTCGGTCTGCGCGTGGACCCGCGCTTATTCTCGCGGCGGAGCGAAGCTCGCGTCGTCGCGAGCCGCCCGCTGCGGCGCCGTCATTGCTCGCGCGCTCTGGCGCTCGTCTCTGCCGTGATCGCAGCCACGTCTCCGGCCGCCGCCGTCTTGCGGCGCTGCCGCTGTCTGGCTGATGCGCCGACGCCCTAACGCGGTGCCTCTGTCGCTTCGACATTTCTGACGAACGATGCCGACGCGCCAAGGAAGGAGCGTGGCACCGCTGGACCCTAATAACACCTCCGAAATCCTCTCGTATTCAGACTAGTCCAGAAATGCTAGTACACACAGAGAAATGAAACCATAGCATATCCAAAGGTTCTTTATTAATAATAAATATTCAAGGTTACATAGGAAAAGGCGCTAGGCCAACAAATAAATAAACGAATAAATAAAGCAAATGGAAATAAAGATCAAAAGATAGAGCCCAATTAATTTGCCACAGCAATCGATCGGGGCACGGCCTAGTCCAAATTGTTCCTCACCATCGTGATACTCTTCCTCTCAAGTGGTAAATTAAGCAAGGGTGAGTACATACGCATCAAAGAAATCACACTAGAGATGCAATATAAATGTACAGGTATTCAAAGGATGGCAATATGGTTTGTTTAAGCATAAAGCGACAGTTTAATAACATTTTCAATAATTTTAAAAGGCATACTTTATTCCAAAATCAAATCTATACATTTTAACTCAGGAATCTCTCCTGGAATTGGCTAAGTTTTACCCATGATGGACTCCCTCCATCCAACATTATTTTTCGAAAATCCAATTTTAATTTACCAAAGTCTAATCTGAAAATGGCTTGCTCAGCATGCCCATAACCGCGGGCGCGGCTAATCGATTAGTTTGACACTCTGCAGAGGTTGTACAACTTTACCCACAAGACATAATATTTCCCTTTTTATGTCAACACACTTCCTATGGTGAGTGACAGAGAAAATTATGACAAGGCCCCTATGTTAAATTCATACATGTAGTCATGCCCGCTAAGGTTTCACCGAAAGACTCTCTATTCGTAAGCCTCTTGCGCCAGAGTGGCAGCATCTCGCTTTCACCACACCACTACCACCATATGGCATGACTGTCCATGAAATGACTTAATAAGGATAGCCAGGCCTGTCCCATTCCAGACTCGTGGTAGTACGGTTAGGCTTTACATTCAGCGAAACTCAGACCGGTCCTTAATTGACTAGGCGAGACTTTCCACAAACCCAGAACCATGACCTCCCCACTTTCCAACCAATTCTCGCCCGGTCTAAGTCATTTTCATTTTAACCATACTAATCTCCACATTATCACTAACATTGATCACTATAAATTTTCAATTGAACATGATATCATTTTGGCATAAAGTTCCCCAAAATTTCCTAAGTTAAGTTCTATGCATGGCTAAGCAATGTATAGCTATTACCATAGTCATAGTTCATATTTCTACTAAGGTTACAAGGGAATCGGAATTCAAATGTCAAAGGTCGCATGTTGAAATTGGATATAGCTATCATTTAAAACTAGGTCGAAAATTAATGTTTATAATAAATAAGCATGCAATAGCTTAAATTCAACATACAAGTTCATAAACTGGGAGCAATATGATCAAGGGAGTGTGACTTGCCTGGTTCGACGAGTTGCTGCTCGAATTCGTCGTTCGGGAACTCCTCGGTCTCTCCGTAATCTACGCGCGAAAAACAACCAAATTCAAATAAAGTCCAAACGAACTCAAATAGATACAAATTGAACTTCAAACTAGCTCTAAACTGAAGTTTGGGATTTCTAATGAATTTAGGAAGAAGAACGGAGCCAATCGGAGTTCGAACGGGCGAAAACGGGCTCCCGGAAGTTTAAAAACAAATAAAACGGGCTTTTCTGGATTTTTTGGAATTTTTAAATCATTTTTAAAATAAAAACCGGATTTACTGCGTCATGCTGACGTCAGCAGCCAAATTCGGTTTTTGGATTTAATTTTTAAAACGAAAATCGCTTTATGACGTCAGCATGACGTCATAAAGGTTTTTGAAAAACTTTTTTTTTCTTTTTCTTTTCCTTCGGCTGACAGTGGGCCCGGGTCCACTCGATCCCGTGCGCACAGCGCACGCACGGGTGCGGCCGAGCGCGGGCGGAGCCGAGGGCGCGGCCGGGCGGAGCCGAGAATGGCGCGGCGCATCGGGCGCCGGAAGGAAGGAGGGGCGGCGCAAGACCGGCGCGGCGGCGCACCGGCGCGCCGGGCGGGCAAAGCGGCGGAGTCTGCGCGGAGCTCGGAGCGAGGAGGGCGGCGACGGGTGGCGCGAGGCGCTCGGCGGCGTGGCGCGCTAAGGGGAGAGGGAGGAGGAGGAGAGGCACGGGAAGGAAGGGGTCCCGGGTTTTATAGGGGCGAGCGGCGCTGGCGGAACGGCGCTGCGCGATCGCGGGCGGCGGTTGCGCTGGCGCTGGAAGCGGACGCGATGACGACGCGGGCGCTGGAAAGCGGCGGTGGCCGTTGGCGCAGGTGCGGCGGCGGCAACAGGTACGGGTGTTACAGGCACGCTCCGGTCACCCCATCGCTCCAGGCGCCATCACCGAGGTGTCGCCGTCGCCTCTGCTCTTCTTCCGAGCGCACCGGCTTCCGTCGGCCCATCGGTTTCAAGTCTTTGGTGAACTGGCGATCGGACTCGATTGTTTATTCTGAGTTTGGTCGCTTGGTTCAAGTCCGTGGCTTCAGGAGCTCACGTCCGTCAAAGCTGAAGAAAGTTTAAGTCCGGTTCAGTTTTTGGTCTCACGTCCGAGACCATCGGACTTTAACCAATTCAAGTCTGTCGCTTCAAGTCCAACATCCAGAAGGTGGAACATCTAGTGAGCACATGAGGATAAGAAACATCTAGTTGCTCACGTGAGAAGAAAAGACTTTCCAGAAGTTGGTTCAATTTCTTTGGCTTGAAAAAAAAATGTCATCGTTTTTTAGTTCTTCTTTGGGGACTGTTCTTGTTCCTCGATACCCGGTTATCTTCAATGGAGACTCGTCTGAGAAGACTCATTTTTATGACACGGGTCTGCTAGTGTCTCCCTCAGTCTTGGCGATGCCTCGTTCTACTCCGTCGGTGGCGCCTACTCCAGTTTTGGCTACTGGGGGCGGAGGTCTTCACTGCACCTACTGCAACAAAAATGACCATGTGGAGCAGTTCTGCTACCGGAAGAAGAAGAATCTTGCTCGTCGAAGTGGCCGTCCTTCTAGCAATGGAGGATCAGGTGTTTTCTCTCAACAGACTTCTCCACAACTGACTCCTGTTGGTTCTGACTCCACTCAGGATATCCTTATGCTACTGCGTCGCATGGCTGCCTCTACATGGATCAACAAGACATGTCGGCTGGTTCTGCTACTCAGTCTTCCAGTGAGAGACCACCTTCCTCATCAGGTATCACACCATGGATTCTTGATTCTGGAGCTTCTTTTCATATGACATCAGATCCCACGAGTCTACATTCCATTAGTCCTCTTGTTGCTCCTACCACCGCATGCATCGCAGATGGTACTTCTCTTTCAAGGTGATGAGGCAATCTTTTGTCGCCCTCTTTTCATGTTCCTGTTGTTTCTTATGTTCCCAAACCGACCATGCAGCTCATATCCGCCGCCAACTTACCGATCATGGTCGCCGGGTTATTCTTCATTCTGACTCTTGTTGTGTTCAGGATCGCCGCACGGGGGCTATAGTTGGGACTGGCCCTCGTCGCCATGATTCTCAGCGTCTTTGGGAGCTTGACTGGCTTCATCTACCTTCCGCTGCCTCTGCCAGTCTTTCTGTTTCCTCTACCGCTTCAGCATCTGTTGCTTCTTCTACTGGGACTTTTGCTCAGTGGCATCACCGTTTGGGCCATCTTTGTGGTTCGCGTCTTTCTTCTTTAGTTCGTCGTGGGCTTTTAGGCTCTGTGTCTGGTGATGCCTCTTTACATTGTATGGGCTGTAAGCTTGGCAAACAGCTACAACTCCCCTACCATTCCAGTGATTCTATATCACAGCGCCCTTTTGATCTTGTTCATTCTGATGTTTGGGGTCCGGCTCCTTTTGTTTCCAAAGGGGGTCATCAATATTATATTCTTTTTATAGATGATTTCTCTCGCCACACTTGGATATATTTTATGTCCTCTCGTAGTGAGGTTTTATCCATCTATAAAACTTTTGCCACCATGATTCGCACTCAGATTGATTCTCCCATTCGTGTTCTTCGTGCTGACTCGGCAGGAGAGTATCTGTCAGGAGCGCTTCGAGCTTTTCTTGCTACACAGGGCACTCTTTCTCAGTTTTCTTGTCTTGGTGCTCATGCTCAGAATGGTGTGGCTGAGCGTAAGCATCGTCATCTTCTTGAGACAGCCCGCGCTCTTATGCTTGCTTCCGCTGTTCCACCTCATTTCTGGGCTGAGGCCGTTTCCACTGCTACCTACTTGACTAATATCCAACCTTCTTCTGCTTTGAAGGGTGGGATTCCAGTTGAGCATCTTTGTGGCATGCCTCCTGATTATTCTGGACTTCGCCTTTTTGGGTGTGTGTGCTATGTTCTTCTTGCACCTCGTGAACGCACCAAGCAAACTGCTCAGTCTGTTGAGTGTGTTTTTCTGGGATACAGTGCTAAGCATAAGGGATATCGTTGTTGGGATCCTGTTGGCCGACGGATACGGGTCTCACGAGATGTCACTTTTGATGAGTCTCGTCCCTTCTACCCTCGTTCTTCTTCCTCTCCTACATCCCTTGTTGAGCCACTGTCTTTTCTGACTTTTCCTGATACTCCAGTTGTCACTTTTCCTTCACAATCAGCGTCTCCTTTATCGCCGGTTCCTTCACCACCTCCTCTCCTACCCAGGTCTCTTCAGATGTTATTTCTCCATATCCTCTCCACTACACTCGTCGTCCACCAGCTGAGGACTCTTCTGATGTGCCATCTTCTTCTTCTGATGAGCCATCTTCTTCAGTGTCTCCTCCTCGTTATGCTCTTCGCGATCGACAGTCTATTCGGCCTCCTGAGCGCTTTGCCTTTGTTGGTGTCGCTTTGGCCGAGGCGACTTCTTACCGTGATGTTGTTATTCATCAGGAATGGCAGCATGCGATGGCGGAGGAGATTGCTGCCCTTGAGCGAACCGGCACGTGGGATCTTGTTCCACTTCCTCCACGTGTCCGCCCCATTACTTGCAAGTGGGTCTATAAGATTAAGACTCGCTCTGATGGTTCCCTTGAGCGCTACAAGGCTCGTCTTGTGGCGCGTGGTTTTCAGCAGGAGCATGGTCGTGATTATGATGAGACCTTTGCACCTGTGGCTCATATGACCACTGTTCGCACTCTCCTTGCTGTGGCCTCTGTCCGTGATTGGTCCATCTCTCTGCTTGATGTCAAGAATGCTTTTCTTAATGGTGAGCTGCATGAGGAGGTCTATATGCAGCCACCACCGGGGTATTCTGTTCCAGATGGCATGGTTTGTCGCCTTCGTCGCTCTCTTTATGGGCTCAAACAAGCCCCTCGTGCTTGGTTTGAGCGTTTTTCTTCTATGATCACTGCAGCTGGTTTTTCTGCAAGTGCTCATGATCCTGCGCTCTTTGTTCACACTTCTTCTCATGGTCAGACTCTTCTCCTTCTATATGTTGATGACATGATCATTACTGGCGATGATTCTCAGTATATTGCCTTTGTAAAGGCTCGTCTCAATGAGCAGTTTCTCATGTCTGATCTTGGTCCTCTTCGATACTTTCTTGGGATTGAGGTTTCTTCTACCTCTGAGGGCTTCTTTCTCTCCCAAGAGAAGTATATCCAGGATCTTCTTGATCGTGCTTCTCTCACTGATGAGCGTACAGCCGAGACTCCCATGGAGCTCAATGTTCACCTTCGACCTACTGATGATGAACCTCTTCAGGATCCAACTCGCTATCGCCATCTTGTTGGGAGTCTTGTTTACCTTGGTGTCACTCGTCCTGACATTTCCCACCCAGTTCATATCTTGAGTCAGTTCGTTTCTGCTCCCACTCAGCTCCACTATAGTCATCTTCTTCATGTTCTACGATATCTTCGTGGAACCATCTCTCGCCGTCTTTTCTTTCCACGCTCCAGCTCTTTACAGCTCCAGGCATATTCTGATGCTACATGGGCTAGTGATCACTCTGATCGTCGGTCCCTTTCTGCTTACTGTGTTTTTCTTGGTGGTTCTCTCATTGCTTGGAAGACTAAGAAGCGCATAACAGCTGCTCGAGGCCGAGGCCGAGTTATGCGTGCTTTGGCTCTTTTGGACAAGCAGAGGTTACTTGGCTACTTGGTGGTTGCTTGAGGATTTGGTGTTTCGCTTTCTACACCGACTCTCTTTATATGACAAGACAGGGCTACCAAGATTGCTCGAGATCCAAAGGAAGCATGAACTCACCAAGCATATTGGTGTTGATGCTTCTTATATGAGGTCACAGTGCAGGATGAGGTTGTGGCTCTTCAAGATGTGCCTTGAGCTCCAGTTAGCAGATTTCTTCACGAAGACACAGACTATAGCTTATCATAACTTTTTCCTCTCCAAACTCAGTGTTGTTGATCCACCGTGAGTTTGAGGGGGGGGGGTGTTAGAGATAGAGTCCTAGTTTATCTGTATAGGTATTCTACTAGAGATAGAGTCCTGTTTCCTGTCCCTCATGTACATGTATATATACTGGCCCTTTGGCCTCATAATGAATACAAGTGCTATTCATAACAAGTTCCATTTGGTGGAAGTCAGTACAAACTACTTCTAAGATTGATTTGTAAACAAGCAGCACCTACGTGAAAACATACACGATGAACCCATATCTCATTCTATCAATATTTTTGCAATATAAGTTATTGATGCTTTTGTATTTAGGTAAGAATCAATCATGTATTGTTGGGTTCCAAGACATATAGATCATCAAGGATGGATGTGCATTATCAGAGAAAACATAAAGGTACTGTAAATTGTGTGACTGAAATTGGTTAAATGTCTGTTAGTGTTATTTATCTCAATTTTTCACTCCACTATTGTCTGATATCCACAAGTTATGATTATTACTTATTATTTGTGTAAGCACCTTGACTGTTTGTTCTTTTGGTTATCAATTGTAAGAAATTAACTTAAGCGATCTTGATTTCATTTGATGAGCAAGGTGCATACAAAGATATTCTTCGACGATGGAAACATATGCAGGTTGCATAATACAAAGGAGATTTTAGAGAAATATTTTAAGGCAATCGATCGAAAAGTGATGACCCGTTCCCGCTGGAACCTAATGGATATCTACAAAAAGGAGATTTTAGAGAAACATCTTAAGCCAAGGTTTAATAATCTTCATGAAATATATTTCCATATATACAACTTTCATGAACTTTGAAGATTATGCTTACATGCTTCATCTCATGCAGGCTATGTTTTTTTATTTTGGATTGCTAAAGAGCAAAATGTTCATTGTTTCCTTAGATAATAAGATTTTCATTTGGAACAGTTTTCTTTTGCTAACTTACCCATTTTTATATGCTTTCCTAGCCTGTTAGTGCTGCTTTAAGAGCAATTTTTGTATCAACTGTTTGTTTTGTCTACTCATTTCTATCAATGTCATGTCGTTGACTAAATATTGTAGACATCCAGGGTGTTTGAAATTTACGCTCCTTCCCTTAGTTTATACTACTTCTATGTAATTCTACATTTCTTTTTCAATTGAGACTTTCAATTAGTTTTGCTTATCTATAAGTGGTTACCAAACTTTAAGATTAACTAATATAATCATGTCTCTCTTGTTGATATGGACACGGTAGTTACTTGGGTAAGAAAGAAGACCAGCGTGCCAGTCATTAGGCTTTAGTCCAGAGATTCGGCTAAGGAATTTCTGAAAAAGGATCAGGCTTATGCTATTGGTTTTTTCAATAATTACAAGGTATGTGAAATGCTAGATGTGATTTGTATAATTTGCTGGCTCTTCTTTGCTCTAATGATAAAGAAAAACTTGAGTGATAAATTTCATAGGTTTCTTAGTTTAATTCTAATTTTGTTATCCATATCCATTTTTTGACAGGGAGCAAAATATGAAGAATGTCTTAAGGCAGCAATTACCGAAAATGATGTACAATTTTTAGAATACAATGATGGCATTATGACCAAAATTCTTTTTCCAGATATTGTATGTGAAGATCAATTCCTGGGCCTCGTTAAAAGTGAACAAGATAAATTTGAAAAAATTGTAAGTATCCTTTATGTATTTTTGTTTTTTTTTCTTTTCTTTTATCTCTTTTCCGCAGTTTCAAAAATAAGGATTTGTGCTTTTCATGTCTTGGGGTGCACTGAAGCACTTCTAAATATAATCATGCTCTTTTTTAAAGATAAAACTTACTAAAGAAAAATCTCATTAAATTCTGAAAGATAATTCTGGTTAAGTTTCTATTCCTTAATTTAGTGGGCACGCTTTGATATTGCTAAACAAACAAGTTCGTTGTTATTGTTTGTGAAATAGCATCTGCAATTTTTTTTTGTAAGATTTAAAATATTATTATTGGACAGGCTTCACTATGACTCTATGAGACTTCCCTTGGTGCCTTTTTTCAATACTGAAGGTGGATATATTTGTTAATGATTAGAGCTTCTCTAAAATTGCTAGTAAAAAACTATTGATTGATAACTCATGCTATTTGCTTTTCTAACCATTGGATATAAACTGCAGGAAAACTCAATAAGGATGATCTGATTTATTTACTAGCTTACAAAGATATGTTTTGCTTGATATGTGTGTGATAGAAAATTGATTTATTGTACAGTTTATGATCATGTATTATAATTATGTATTACCCTTTTAAGAATTCCGTTGCAACGTATAGGCACCCTACTAGTAATAGAAGAAAGACAATAGAGAGGGGGAGACTAAGCATATGTGCTTTACAAGTATAGGTGGTATGGAGAAATTACAACAACTAATAAAGCTACTTGAGAAGTACTTAGCCGGATGATTCAGTACACATTCAAATCAGCACACTCTTGTTTGTACTAGAACTTAGGGCTGTAAACGGGCCGAATTCAAGCGGGCCTGGGGCTGTCAGGCTCGAGCTCGGTAAGGCTCGAGCCGAGCTCGAGCTGAGCTCGAGTTGGGGTCCGAGCCTAGATCTAGGCTCGAGCTCGGCTCGGTCCAAGCTCGAGTAGGTTCGAGCTCGGCTCGAGTAAGCTCGGTAAGCTGATAAGCTCGAATAAGCTCTGTAAGCTCGAGTAAATTCGGTTAATCTGGTAGGCTCGGTAACAAGCTCGAGTAAGTTCGGCTCGAGTAAGCTCGATAACAAGCTCGAGAAAGTTCGTTTCACGGAAGCTCGATCCAAACTCGAGTAGGCTCGCGAGCTATTCGAGCTCGGCTCGGTGAAGCTCGCGAGCTTGAAGGCAGGCTCGAGCTCGGTTCGTTTCAGGCTCGAGCCGAGCTCGAATCGAGCCTGGAACGAATCGAGCTCAAACAGTTTGCGAGCCTCGAGCTTTTTTTACAGCCCTACCAGAACTTTAAAAAGGAAGATGAATCTGTTCATTTCCTTTTTGGCATATTTGACCTCAATTTCGTGAAGTTGTACCACTCAATACAACACATATGGAAGCACTAAGCTCCGTACCAACAAAAAAGTTTTCTTAGTATAAACAACACCTCAATGAGGCACTTAACATGTGTATTTAATAGGCAACCGCCAGGCCATAATCTGGTAGTGTCACACCGTCCTTTTGGATGATGATCGAAGTTTAATTCTCACTAATTACATGTTAAGTTTTATTACGATTTGCCGATATTCAAATATATGACATATAAATTGTGTCTTAAGACGACCGCGCTAACCGATTATTCCACTTGAGGAAGCATATGAATTCATTTTCTATACAAATGGTAAATAAGGTGGAATTTTTTGAGAAAATAAAATATTCATAAATTGGAACAGCATTCACGGATTAGGTTTTTTAGATAATGGAAGATCGACTCCCAAATTTCTCAGATCCTGAGATGCACACGGCCAATTTTTTATTACACAATTCCAGCTAAACAATCATCATACACTACTACAGAACTGGGCATCACAAGCGGTATATTACAAGCGGTTAGGTGCGAACCGGTTCACAGCCTGCACGACCGTAAGCAGTTCGTGAGCAACGGGCGGGAGGGGGTCTCTAGAAGCGGTTGGTCATACGAACCGCTTGTGTTGACAACCATCACAAGCGGTTCGTTTACTAAACCGCTTCTGAATTATCACAAGCGGTTTGAGACCTCAACCGCTTGTAGAGATTTATATTTAGAAGCGGTTCGTGTATCAAACCGCTACTGAAGTCTTAGTTTTAGAAGCGGTTTGTTTGTCAAACCGCTTCTACAAAGTCAGAAGCGGTTTGTATATGAAACCGCTTTTAGAATCCCTCCCGCCCAACGCTTTAAACTTCTTCTTCCTCCCTGAGCCAACAATCGATGAATGCAGAAGGGCCGAAATCGTTTCTTCCGGGAGGTGCTGCCCAAATTTTTTGTTTTGAAATTGCTGGTGATTTAGCTTCAAATTAAGTGTTTTAAGGTCAGTAAGAGCATGTTAGCATCTTTCTCACCTACATATTGTTGTTTTTTATGCATTGGATGTGGAGAAATCATGATTTATTCATGTTGAAATGTGTTGCTTTGCTAGGTAGAACATGTTGAAATGTGTATGGTATGAAGTTGTTCCCCAAAATTTATTTTGTATGCTTGTTTTTGTTATGGTATGAAGATGTATGGTGATCTAGTTCAAAATATGACATTGCAATGAAGTAATTAGTAGTGTATAAAATAAAATAGGAAAACATGTTAAGGATAAAAAAATAATTAGAAAGGTAGAAAGGGATAAAAAAATAATTAGAAAGGTAGATCTTTAATTGCATGAAGGTGTAGGTGGGGTTGTTTTTCTTGGAGAAGAAAAAAATATATGAAATTATTACTTGTTGTAGATGAACCGGCAATGGATGTACAATGCGGACCGTCGATCGAGAGAGTTCATTGATGGCGTGCAGGCTTTTCTCGATCGGCCATTGCATTCTCGCCTCGAGCAGCTTCATATGTTGTCCGTCGTAGATTGCAAGAACGAGAAGGAGCACTCACAAATGATGGCAGGTTATGAACCATTTGATGATGAGAGGTTTCATGCCAAACTATACCAGTTGGACCAACCATGGCGAAGACGAGGAAGACGATAAAGAAGACGAGGAAGACGATAAAGAAGACGAGGAAGAAGAAGAGGGATTCAAAAATATCTCGGACGCCACGCAATGCTATTCCGTGGGAGGTACACTCAGTGACTTTGGTGATGATGAGCTGGACCAGATGCTGCGTGACGGTGAGGGAGACTACACAGATGAAAGACAGTTCGAGAAATTCCAGCGCATGTTAGAGGACCACAGAACTCCTTTATACCCAAATTGTGGGCAGGACCACAAGAAGTTGCGTACCACACTTGAACTTATGCAATGGAAGGCCACAAATAGTGTGTCAGATAAGGGATTCGATGAGTTGTTGACACTCATAAAGAAGTTGCTTCCGTAAGATAACACTCTGCACGAATCTACATATGAAGCAAAGGAAGTCGTCATCCTTTGGGACTGAAAGTACATAAGATACACGCATGTCGTAACGATTGCATCCTGTATCGCAATGCGTATGCCAATTTGGATGTTTGTCCAGTGTGCAAAGAATCACGGTATAAGGTGAAGAGAGATGATCCAGGTGAAATAGATGGGGAGCGTAAGAAGAAGAGACCTCGGCTAAAGTGTTGTGGTATTTCCTGTGATTCCCCGATTGAAGCGTATGTTTGCTAACAAAGCGCATGCCCGAGATGATGCGTTGGCACAAAGAAGAGCGTAAAGATGACGGTATGCTTAGACACCCCGCAGATGGATCACGCAGTGGAGGAAAGTCGATCGGACGCATCGCACTTCGCACAAGAGGTGAGAAACATAAGGTTTGGGTTAAGTACCGATGGGATGAATCCTTTCGGAGAGTTGAGCGGCAACCATAGCACCTGGCCTGTTACACTATGTATGTATAACATTCCTCCATGGTCGTGCATGAAGCGAAAGTACATCATGATGCCGTTGTTGATCCAAGGCCCCAAGCAACCTGGAAATGACATCGATGTCTACCTGAAACCATTGGTTGCAGATCTTGTGACGCGTTGTGGGAGGATGGTGCACGGGTATGGGATGAGTACAAAAGGGAGTATTTCACCTTACGTGCATTGTTATTTGTAACAATCAACGATCGCCTGCTCTCGGTAACTGTCTGGCCAAACTATCAAAGGATATAGAGCTTGTGTCCAATGCTTAGATGAAACGGACAGCATGTACCGAAAAACTCTCGAAAGGTTGTCTACATGGGCCACCGTAGGTTTCTTCCTACGAGTCACCCATGGCGGAAGAAGTGCAGGAAATTTAACGGGCAAGTAGACCTTCGTGCTAGGCCTCAAGATCGTCTTCGGGCCACATGTACTTGCTATGGTAAAGAATCGAAGTAGTATTCGGAAAGGGTCCTGGAAGCAAACACGTGCGTAATGAGGATGGTCAGCGCCAATGTGGAAGAAGAAGTCAGGTATTTTGGGACTTGCCTTATTGGGAAGTCTTGGAGGTTCGTCACTCACTTGACTTCATGCACATCACGAAGAATGTTTGCTTGAACTCGCTACGCTACATAGATATGTATGGCCAATCAAAAGATACACCGCAAGGTCGGAAGGACCTTAAACTCTTGGAACCGAGGAACGACCTACATCCGGAAAAGAGAGAAAAGGACAACATTACCTACATCCTGCGAGCTACACTCTAAGCAAAGAAGAGAAAAAGCATGATAGAGTGCCTGAATAGTGTGAAGGTCCTTCCTGATACTCATCAAATGTAAAGAGACTCATAAACACGAAAGAGAATAAAATCGTACACCTGAAATCCCATGACTGCCTTGTGTTGATGACACAAATGCTCCCAAAGTGGCTATAAGAGGTATACTTCCGAGTGGGTACGGGGATAATCACAAAGCTGTGTTCTTTTTCAATGCGATTTGGCATAAGGTCATCGACCCGGATAAACTAAGTAAGCTGCCAGGATGACGTGGTACAAAGTGTGGTTTGTCTTGAGATGATATTTCCTCCTGCGTTCTTTGATATTATGGTTCATCTCACTGCTCACCTTGTCAAAGAGATAGGTATTCTCGGACCGTGTATCTGCACAACATGTTCCCTTTCGAGAGGTACATGAGTGTGCTAAAGAAGTATGTTCAGAACCGTTCTCGTCAGGAAGGATGCATTGCCGAGGTTATGGGACAGAGGAGGTGATTGAATTTTGTGTGGATTACATTAATGATCTAAATCCGATCGGGCGTCCCTATATCACTCCATGAGGGCAAAGCTACGAGGAAAAGGGACGAGGGAAGGAAAGCAATTGCATGCAATGATCTTCTTACATTTAAGCAAGCACATTTCACGGTTTTGAAACAATCAACTGTGGTGGCCCCTATGTTGTTGAGCACAAGAGTATTCTACGCCGTGAATTCCCTGGGAGGTCTGAGGATTGGATAACACTGAAGCACATGGATTCTTTCGGCGCTTGGTTACAAAACTATATCCTTTTCAAAGGGTCAGACAATGAACAATTGCAACGATTGGCACGGGGACCTTCTAGTGAAATCGTGACATTCAAGGGGTACGAGATAAATGGTTACACATTTTACACCAGATCCCAGGATGACAAGAGCACCAATCAGAACAGCGGTGTCCATATAGATGCCGAAGACAACAAAGGAAAGGTGGACACATATTATGGTTTCATAGAAGAGATATGGGAGCTTGACTATGGACCATTAAAGGTCCCTCTATTTAAGTGCCAATGGGTCAAACTGACTTCAGGCGGCGTAAAGGTCGACAAATACGGCATGACAACCGTTGACCTCACGCAAGTCGGCTATAGGCGTGAACCGTTCGTCCTTGCAAATGATGTGAGACAGGTCTTCTATGTAATAGACATGTCAAGCAAGCCTAAGAAGCAGAAAGATAATAATAATAAGCCAAGGCGACACGTGGTTCTCCAAGGCAAACGAAGGATTGTCAGAGTTGAGGACGTCACAGATGAGGAAGACTATAGTCAGTTCGACGAGCTCCCTCCTTTTGCGGTGGATGTTGACATAAGCCTCCTGAATGACACAGACCTGGATGCTCCTTACATACGTCACGATCATAACGAAGGAAGACTTGTAAAGACATAGTATGGTACTACTTAAAATGCAGATATCAGATGAACTTATTTATTTGAACTTGTGTGATCATTTTTAGACGTGTCTTCTACTGTACGTGTTTATTTGAAATAAACCTCATGAAATAAACCCCAAGAAATAAACCTTATGGAATAAACAATAAATAAAAAAAAATATAAACCTACTGGAATAAACAACTCATGAAATAAACCCCA
Organism: Rhipidocladum racemiflorum; assembly: GCA_036346355.1. NCBI lineage: Eukaryota > Viridiplantae > Streptophyta > Magnoliopsida > Poales > Poaceae > Rhipidocladum > Rhipidocladum racemiflorum. The sequence goes on from JAYEVF010000040.1 coordinate 333,815, forward strand.
AGAAATAAACCTCAAGAAGTAAACAAGGAATAAAGAATAAAGAAAGTAAAAAAAAGAGAAAGGTTTAACAAATGAAGAATATAAAAAAAACAATAAAGAAATAAACCTTATGGAATAAAGAATAAAGAAAGTAAAAAAAAGAAAGGTAAAGAAAGTAAAAAAAAGAGAAAGGTTTAACAAATGAAGAATATAAACAAAAAACAATAAAGAAATAAACCGTATGGAATAAAGAATAAAGAAATTAAAAAAAGAAAGGTTTAAAAGAAAAAAAAGAAAGGTTTAACAAATGAAGAATATAAACAAAAAACAATAAAGAAATAAAGAAATAAAGAAAGAAAAAAAGAAAGGTAAAGAAAGTAAAAAAGAGAAAGGTTTAACAAATGAAGAATATAAACAAAAAACAATAAAGAAATAAACTAATAAAGAATAAAGAAAGTAAAAAAAAAAGAAGAAAGGTTTAAAAGAAAAAAGAATGGCCGGCGGGGAGGCGAGTGGGGCTCGAACAGGCGACCTCGAGCCCGCACTCAAGCGCCCGCTTAGCCAGAGGGAGAGGAGAGTTCTTGTCAACCGTAATAGGCAACACACTTTTAAGTAGTATGTATCGGTTCCAATTATAACCGCGAGATGGCTTCTACAAGCGGTTCCAATTAATAACCGCTTGTAGAGAGCTTCTACAAGCGGTTATTAATTGGAACCGCTTGTAGAGATCTCTCTACAAGCGGTTATTAATTGGAACCGCTTATAGAACATTTTACAAGCGGTTTGCATTAAGAACCGCTTGTAGATCTCACGTTTACAAGCGGTTTGTATTAAGAACCGCTTGTAGAGGTGGTCGCTTTTATACACGCCGCACTCTCTCCCTTCGTCACACCTCCAAATTTTCCTAAGTCCCGCTACGCCTGCAGCTCACGCTGCTCGCCGCTTCAGGCACCGCGCCCGACGCCGCTCATACCATCACGGCCGACGCCTCCGCCATCATACGCCGACACTGCGCCACCCCACCTGAGGAGGTAGGTATAGCTGTGTGTACCCCCCCACCTCCTCCTGTTACAGTCGCCCATAAGGTGTTCGATGAAATGTCCACAAGGCATTTTCATATATGTATTTGGTATGTTGGTATGTATGTTGTTAATTATGTTCATATATGTATTTGGTATGTTGGTATTTGGTATTGTTGGTATTTGGTATGTTGGTATTTGGTATTGTGTATATATATTGAGAGACATTATATTTGGTATGTTGGTATTTGGTATTTGGTATTTGGTATTGTGTATATATATTGCGAGACATTGTATTTGGTATGTTGGTATTTGGTATGTTGGTATTTGGTATTGTGTATATATATTGAGAGACATTGTATATATATATGTATGTTGTTGGTGATGGTGTATGGTATTTGGTATGTTGGTATTTGGTATTGTGTATATATATTGAGAGACATTGTATATATATATATGTGTGTATGTTGTTGGTGATGGTGTATGGTATTTGGTATTGTGTATATATATTGAGAGACATTGTATATATATATATGTGTGTGTATGTTGTTGGTGATGGTGTATGGATCGGCTCTGCTCGTTAGGTCAATTCCAAAAATAAATTGAATTTTGCGGTAGATCGGCTCGTTAGCTCAATACCATATATATATTGAAATTGAATTTTGCGCTAGATCGCAAACTCGTGAGCTCAATTCCAAAAATAAAATGATATTAAATTAAACTATGTTAATTTTAAAAATGACCGAAAAAATGTGAACTTGACTCATTTCCACCCCTACCTCCACCTCACACAACAACTCCTATGAGATCTGTTCTTTCACCGACGTCCCCTTTCCTCCTCATGTTGGTATATGTATACCTATATATATATATATGTTGTTATAGATGTTTTCGAATTTAAGGTTACATTATATCTACATTTATAGATGGCACAACCAACACGTGGTGACCCTAATTTCAACGAGGAAGAACAGTTCCTGTTAGACTCCATCGCCGACTATGAAGGTTATCCTGCAGCCATTGTGTGGCGGTAACACTGTTCCGGCGAGAATGTGGACGCCCGTTAACACCGAGGTATGGTCAGAAGAAAATAATTCCTGTGGGCATGTTAATTAATCGCAATTCATTATTAGAATACACTCTGACATGTTATATATATGTTTGTTTATTTAAAGCCTGGTACATCGAGCAACCAATCCAAGAATCGGGGACCTAACAAGAAGCCGTCCACAAAGCATGTGTTTACCGATATTGACAACGATGGGAAGCCGATTGCCCCTCTTTCAGCAGTTGGGCCGTTCAACAACGCCTGCGGTTACCACGTAAGAGATCACGTCCCAATTAGCATCAAGAAATGGGCTGAAGTTCCTCAAGCTACCAAGGACCTCCTCTGGCAAGATATTCTGGAAAATTTCACATTTCCTCAAGGGTTTGGAGACAAGGCCAAGAATTATACGTTGAAGAAGATGGCACTCTCATTTCAGTCATGGAAGTCGGCTCTCAAAGAAAAGTACGTGCGAAGGGAGAAAGACTCGACTTCAACCAATTTCCTAATCTGGCCGATCACCTGGAAGCATTCGAGGAGTACAAGATGTCGGTGAAGGCCAGCCGCAAGTCGAAGAATAAGACCAATGCACGATGAAGAAGTACCACCACCATCTCGGCACCGGTGGTTACCTCAAGGTCAGATCAAATGGGACAAGAAAGAAGAAGAATTATTGGCCAAGGGCGTCACACATTCTTGCTTTGTGGGAAGAGCGCTGCGCAATTGGTTCATGGAGTCACGGGGAGCCTTGCAGATGATGGCGCTTTGGTGATGCTACCAAATGTACAAGATGTTGGCCAGAGAATTGTACAAGCCGTCGAGCAGTCTCAGTCAGGCTCTTTTGTGGTAGACAGGGAGAACGATGAGCTAACACATGCCCTCCAAACCCCTGAGCACCCGGGACGGACACGAGGTTTTGGCAAGACGCCATGGAAGTACGGTTTCGTGAAGGATACGCTTTAAATGCGAGCCGCCAGAGAACCAAAACAAGAGAAGCAAATAAAATGCGCCAATTGGAACGGGAGCTTAGAGCAACCCAGGCTAGCATTGGAGATCTAGTGGCGCAACAAGTTGCGCAACAAGTGCGGATAGCTCTCAGTAACCTTCAGGGATCAGCAGGTCCAATCAATCAGCCGGACGCCATGATCAGCCCGTCAGCGCGGCGGAGCAGCTGCGCGTCCACCGGGGCCCCTCAAGGGGACGAAGACTTGCAAGCCCATTATCCCGTTGATGACGTAAGGGTTCGCCGCCAGTGTGAGCTACACATCGATGCGCGCAACCTCTCCATCAGGGTGGCTTACGGCATGGCATTGCCGGTGTCACGGGGCGGACCTTCCACCGCAACACAATACCCATGGGTTACTCGAAGGTCGCGATGGAGGAGGTCTTTGGCGGATTTGAAGAACTAGTACTCGATATTGCTGGAGGCGATGACGTTACCAAGCTTGGACAGGCCCTCCATCATATCATCCTCTGGCGAAAAAGGTTGATCATATTTCCAGATGGCGTGGAGGCGTCATCTCCGGAGCCCGGCCGGTGGAAGGCTTCGTCTCCTCCACAACGGCAGTACCGACACCTCCTCCACAACGACAACCCACGCCTCCTCGACAACCGACGCCTCCTTCGGCGTCGCCTCCTCCTAACGACAATCGACTCCTCCTCCACAACAACAACAGACGCCTCCTCCACAACGACAACAGACGCCTCCTCCACAACGACAACCGACACCTCCACCATCTCCTCCGAGGAAGAAGCTCAAGAGCCATACTACTCCACCTGCTCCCACGAAGGCACAGTCCAGCCGGTCAAAAAGGGTAAAGGAACCTCCAAAGAGGGCATATGATAGGACCGACGAGGAGAATTACGCGATCGTCACCAAAGAAGTGGCTGCACACTTCGCACCAAAGAAGTCAGCTGACCCAAACGTCGAAGTTGATCCAAAAGTGATGGAACACTTCTTGACCTGTCGTGCAATGCCACTCCCTGTGCCGTCCAACTATGAACGTACAATAATAAAGGCTACACGGAAGAGTAAACGGGGTCAGGCGGCGGCAAAGCGTAAGAGAGATCAAGATCAGTGCGGCAAGATCAGAGAACCTTGAGAGATTTATGAAGGAGGCGGGACTCACTTCCGTAGCCGGTGCTCTAGGATCAGATGTTCTCCCAATGGCAGAAGTCAGATGGCAATATAAGCTTGGCCGGGAGTTAATTGATCCAAATAAGATAAAGGACCTGCCAACCAAGATGCGACAATTTCATGAATGGTACATGATAGAGTCTGCTCAACAAAGAAAAATGTTCCCCCTCCGGGTCAGACAAGAAGATTTCTATCGTGGGGACAACACCATATGGCTCGAATTCGAAGACATATACAATATCTACCATAGCGACTCTATGAACGTGTCTCTCATGAGCCTTTGGTGCCTGTAAGTATCAAGCTCATAACTTACCATTTACTTCCTTGTACCATAGAAGTGCAACTCTAATAACTTATCCATTTCTACGTAGAATGGAGATACAACGATGTAGAAAACAGAACATATTCAACGTGGGCTTCCTCGACCCGGAAATTGTCAATGAGATCGTATTTCGATACAGCGCTAAAGCTCTTGAGGATTACGTTCTAGATGCATTCATGGGACAACACTACAAACCATACATACTTCTGCCCTTCAACTTCATGTACGTATATTTATGTGTTCTCATAACGCATTAATAAACTTTTCTTTTCGGCATTGATAATACTGCTAGCTAGTTATATATATGTCGCAATATATGACCAGGTATCACTGGATCCTTTTGGTCATCAAGCTTGATAGTAGCAAGATCATTGTTCAAGACTCAAAAAGGGGACCAGTGGAACAATATCAGTATATCATTGATGTCCTAAACAGGTTTATAGCAAATATATATATAATTGTTTCCTTATTATATTGAAATACCTTGCTAATTCCAAGTCTGATAATTGCTATTCATAATAACGCGTCACACAGGGCATTCGCAAGGTTTCGCAAGAAGCAACAAGGACAATTCGAGAATGAATTCACTGTCCAAATAAGCACTCGAGTATTAAAAGCAGACACCGAAACAACTTATGTGGCTATTATGTGTGCCACTACATGCAAAATATTACCCACGGCGATGTGCCCATAAGCGACAACGAGGTGAGTGCACATATCAATTAATACTTACACTTTAATTACATGCTCAGAGATTTATTAATTTCGTTCTTTGTCATCAACATCGATGTGCAAGATGTGATCCCGCCCTTGCGGGTTGAAGCACTCCAAGAACAACTCATTGGCTTTATTGTTGGCGAGATTGTATCCTCGACGGCGAGTTCCACACACCGGGTTGGAGAGCTTGTCCTTCTATAAGGACAGGTGATCGACATCAACGTCGACCAAGGGCGTAAAAGCAATGATGCACGCAAGAATTAAATGAGCTCGAGATTCACCCTTTTATTCTTTCAAACTTGTAAAAGTTGCTTATGTGTAAATCAAACTTGTAAAAGTGCTCATTATTTCATGTGTCCATCAAACCTATCCATCTTTTAGTCTATTAAGTTCGTACTTTTCTGTAAATGATCTGTGATTATTTCAATGAGTATGTATGAGTAATATATATTTAATTGTATACAAAAACCAAATATTTCTATGTATTTTTAATGTCAAAATCCATACATATTGATACCCTACTCAAAAACATATTATATATTGAATATATAATATACAATGCCTCTCCACAAGCGGTTATTATCTCCAACCGCTTGTGGAGAGAGCACCTCCACAAAGCGGTTTGTATGTCTGAACCGCTTGTGGAGAGGAAATCTTCACAAGCGGTTTATAACACAAACCGCTTGTGAAGATCTCACGTGGCGCTCCCGAGCCTTCCTGGGCGCCTTCGAACCGCTTGTGGTGTCTCACCACAAGCGGTTGTCCGAACCGCTTGTGATACCTCGAAGGTATCACTCCCGATTGCTTACCGGCGGTTCTAAAACCGCTTAAGCGATTCTGAACCGCTTGTGATGACCGATTCTGTAGTAGTGATAGATGAAAAGAAAGGATAAGCGGAAAGTTTGCAACAAGTTGAAATAAAGATTACATAATAAATCTCAAGCGACAAAAGCACATTGCTAATTCTCCACCCATGTCTGTTGAATAATTCCCTAGCTACCAAGTCTAGCGCTTTGCATCCAGAAAATAGCACCTCCTTGTCCTCGTGGGATTGTAGCAATGTCCACGAGCGCAACCAACCAATGCACACAAAGATTACCTGCAATGAATTAAAATTCCTTTTTTTTATCAAACACATATCATTCCGAAGTGACCAAATTGACCAACAAATTGCAGCAACACCCACTAAAATGTGAGTTTGTAATTCTTTATCCAACCCCTGTAACCAGTTTCCAAACATGTTGGTTATACTTCTAGAAGGTGTCAAATTAATAGCCACTTGGATGATACGCCAAGTCAAACGAGCAACATTGCAATAAAAAAAAAGATGTTGTATAGTTTCATTATTGTTACAAAAACAACAAACTTTGCTACCAGTCCAGTTTCTTTTTGCAAGATTATCTTTTGTCAATATCACACCACGATGTAGATACCAAAGGAAATTTTTTATTTTAAGTGGTATCTTAAGTTTCCACAAATTTCTATTTGTAAAGGGAGCACTATGATCCATTAAAATATGATACATCGATTGAACAGAAAATTGTCCATTTTGATGGAGATTCCATCGAAAGATATCTCTTTCTATAGTTAAATGCACGCCACTAACCTTTGTAATAAGGTTTTGTAAAGCCCGCAAGTTTTGTCCCGTAATAGCTCGGTGAAAAGACAAATTTAAAATGTTAGCATTCATGACTTCTGCAACTGTGGCATTCTTTTTCCTAACAATTTGAAAGAGTCCCGGAAATTGTAAGGTAAAGGGTGTGTTTCCATTCCAAATATCTTGCCAAAAACGAATTTGATTGCCATTACGAACTTGGAAAGAACTGAATCTAAAGAAATGATGCTTAACCCGCATTAATCCCGACCAAAACTGAGAATCCCCTGGTTTTCTTTCTACCTCAGAAAGAGTCTTATTGTGCAGATACTTTCTTGTGATGAGACATTGCTAAACACCCTCTTCATTTAGAATCTTAAAAAGCCATTTGCTAAGCAAGCAAATATTTTTGATATCAAGGTTTTGAATACCCAATCCTCCTTGATCCGTTGGTCTACAAATTAAATTTCACTTAGCAAGTTTGTACTTCTTTTTGTGGTTATCACTTTGCCAAAAAAATCCAGATCTATAATAATCCAATCGCTTCAGTACCCACGAGGTATCTCAAATAGAGATAACATAAACCATCTTCAAAAGCTTTTATTTCTTCCGGTTTTCTTCGTGGAGAATCAGGATTTTGCATCCTTGTAACAGAGGGAGATTGGCGCCAGCGACACTCTTTAAAATTCGCGCTTTAATATCTGACACTCTGGCCCATAGTCATACACACAAATGGTCTCGCATGTCATACAAACAGCCAGAACGACACACAAATTGGGTGTCGTGTGCCCGATTTTTCCTGTAACGCTGTAACAGATGGGGAAAGGGTTAATATGGAGTTGTTAGAGAGACTTGCACCTTCTCCAAAAGCTTCTCTATCTCATTTCCTGACCAAAAATTTGAGGAAGCTATAGTACTGTGTAAGCTCCAACAGATTCCTTATCTCATTCCTTATTTTTAAGGAGAGGTTCCCAAAATTACAGAACTCTCTCTCCCTTCCCCATGGGCTGGACCAACGGCCGCAATACTCCTGTGCCGTCGCCCCTGCCGGCTCCTCTGCTCCCAGCCTCCCCCGTCACCCGCACATGGTGCGCCATTGCCTCTCAGTCTTCCCCTTCATCGGCTCGCCCTAAAATTGAATCGACGCGTTCACGCGATCGGTGATCCTGGGCAAAAAGCGACGCGGTTGCTGCTTCCCACCATGCTGCGTCCACACATCAACCAGGTTAGAAGTTACATCCCATCCAATTAGCTCATGTGTTGCCTTTATTCCGACATACCACCAAATGCTCCATATGTACTCCCTATAAGTCGATTCCTCTCTCAATCTGCAGCTTAATTGTACAAATGGACATTCTTAGAGTTTGGAAACTGGTGTTTATGAATGAGGAACTTTATAAATATAGTATGATTTGTTGTAAATGTAATCACAAGAAGCAGGGGTTATAAAACTGCCTTAAGCCCTCTTACTACTTCTGTATTAGCAATATCAAGAGCTCGCTTGAGATCCTTTTAAGTCAGAATTGTTTAGATGCCATAGTGCCGGAGTCAATTTTTCCTGTTTAACATGAAGCTAGAGTAGTGGGCTATACGCTGATTATCTAAGGGAGTTCTTGCCATTAGTATGCGTTACAAGCCTGTTCATTTTCCTTGTTTTAGCTAATTATTTCTTGCAGGTTAAGGATGTTGGATGGAACTCCATTTTTATTGTTTTAGCTAACTTTTATTGTCTGTGTAGTCATGTTGCTTCTTAATGCTATGTAGAACTTAGGTCCTGGTCTGGATGAAGTTTGTTGTAGCATTGTTGAAAGATCGTGATGGTAATCAGATAGAAGTGAATGATCCCAATTCCAAAATTTCCACCTCTTGGACAATATTGATGCTTTCTCTAACACCAAGCCTTAAGAACCAAGTTAAATAATCAAAACAAGGAAGAGACTATTAAGAATCAAGAGTAAACATGGATCATCAAAAAGACAGCAGCATATCCCTCTAATAAAATTACTATGAATAAAAATTCATGGCTCATATGGTCATGAGAATTTTTTTCTCTAGTACTACTGGTTGTTGAGAGTCCACTAAAAAAAGAATCAATTCAAAATCACCTTTAGGGAAAAAGTAATAAATAAAATAAGATCTACTGTTTCTGAAAAGCAAAAATGAATTTACAGCATAAAAGAAACTCAATCAAAAGGTGATCTCTCCAAATCTATGATTCATTTGAATTTCAAATTTTTTGTCTGATGAGACCATGGAGAGTGAAAGACAGATGCCTCAGTACCAAGACAGATCAGTACAGATCTAGGAACCCAATACTGAGTCACCTGAGCATAAGAAGAACCAGTCAAAGGAGCAGAAAAAATGCAATCTAGAGCCTCTCCGTGACTCTACTCTCACAAACTCAGAAACAGCTCCTGTAGGACGCCTGGGAGCAGTTGTCGGGTTGGTCCGCTGGTGTGGAAAGGTTTGACCATCCTAGTGCTGCTTCCCAGACCTCCTGCTGGAGGAAGCAAACTCACGCCACTGATATCTACCTCGATGGGAAGAGCGAGGAAAATCATGAGGACGGCGGAAAGACCGACTCGGGACAGCTCCGAGGCAAAAACCAGAGATAGAAGCCTGAAAACCAAATCCCGTACGCTGTCCAAAAATAGGCAACTCTCTAACCTGTCTAGAAGCAATGGGTGTCTTAAGAGCACTCAGGTCTAGGGATGACCCTGAATACCCTTAAGGGCATGAACACGCTCACGCCGAGTGATCTTGGCGCATTTGAAACAGAAATCAGCAATATGTCAATCCTTCTGACAGAAGGTACAAATATACTTTACCTTGGAGGCCGAAGTAGTAAGAGAAGCACCCTTCTCGTCAGAAGTCCCATGGATAATCCCGGCTAATCTAAACACCATGGTGCTCGTCTGTGGAGCAACCACAATCTCTCCACTCTTGGAGGCACGTACAACTGTAGGCGGATGCGCCCGTGCATGCTCTAAGTGATCAAATTCTAGACCTTGATTGAATCTGCTAATCTTGGACTGGTCTAGGTTGAGATTGAGCTTCTTCTTGCCTCCAACAAATTTCTCAAGGGTGCTCATAAGATATTGACACTCTTGGAAAAGTGAGGCGCATGAAGAGCATGGGGAAAGAGTAGAAGAAGAGCCAGAAGAACGAACATCATGTGCATATCTCTCCCTATGCACGGCTACCTTAATTTTGAGGGCCTCACAATAAACCCAAGGAGCATCTCTAATTCTACTAACCTGGGCCTCTAGCTTCTTCCTAAGCTCTACGTGGATTTTATCCACGTCCTCCTTAACCCCAACACACAGCGAGCAACCATTTTGTAACTTAACTAGTAAGTTCTTAGTAAGTTGAGCACACTTGATATTCAAAGCATCATTATCAAGTTTTAGTTGTTTACAACCCTCACATGAGCTGACTGGGTCCTTAGAAGCATGCAATTCAAGTTCATCATTCCTAGTAGAAAGTTTCCTAAGGTGTAAGCTCATGGCATCAATTTCAGCAAGTAGCTTAGGGCAATTTTACAAGAAGTATTTGTGTGAGCATAAAGAAAGCTAGTATCAGCAGGAATATCAATAGTAACAAAACTAGCACTCTTCAACCTAAGATCCTCAAGATCAACAAGCACACTATCATGCAAGGTTCTTAAAAACTCTAGCTCCACAAGCAAAGCAACACAAAGAGTACAGCTTTTAGAGTCTCGGGAGGAACATGATGTAAGTAAACCTAACTCCCAACTAGCCTTAGTACGAAACTTGCCTAATTTACAGAAGGCATCATTTAGCTTGTCGTAAGTGGGTACCTCATCGGCGTCGTTGAGAAGATTGTCGTCACTAATGCCATTGGCATCTACCTTGAAGCACATGCCGGAGAAGTCCTCGCTGCCCTTCGTCTTCTCTCGTAGTTCATCCTCGCCCTCGTCGCTCCATGTCTCTGTGTCGGAGAAGTCGATGTCGTCGAGCGTGGCGAGTACGCGGTAGAAGAGCTTCTTGTTCTTGGCAAAGTTGCGGTACTTATTCTCTCGCGCCCATTTCATGGTGGAGGCTTCGTGTTGCGGTTCTTGTCAGTGTAGTCAATCTTGCTTGAACCGCCTTGCGCGTTCTTGCCCGTCTCTAGTTTGGGGCAGTTTGCTCGACTGTGGGTGGGGCCCCCACACTCGAAGCAAGTGATAGTGCCACCTCTCTTCTTCTCTCTCACTCTCTTTTATATGTTGGAAAATTTGCGAGCGACAAGAGCAATCTCATTTTGTGGAAATCATTCCAGAATTAGCTTACGTCGCAAAGAACAGAGAGAAAAACCAGAAGAAAAATCAAGCGAGGGTCCAGAGGAAGACCCGATGGGATCGGTGACCAAGGCCATCGACTAAGATTTCATCCTACGAGAGACGGCGTCGATCTCATGAGTCTTGAGACGGGAATACAACCCATCAAGAGTCAAGGTCGACAAATCAGTGGAGTCCTTGATGGTGGTCACCTACATCTCCTAGACATGAAGATCGAGTGCAGTCAAAAAATGACGAGCGTTCTCCGAGTTAGAGTAAGTACATTCTATTGCACGGAGATCGCTCAAAATCTTGGTAAAACGACCAAAGCACTTATCCAAACTCTCACCAGTGTGCTACTCAAACTTGTTGTAGTCACGCTTGTATTGATCTTGTCTCACCATTTTAATCTGGGTGGCGCTCTCATGGTAAGCATCGAGGGTCACCAAGATTTGGTGGGCATATCGTAGGTGAGAGATACGGTTATACTCACTGCGGTTGAGTCCCTGTATAAGGATGTTCCTTGCCTTAGCATTTAGCTCAACGTCAGTCATGTTCACAGCATTGACATTCTCATCAGCAAGAACCTCATACGGGAGTTTCACCTTCTGCCATATCAGGAAGCCCTAGGAAGTGATGTATGACTCCATACGTATTTTCCAAAATGGATAATCAACTCTAGCAAAAATTGGAGGTTTAGTCGAGTATTTGTCTGTCGCCATGGCTTTCGAGACCGGTCAAGATCTAAAGAGAGCAAAATCGGCTCTGATACTAATTGAAAGATCGAGATGGCGATCAGGGGGGGTGAATGATCCCAATTCCAAAATTCCCACCTCTTGGACAAGATTGATAATTTCTCCAACACCAAACCCCAAGAACCAAGTTAAATAATCAAAACAAGGAAGAGAATCTCAAGAATCCAGAGTAAACATGGATCATCAAAAAGACAGCAGCACATCCCCTAATAAAATTGCTATGAATAAAAATTCGTGGCTCATATGGTCATGGGGATTTTATCTTTGATACTAATAGTTGTTGAGAGTCCACCAAAAAAGGAATGAATTCAAAATCACCTTTAGGGAAAAAGAGAAATAAAACAAGATCTGCTGTTTCTAAAAAGCAAAAATGAATTTCCAGCACAAAAGAAACTCAATCAAAAGGTGATCTCTCCAAATCTGTGACTTATTTGAATTTCAAAATTTTTGTTTGATGAGATCATGGAGTCACGCAGCTACCCACCAAAAATCAGATCTAGATCAAGCAAGAAAAAATCCTGATGAAAATAACAATCTCTACTACACGAAGAACTCAGACATAACATTTAGGGCTTGATCAAACTTCTATAGATCTTAAACCGTGGCTCTTGGTCCTATGAAATTTTTATCACAATGACCTATGGAAGTTAAAAATCCAACCCAATAAGAATCACTTCAAAAACATGTAGGATGATTTTTTCACAAAATAAACAAGAACTGATGCATAGAGAGAACATATTTGAGCAGGAAATCAAGAAAGAGACTTCAAGAACAAAACCTTCAAGATTTCTCAGGGATTGAACATAAGAAGTGAAGCCTAGATAATTGCGATATGATCTAAGAAGATTCATCCATCAATCATTCATCCTTGGATCAAGAACCACAAGCATTTAGAAGGAGGGGAGGCAAATATGCGGAATTTAAATGCTTGAAAGTAAATGCTGAATTTAAATTGCGTAAAGTAAAGACATAATATAAATACGTAATTTAAATTCACAAGAATAGTAAAGAAACTCTTTGTATTTCTGGTAGGAAGGTTTACAAAACCTTATAAAAAATGGACAAAGCTTAAAGGAGCATACAAAACCTTCAAGAGGAGAGGCTACCCTACTCCTCTAATTATAGTGTCCATGGGTCATCCTCTACCCTTGAATGAGTTGCTTTTATCCTAAGCTACCCTCCAAGGATCAGGATTTGATCCTACACACTTACTTATTGGGCAAACCCGAGACACAATAACATAACGGGTTTTACACATTTCTCAAAGCAAACTAGACTTAACCACTACTCTATCTTCTAGACCCGCGATCCAATAGCTCTCCTTGATCCGAGTGATCTCCACTATTCCCTTGCCTCCATGACTTGCTCCGGCTTCATCTCCGGCCATTTTCCAGCGATCCTTGGCCATCCGGACCTCCGATGCACCTTGCCTAGTCCCATTCATTCTTTGCCTCACCATGACCACAATTTGAAGCTTTGCAATCATCAAAGACAAGGAAACCCATCACATAGCATTGTCCAACAATAATATGCAATAATCATCACAAAATCTTATATAGTTCATATAGTTGGTACTACTGCCTCCACAAGGCCGGTAGTGCCGCCTGAGGCTGACACAACTGAAATTGCTTCCTTTTGAATTCCAATTCAAATCAAACTCAAACCTGTGCACACCTTGCTCAAATAAAATTAAATACTCATCACAAATATGGATGGACCTCCACATGGTCCTTCACTTGCGATCAATCTAGTCAGTTGATCATATTGTAATTGGCACTAGTTACTCTGTTGTAGGTGCTTCTTGCCTTTGTGAGACAGTAGCATTGTGAGAAATTATGATGAACCTTGGGCTTGGCTAGTCTGTACTGTTCTGTACATGAGAATTATCCCTTTAGATGTCATGTTTGATCCATTCATGATTCATGTTGTGACTGAACAAGTTTTTTTTTGTCTACTTACATATTTGAGCTTGATGTGATTCAAAACATGAGATATTTTCTGAATTGCTGACATGGCTAGCATAAGATTCTTGGAATTGTTCAATAACCAAGCTAGACCTATTGTCCATAGTTAATGTGCACATCTGCTTCTCACAAGAGAGAAAAAGAAAAAGTATTCAGGATGCTATTTTCTGTTGTGCAAATAACTGACTTTGCAAATTAAGATTGTTTAGCACAGATCATCCATTCACTTGACATGGCTCTGACCTATTGTGGATTCAGTAAAAATAGGTTACCTTTTCTTTTTGTTTGTGTGTTATCCTGGGAGGCAGGTGACTAGGACCTTTTGTCTTCCCCACACATAAAATGGACATTGAATGACACTACTCGTGCATTGCTATCCCAATAATTGAGGAAGATATCTGCTTTTTAGCCTTTATTACCTTATTTGAGGATTCCATGTATTTAGGGATGAAAACAAATCGGATAGTTTCCGACCGATCCGGATAATTTTCGGATACGGATTCTGTCGGATCGGATACGGATACGGATATTTTTTTGTCGGATACGGATACGGATTCGGTAGCTCACTATCCGTCGGATACGGATACGGATTCGGATAATCCGGATAGTGATGGATCGGATATCCGGATATACATATGGGCTGGGCCAAGCTACTCTTTTGGCCCAAAAAGGTTACTAAATTTTAACTTGTTTTCTAATTTAATTAATCCATAAAACAAGTTTTAATTGTTAAAATTAGCAAACTAGCTCCAAAAATTATGAAATTTTTTGATAAAATTCCTAACATAGTCTATAATTTTTACAAAAATTATTTTTAAAATTTTATCATATTTTAAATTTTCTAAAAATTCAAAAAATATTGTCTTTAATAGGAAAATATTTTAAATAAGTAGCTAAAATGCATAAAAACTCATAAAATACATAATTTATTATTTTAAACATAATTTAACAAATAATACAAATCTTGGGGTCATTAAATATAAGTGTTATATATGTTTTCTAGAGATATGGTAATTAAGTATTATCAAACTTTTTGTGTAGTCTATATTTGTTTCCATTTGTATCTCTGAGCAAAGATCACCTTTATTTTGTGTTTTGATCTACATGTATGATGGATTAATCGTATGTACGTGATGAACTAAGTCTTACATAATTTTGTTTGCAACATGGTATCTAACTATTGTCTAAGTGAATGAAAATGCTTATATTTATTCAATTTTCAATAATGTTTTAATCAAATCAACTAGTTATGTGTTTTCATTGATTTTTTATGTACAGTCTAAGGGATTATCATGTTCCGATAAATATTCGTAACCGTATCCGATTCGATTCGTATTCGATCCGTATCTGTATTCGACATTATCCGTATTCGTATTCGTATCCGGACTATCCGTATTCGTATCCGAATCCGAGAAAAAATATGAAAACAAATATGGTAGAACCATTATCCGTCCGTATCCGATCCGTTTTCACCCCTACATGTATTCATGGTATTATTGTGCCGATCATCCCAACCCCATCCAATGTTAGTTGTGGGGGCAAAAGGATGTTCCAAGCAACTGTCATACAAAGCTTATATTAGAACCTCCATGAAAGTTGCGTACCAGATTCAGAAACAATAATTGATGAAGAGCACTCGCTCGATATAAGTTGCGTACTACATTATTTACTCGTCTTTCTACAAAATTAGGAATTCAAGTGCCCTTTTGCCTAGACGTCCATTGTTTGGATGTTGGAAAGCACTCCGTCGCTAGACATTATGCATAGTATCGAATGCTTCAGTCACTACACCATGACACAATTTCTTCAACAGACTATCTGTCGGTAAAACCCATGTAACACGATGTAACACTCTGGCATTTAATATGCCTGAATGCTACCAAACATAAGCTAAACAACATCTAAATACCACAATTAAACATAAATTCCAGCAAAGGTGCACATGCTAAAAAACCGATATTTCGGCAGCATCCCCTTTGTTTTTCCATGAGTTAACACAATATCAATATCATGGCAAGATATATCATAGCACACGACATCTAGAACATCAACATAAATGGACATATCATCGAGTTACGCCATTAATACCACGCTCAACCACTTCATAATCTATAACGAAGCAAATAAGAAATCGCAAGCATGCTAAATTAAACCATACATTAAGTTTAAGGCACAACTCTTAATATCATGTCTCCAAGTGATTAATTATGGACTATGATGGTGGAGCTACGTGTAGAAGTGTAGCTAAACCCCTTTTTCCCGCATGCCGATCTCAAAGTACCTAAAAACAACATAAAACACAAGCGTGAGTTCGAAAACTCAGCAAGCATATTGTAATGGACAACAAGATCATTTACAAGACAATAATACCTTACATCACATATAACATCTCATACTTGAGCACATAACAACATCATCATCATTAAATATGTATTGCAATGCAATGCATGCAATGTTATGCTCATATCTCCTTGGAAACTCATACCGGTATGGTTGAGTACACACCCGTCGGTGTGCACCCTCTCCCCCCTTCCATCCCGAAGATGGAGGGTGCCTACTCCTCGCTTCCATTCACCACGTGAATAGAATCACGATGTAGGTCTTACTCAATGGCGTTCCGGACTAGTCATAACTTTCTCACCGGCCTTTCCCGGATTAGTTAATGACTTTCTCACCGCCCTCGCCCCATCTCATGTCATGCATGCAACTATGCCAATTATCATATTTCACACGTACATAAACATATGGCATCTCATCATGACAAATATTACACATGGCATCGAATCATGATAAGTATAGACACATAGCATCATATCATGATAATCATACTCAATATATCATTGGAAAACAGCAAGCAAGGCAAGTGATCATAGCAAGTATTCAATCTTTCATCCAATATCAACAAGCAACCTACAATCCGCTATACATTACAACACACTTGCCTCAACCGCGGGCGACGAATTGGCGGGAAGTAGAGGGCACTCCCGGTGTCACACCACCTGCACATAGGCATCACACACTCTCAATAATGCCCACAAAACAGAACACAAATCCCCAACTCACCCGGCATTGCCCACTACTCGCAAAACCTAAAAACAGAGGTTCTGTCCCGACGGGACAGCAGCCTTGCAAAGGCCATAACTTGAGTTCTGGGACTCCAAATCGATTAAATGAGTACACCGTCGCGAAGCTTAGGAAATTTCCCAACTTTTTCTAGTTATAGGGAAAGACTGATTCGGACTCTATGGTTGATTAATCTAACGTTGAACACGAACTGTCTCAATCTCGTCATAGATTTGACAGCGCTCGGTAAAACGGCCATAACTTCCAAACGGCTGGGCGGAATTTCAATTTATTTATATGCGCTGAAAGGTAATGAAATTATCTACAACTTCCTAGAAGTCCGTACGGCCATATTCCAAATCTAAATTGGTGAAAACGCGAACCCTAGCTCGACTGCTCAATCTGCCCGAAAATAGAAACGTGGCAACATCTAGATCTAACCCAAATTACTCAAATCCAGCGCCTCCAATTGATCAAAAAAACTTGATAAACTCCCTAATAACAGTACCTAGCTCATCCCCGAGGAGCCCCATGATCATACCTTTGCCCGGCCTTGCGAAAACTCCAATCGATCTCCTCGCTCCTCGCTCCTCGCTCCTCGCTCCTCGCACCTCGCTCCTCGGATGGATCCATGAGGATGCAGGGGTGGGGAGGTCACCCTAGGGCAGCAAGGGGGGTGGAGGAGAGGTGGTGTGCAATGGGGAGCAATGGGGGCGCCATGGGGGCAAGAGATGGGGCGGCTAGGAGGTGGAGGGAGGAGGAAGGGTGGCGGCTAGGGTTAGGGGCGTATGGGGCAGGGGTGGACGCCCCAAGGGCTGGTGGGGAGCCCTTTTACCAGCCCCCACACCCAAACCTAGTCCGTTACGGAGACCTACTCCATCCCACCAAAGCCCACCAAGGCCCAAACTCCCCCGGGAAGGCCCAAAACCCCAGAAACGGCCCGGAAACGGCCCGGAAAAGTTATTAACCTCCATATCCTATAGTTTTAACCTTAATTCCACATCTCATAATGTTATTAACCTTATCATGCACGTTAAATAAGGTTACGACACTCCGTGGTGTCTAGCGCTCAAAAGGCCCAAAAACGCGAGTAAACCTCAAGCCGTAAGATTTTCTTCTCTAATTTAGCAATTTGTAATGTCACACCAAAACTTAGTGTCACATTCTTCCCCCATTCTACAGGATTAGACCTCGAATCCGAAGGTCACCCAAAACAACTACCAAGTCCCCTAGGGACAAAAGGCTTCTCACCACAAAGGCTCCATCAACCCAAAGCGCTCGAATCCTCAATGACAAACATTTCGCACTTCTATCACAACCAACCTGACTACCACACTCCATCAAACTCAATCATGACACATAATCCCATCTCTTCCAATTATTTGACCCTTTTCACAAAGAATCAAAATTAACTAATGTCATCTCATTACATAGCCTTCATCGACAAAACTTTTCTTTTCTTCCACAAACCACGCTACACTTCCATTCTACCCCTCCCAGGCATAACACACACCCAGGGACAACTAGCTACGACAAAGTTCACGACAGATCACTATATTTCAAATTATCATCACTTTTTAACAATCCAACCATATTCTCAACAAGGTTTGGACCGACATCACCAACTTCCAACATGACCACCCTTGAACCACAACCAAAGTTCTCGCCTAGCCCAAGGTAGAGTCAGTAAATTATTACCAAACCTCAAGCTGGTTCTTATCCTATGAGGGTCTCGCCCTCACACTTTCTCACTCAAAAACTACCAAACCCATGAGTATAATCCTCCATTATGCGCAACAATTCCATAGACATTTCTATTCACATCTCAATCGAGAATGCCAACAAAGAGCAACTCCCTTAGTCGGATGAACCACATTCATCAACTCGAACCCAAAACACAACAAATCACTTGGAACAAAGGTTTGACAACCTCGAAAGATCACTCGATCTCTTTTCCTAAGTCAAGTCGCAAAGGAAAAACTCCAATCTCAAATCAATGCGATACATCTCGCATCGGGGACCACTCAAACAAAAAGAGAGACTCCACACAATTCTTTGTCAGAAATTCTCAACAATCAATGACAACTCGACTCACTTTCACCACAGCCAAGCATCTCATAAAAACAACATTATGGAAGAGAAAACCGATTCTCAAACCAATCGAAAGAATCCACAACCGCCATAATAACTCTCAAGGAAACAAGGAAACCCAATCCTCTCACAACAAAGCCAAATGCCAGGAACTCTTCACTCTTTCTTTTCATGCTAAAGAGCAAATGGAAACCTAGATTCATGACATGAATCCAAGCTTTTCGAGAGCACACCGGATTAGTCATATTTCCCTATATGACTTACTCACCGACCTGGCTCAATGACTCTTTTATCAATAGACATCTATAAATGATGTCATGTTTCCTTTTCACCATTCATTCATCATGTACAACGCTACCAAATAGTCATTCACAAGACAACTTCTTCCTCTGCATCACATGATTAAAAACTTGGATAGCATCGATGATTGCGCCCAATCATAAAACTATGAGGGGAACACCATTAACAGGAAAACACCACGTCATACATAACTCGTCGACAATTGAAAGCCAAATTTGTAAAGCATCGCGTTTTACCCAGAATCAACATTTTGAAAGAGAACATCAATTCTCAAAGAGAAATGGGAGACTCATTTTCCCAAAATGAGAACACTTCACCAACCCGAATCACTTATAAACATTCATAAAATCCACCCTTTTTAAACACTCGCAAACACCACATGACCTTTTCCAAATAAATCCAGTTCCAATCAAATAGAATTACAAATTAAATCTCAAGAATTTTCAACACAGCCCACTATGTCCATCGGCTTCCTTTTTAAGATTTACTCCAAGTATGCTTGGTCTTGACGAAGGAGCGCGATCCACTCAAAGGCTTTTGGGTGCAAAATCAAACTCATAGCATAAACTGAACAACTTAGCCAAAACCAAAGATGGGCACCAACCTCTACGAGTTTTAGGGAAACTCGAAAATGCAACATAAAGAACACCTTGACCAAAAAAAAACATTTAACCAAGATAGCAAACCACCAACCCAGACCAAAAGGTTTTATACACAAGCTCGGCATGAGACTCACCATAACCAATGTCCCACTATCCTTAACATTTAAGCATTCCATAATCACTATTTACTTATCGAGAAAACCCATCTTAAATCAATCCATACTACTCCTCAAGAACCCCACAAACCAACACATCATAAAACAACATATTCTATATTTCAAACGTAGTACTTCAATGTATACTTAAGCATGATCATCCTATCAATTTTTATACCATAAATACGTCAACATCTTGACAATCAAAACTTATTCCATTAACAAATGACTTCAACATACAAATAGTATCTCCATAAGACAAAGTCGAAAATTATGATCCTAAGATACACCTTCTTTAGGATACAATTCTATATCATGCTAAAATATCCATGGTTCACTTCATCGCCACATGTTATAATAATCTCTATTTTACAATGGCTTCCAAAAAGTAATCCAAACAATTACCACCACTACTAAATCATCAATATCCATAAATAGGCATAATCATAAAAACAACTACATTGTTTTTAGTTACACTATCCATATACCATAACAAATTGTCACTACACAACATACTCCAACTATAAAAACAAATTTAATAGGTTAGACCATCCCAATGCTTTAGAAATATCATAAACAGCAAAGCCTATGTCTTCACAATTGACATCGATACTAGCATCGTAGGAACACAACTGCATACTTCCAATTATACTAATAGTTTGCGACAACATAAATAGCAACTCTAATCAACTTCCAAATTAAAGTCACTAGTCAACACGATTAAATCTCTCTATTAATCCATTAGATTAGAACATCTTTAGACAACCAGCAAAGTTTCTTTAACAATATCAGAGTCTACATCATCTTAATGTTTTAACTATGCATTAGGGTTTAAAACTTTAAACATAATCGAGGGTCATAAGCACTTTCAAAGCAAGGCAACAGATTCTAAGCATGTACATTAACATATTTATTCATTCTCATTATAGGGTAATCTGCAACACTAGAAGTTCATTTAATCTTAAGCTAAACACAAATATTACTTTTAATTGATTCAACTCACCAATTAACTTAAGAACAAATCATTTCCAATAACCACATTGTTACATACTACATGACATGCTAAACAACCATTTTCACTTTTGACAAACAAGATGCAACTCCACTTTTAAGGACAACCACAACTCATGAACCAGAACGAACACCGTTAGACAATTTCTCTTTTTCCAGGCAAGGAAGAAAACAAAACTCTAACAGAAATGCAGGAGAGTTCCACTCTCAAGTTCCCAAATTTGCCCACAAAACTCTTCAAGAAATCTCAAGATCCATACTTCCAAGAAGGAAGAAGGATGCACTAGGGAAAACAAAATGTTCAACCAAACCTTTTCCGATAAAGTTACAAAACTTAGCTCCACCCAACCTAAGGTCGGCACTAGGATAACTTCAACTCTTTTCTCAGATAGGGAGGACAACAACCACATATGTTTCCTCCCTAAGACAATCCACAATAACCCAGAAACCGGGTGTCAAAGCAAAGGCGACTAAAAAGGCGCAACTCTAAACTCTTCTTCGTTTCCAACCAAGGAAGACCAAAAACCACAAATCGCATACGGAATGATTCGCAAAAAACCAATACCAAACATTTTTCTTTTAGTTTCCATCAACTAAAACCAAGAAAACCAACCAAAACCAACCGTCGAGCGGTGAAGAACATCTGAAGGAACCCACCACCAAACTCTTCTATTTGACTCCCGTCAACTACCCGATCTACGACGAAAGGGTAAGCACTCTTCTCCTACAGGGGTTAATAGTTCTTCGGTGATGGCGCTAACCGGCCACACCGTCACACTTCACCCTTACAATGAATAAAGAGAGGTGACCGAAACCCTTCGGCACCACAACCCCACTTTAACATAATAACATGAACAATTCCATTCAATTCTTTCATAAACATAGCAACATACATAAACAAATGTAGCATTCAACATCAAGGCTCAAATACAACATTTAAGCGTAAAGCAACGATTCCCATACCCTTTCCTACTGTGCCTCCATGTGTGTCAAATTTTAAATTAGTTATACCACTTTTGCAAGTTTTAATGTTGCTATCCTATAACAAAGTTTTAGTTAAGACCTAATCCATGTTTCTAAGTTATTCCACATCACATTTTAGTTGTACCCTATAGCATGACACTAAAATACACATTCCAAGGACCTATAGCCCGCTCTGATACCAACTGTAACACCCTGGCATTTAATATGCCTGAATGCTACCAAACATAAGCTAAACAACATCTAAATACCACAATTAAACATAAATTCCAGCAAAGGCGCACATGCTAAAAAAACCGATATTTCGGCAGCATCCCCTTTGTTTTTCCATGAGTTAACACAATATCAATATCATGGCAAGATATATCATAGCACACGACATCTAGAACATCAACATAAATGGACATATCATCGAGTTACGCCATTAATACCACGCTTAATCACTTCATAATCTATAACGAAGCAAATAAGGAATCGCAAGCATGCTAAATTAAACCATACATTAAGTTTAAGGCACAACTCTTAATATCATGTCTCCAAGTGATTAATTATGGACTATGATGGTGGAGCTACGTGTAGAAGTGTAGCTAAACCCCTTTTTCCCGTATGCCGATCTCAAAGTACCTAAAAACAACATAAAACACAAGCGTGAGTTCGAAAACTCAGCAAGCATATTGTAATGGACAACAAGATCATTTACAAAACAATAATACCTTACATCACATATAACATCTCATACTTGAGCACATAACAACATCATCATCATTAAATATGTATTGCAATGCAATGCATGCAATGTTATGTTCATATCTCCTTGGAAACTCATACCGGTATGGTTGAGTACACACCCGTCGGTGTGCACCCTCTCCCCCCTTCCATCCCGAAGATGGAGGGTGCCTACTCCTCGCTTCCATTCACCACGTGAATGGAATCACGATGTAGGTCTTACTCAATGGTGTTCCGGACTAGTCATAACTTTCTCACCGGCCTTTCCCGGATTAATTAATGACTTTCTCACCGCCCTCGCCCCATCTCATGTCATGCATGCAACTATGCCAATTATCATATTTCACATGTACATAAACATATGGCATCTCATCATGACAAATATTACACAAGGCATCGAATCATGATACGTATAGACACATAGCATCATATCATGATAATCATACTCAATATATCATTGGAAAACAGCAAGCAAGGCAAGTGATCATAGCAAGTATTCAATCTTTCATCCAATATCAACAAGCAACCTACAATCCGCTATACATTACAACACACTTGCCTCAACCGCGGGCGACGAATTGGCGGGAAGTAGAGGGCACTCCCGGTGTCACACCACCTGCACATAGGCATCACACACTCTCAATAATGCCCACAAAACAGAACACAAATCCCCAACTCACACGACATTGCCCACTACTCGCAAAACCTAAAAACAGAGGTTCTGTCCCGGCGGGACAGCAGCCTTGCAAAGGCCATAACTTGAGTTCTGAGACTCCAAATCGATTAAACGAGTACACCGTCGCGAAGCTTAGGAAATTTCCCAACTCTTTCTAGTTATAGGGAAAGACTGATTCGGACTCTAAGGTTGTTTAATCTAACGTTGAACACGAATTGTCTCAATCTCGTCACAGATTTGACAGCGCTCGGTAAAACGGCCATAACTTCCAAACGTCTGGGCGGAATTTCAATTTCTTTATATGCACTGAAAGGTAATGAAATTATCTACAACTTCCTAGAAGTCCGTACGGCCATATTCCAAATCTAAATTGGCGAAAACGCGAACCCTAGCTCGACTGCTCAATCTGCCCAAAAACAGAAACGTGGCAACATCTAGATCTAACCCAAATTACTCAAATCCAGCCCCTCCAATTGATCAAAAAACTTGATAAACTCCCTAATAATAGTACCTAGCTCATCCCCGAGGAGCCCCATGATCATACCTTTGCCCGACGCACGAAAACTCCAATCGATCTCCTCGCTCCTCGCTCCTCGCTCCTCGCACCTCGCACCTCGCTCCTCGCTCCTCGGATGGATCCATGAGGATGCAGGGGTGGGGAGGTCACCCTAGGGCAGCAAGGGGGGTGGAGGAGAGGTGGTGTGCAATGGGGAGCAATGGGGGCGCCATGGGGGCAAGAGATGGGGCGGCTAGGGTTAGGGGCGCATGGGGCAGGGGTGGACGTCCCAAGGGCTGGTGGGGAGCCCTTTTACCAGCCCCCACACCCAAACCTAGTCCGTTACGGAGACCTACTCCATCCCACCAAAGCCCACCAAGGCCCAAACTCCCCCGGGAAGGCCCAAAACCCCGGAAACGGCCCGGAAAAGCTATTAACCTCCATATCCTATAGTTTTAACCTTAATTCCACATCTCATAATGTTATTAACCTTATCATGCACGTTAAATAAGGTTACGACACTCCGTGGTGTCACAACGCTTCAAAAGGCCCAAAAACGCGAGTAAACCTCAAGCCGTAAGATTTTCTTCTCTAATTTCGCAATTTGTAATGTCATACCAAAACGTAGTGTCACACACGACGTATTATCTGTCGGTAAAAGTTTTCCCGACAAAAAACTACAGTCGGAAGAAGTCCTGTCGGTAAAAACATTTACCGACAAAAATCTTTTTGCCGACAGATGTACTGACCGTATTATGTGCTATTTGCCGACAGATAGTTTTTCCCGACAGATAGTTTTTCCCGACAGAAAAAAGAACTGCCGACAGATAGTCTGAAACAATAAATGACAAATGCCGACAGATAGTTCGAAACAAGAAATGTCAATTGCCGACAGATAGTTTGAAACAAGAAATGACAAATGCCGACAGATAGTCTGTAACCTATAATGATAAATGGCTACAGATAGTCTGAAACTAGAAATGGTAAATGCCGACATATAGTCTGAAACCACATTCTACTACCTGAAACAATGAAACAATATTCAATTGTCTGAAACCATTCAAATGACAGGGATATCAATGGCAGTTTGAAACATACATATCTCATAAAAAATGATAGTACATCATCACACAGTAGAATATCCCTGTAGTACATCATCACACAGTAGTACATCATCAATTAATACACAGTTCAAGCTCATTCAACTAGAATATACAAAGTTGTCCATCGCAATTCAACTAGAATATACAAAGTTATACACATAACCTTTGTCCAAAAGACATAGAGGTCCTGCAGTTAACCATCAGTTCTTTACAAAATACAACCATGTTGGATCTTTAAAGCCAAGGTAAACTATCTTCCACCCACTCCTAAATTTTAGGTATACAAAATGATCACTTAGCATATATGCAACTACTTGTTTTGAACAAAAGTATCTATATCCTTTCTTCATAATGTTCACACCAACTTCCTAGGTTGTTCCAATTTTGCTTGCAAAAAAGACATTTTCAAATTTAGTGCCTTGTCATTAGTACTCATGGTTGTATATGGATGTCAAATGAACTGCTATAGTATTATGGCATGGGCGAAAAACAAAGATTGTTGTAACAAAAAAATTAACCATAAAGCTCAAGAGCAAGAAAAAGAACAAATATTATGAATATCCTATACTTAAAAGTATCAACAAATTTGCACTAGCATGTAATATTCTTTCGAAATTCTATTTCTGAGACACTCCAAAAGATAGTATACATATGCGTTAATAGGAATCTTTCAAAAAGTGATAGGGGTCTAGGGGAATGGAGGATGGAAATAACCATGTAAATTAGGCATTGTGGAAACCTGAGTAAGCAAATAAAACATGTGAGCATGTTAAACCTACTTTTGAGCTACCAATGTTTTCTTGTTGACAAAATACCAAAATATCTCCTGTGAATTACAGAAAAGCCAATCAGTGGCAAGGAGCAGTAGGAGAAAATCAGCCATGTATATCCCAAAGCTCAAACCACCAACACTTTCCACTCACTAAAATATCACTGCCATCATATTTTTAATAAGATCCAGTGGAAGCTTTCATGAAGCCCATATGCCACCAAACAAGCCTAGGACACCGCACCTTAACCTCAACCCTTATAACACCCACAACCACACACAAACACACACATTTCAAACCCCCTTCTTGCCCCCCCAAACGTTTGGCTCTTAACAGGCACAATGCTCACCACCACAAACCATAGCAGGCACCATGCATTTGAGAAGAGCCCTGGCCACATGAAGAACATAGATAGGAAGCTACAGGCCATGAGCCATGCAAGCAAGTACCTGCAGAGGGTCTACCCTCTGGGCATCCAAAGGACCAGCTCCATCCTCTCATTGTCATCTCTTTCCTTGTCACAAAACTCCAATGACTCATCACTTAGCAGCTCAAACACCAGCTGGGAGCCAAAGGTGCCCCTGTTGTATGGTGGCACATTTAGCCCTTGGGGTGATGTGCTTGTGTCCATGGAGAGGAGGAGGGAAGATGACAAGGTGAGTGACCATGATGTTGAGGGGGAAGAGGAGGAGTTCGATTGCAGTGAGCCAGGTAGCTTGCGTAGGTGCAGATGGATCACCAAAAACAGTGGTAAGAAATGCTTACGTGCTGTTTTTTTTTCTTGCTTTCATGCATATATATGTTTAATTATTGGATTCTCTAATTTAAAAGCCTTAGTCATTGTTTCAATGTTTCAGTTTGAGATATCTAACTGAAGTAGATAGATCTGATATCACATGACATTTGTTAGCTCATTTCATTTTTACTACATAATGCCTGGTTATTTTTTAATGGTTCCAAATCTGCATTGTAGATGCTTCAACTTTCTTTCCAATGGTGTTCAGAAATGAGTTTGTTATTTAAATTTAGGAGTCATGTAACTCCTGTTTGCTGTTTAAAGTTTAAACTAAATATTTTGGCTCATTATTGATGTGGATGCCTTTTGGTTTGGTACACTTTGTTCCAATGGTGTTGTTGACTCATTTGATACTGATTCCTATTTAGCTACCAAAATATTCACATCAAAGTAGTGGAAATAACCAAAATTATCACTATAAATACTTGTATTCTGGGATGCCACTTGCTTCTTGCTATCCTTTATCTATCAAAATGATCATTAGTTAGTAACTGAAGTCCAACCATTACAATCATCAAAATGGAAATATTTTGTAGTGTAGGTTATTACCCTCTTGTATGGCCATGCAATGGATAGCTTGTGAGCATCACCTATATTTTGCATACCATCGTATGGACGTGGCAGCAGAACATCTCTTTTTAAAGGAACAATGACAACAACTTCATAATATTCCCGTCCAAGATGCTGATCTCCCACTATGGTACTTGGGTCAGTTGAGGTAATTGTAGCCTTAGCCACAGGGATATCTCTTACAAGAGCATACAATATGACATCCCTACCAACCTAAAGTACATATTGCAGTTCAAAAAAGTCAAAAAAGAAGAATCAACATTCAAGTCATAAATTGGAAGGGTGTAGGAAAAGAGGACAAAATTACCATGCTTTCATCTTCATTGCGAGAGTATTCACGGTTCCTTATGGTGGCTGCAATGTTCCTTGGAGCTACCTTTGGAGACACAATTTGCCTATGGGCAACCATATCCTCCTCACAATCAATTATATTTCCCACATGCTCAGCAACACCTTGATGTTCATGTTGTTCCTGATCAGCATGTTGTTATTCAAACATTATGTTATATAGCAAACCATAGATAAAGAATATTTTAGAACATTATTACTATATGCTGTAATAAAACTTTTAGCAAATACCATACCATAGGTCGAGAATTAGAACCATGTTGTGAGGTGGCTTCCATATTTTGCACACCTTGTGAAGCTAACATCAAATTTTTCAATTCATCCATTTGGTGCTGCATGTGGTCCATGCGTTGTGTTAGGGCTACAACCTGTTGTTCAGCTTGTTGTCGAGCTACCATTTCCATTTGAAGTCTTGTTAGCATTTTTTGTTGTGTTCCTGGTGTGCCCACATGTTGGGGAGTTGGTCCCAAACCTAAAACACGAACTCGCCCTCTTGGTTCCTTCTCTCCACAAACATGTGCATACAAATCACCATCTTGAATACTTCTTTCCTTCAATTCAGGGTGGTCTACAGCAGCATCTTCAAGTAGTTTCTAAAAACATGACATATATATGTATATATTACTAACTAATCATGTTCCATATGCATGTATTATTCATACACAAACATACAATTATTGGCTCTGCTTCTGTTGTAGGGTCTCCATTTTTACGAGTATGTACTTTGATAAAGACTTCATCTCACCTAGCAGGGTACCCTTGTTCTTTACCCTACAAGCACTTTTTAAAGTAATTAAGATGGCCTAAACATTTAGTACAGAACAAACACGGGCATAAATATTTAGTAATTAAGAGGTACTTTAGATTACCAATTCATGCCCAACACGGGCATAACTCTTCTTTGCCCGGTAGGTATGAAACAAAGTTAACTTCCCACGATTTTGTTTGCCTCTAATCATGCGAGCCTGTAATTTGGAAAGTATGTACACATGTAATTTATTAATGTCATTGTAAGGAGTATTTACTATGGTTCTAGCTAATCTCACCCTTTTGTGTTGATCTGACTAGGAATAGTGCATTCTTGTAGATCATTCACTACCAAAAGTGTAAATGAGTAATAACAAGATCATGGTTAAATGAGTAATAACAATAATCAGGTACATTATCGATACTACTTTCGATCTGACTGGGAAATATCTTAAGCTTACTGTTGTCATTAAAGCAAGCTTAAGGTAATTTACTGTTGTCACTAAAACTGAAGGATCGTTATTTTTGATCCAGTTGATTTTGATGATGAGTATTTGAAAAAGATTTGAAACCTGTTTGATATTTCGACAAGATTTATTTTTTGGTTTCTTTATTTAAAAAGATCTGAAATCAGTTTGATTATTTGAAAAGCTTTTTGATTTTTGCAAAGGTTTTTGTTCGTGTTTTGAAATCGTGTTCTTAGAATATTTAATGCAATGCACTCCTGTGAGTGGTTGCATGGTTTAATGTGAGTCAAGTCGCGGACTTGTGCTCGGAATCGTTTTGTGGTTTGTTCATGTGCAGGTATTGCTCGAGGGCGAATGTGGTCGATGACGGGACTGGAACTAGGTTCATGGAGGAACTGAGGTTCGGGACTAGGTTCAGCGGAATCGAGGTCTTGGTGGTCAAGGATGTCATGCGGGACGTTCGGGCTAAGAGAATGGTGCACATGAAGAATGGTTAGTCACGTGAGAATGGCATGAGGTCATTCGCGTGCAAAGTGTTAGTCACGTGAGTATGGTAGGGTTGCCATACGCGTGCAAGAGTTGTACTCGGCCAGGTTGGGCCAAGTGGAGTTGTGTTGAATACATGCTCTTTCTAGGATTAGGAGTGGGAATCCTTCTAGGATTAGGAATCCTTCTAGGATTAGGACTCCTTCTAGGATTAGATGTGTTTGTCTTCTTTAAATAGAGGGGTTGCCTCCTGTTGAAGGCAATCAAGCTTTGAGCAAGCTTTAGGGTTGTACTCTTTTGTTTGGAGTATTTTAGACAAAAGAAAGGAGAAATAACGATCAAGTTCATCAAATCTTTCGGCGAGCTACAATTCTAGTTAGATTTATTCTCGCCATCTTCTGGAACAATAAGCTTGCGAAGGTCATAACTTTTGATCCGTAAGTCCGATTGATCTGATTCTTTTTGGGTTTGATTCATATTGGAATCTAGTTTCTTGTGTCCAAATTTCAGATCGATCGGACGGTTGGATCTCCGGGAATTCGCGTTTTACCAAACCTCTATCATTCTGTTTTTTCGAAAACGAGGCAATTATTTGGTTCTATTTTGGGGTAAACTTTTAATAGATCAAGAATTTGGTTTTAACTTCCGCACAATCATTCACCCCCCCTCTGATTGCTATATTCGGTCCTACAAGTGGTATCAGAGCAAGGTTAAGATATGGCGTCAGACAGGTATGTTAATCGTCCTCCTATGCTTGATGATTCGAATTTTTCTTATTGGAAGAGTCGTATGCAATCCTATATTGAGGCTCAAGGTAATGATGTTTGGTGCAAAGTTTCTACTGTTTTTGATGTTCCTGATATAGTCACCAATGATAATAAAGTGAGACGTTGATATGAATGCTAAAGCTAGAAACTTGATTTTTCAAGGAATTTACGAAAAGAATTTGATCGAGTTTCTCATCTACGCTCGCTTATTCTGTTTGGAAGACATTATGTGACTATCATGAAGGTTCTACTAAGATTAAGAAAGTGCGCAAAAATATTTATCAAAGGACTTTTCTGATTTTGCTATGAGACCAGGTGAATCAATTGATGATCTTTTCTCTCGATTTGAGAAAATCTTGTGTAATTTGCGTGGTGTTGGAGTAACTAATTCAGTTGAGGATAACGCTAGTAAAATTTTGAGATCTCTTAGTCTGAATGGCGCATGGTTGTTAATGCGATTAATCAAAGCTGTTGATTTGGATACTTTGACCATGGATGATCTTTATTCTAGACTAAAAACTTATGAGATGGATTCCTTGTCACCTAGAGATGATAAGTCCTCTACACATGCACTTGTTGCTAACTTGACACTTAAATGCGGACTACCATCTTTTGTTTCCTTGTCTGCATTGGCTTCTTTTCAGATGAGCAGTTTGAGATGCTTCTGAAGAAGATCTTGTGCTCATCTCCTCACGTGCTTTTAAAGCACTCAATAATGTGAGGATGAGGAGGCGTGGAGAGCACAACCTTGAGTCCTTCAAGCTGCTTTGAGTGTGACATTCGGGCATGTTAAAGCAAAGCTGTCCCAAGTTGAAGAAGAAAGAAGAACGAGGAATCGGCTGCGCAGCTCAAGACACACTACTTCTAGGCGCCCCAATTTTCGGAAAGTTGCTAAGAAAGTCTTAGCCGCCATAGAGGAGTGTGATCTTAGCGATGTGGACTTTGAGAGTGATAATGAGCCACATGATAAGAAGAAGGATAAGAAGGGAGATTCCGATGATGACTTCACCGGGATGTGTTTCATGACTAGAAGGGATAGCGACAACGACTCCGATTTTGAAGAGGTGAGGCCTTCTTATGATGAGCTTGAGTATGCCATGGTTAAATTAGCTTCAGAACTTAAAAAGTCTAAGAAGGCTCTTAAAGAAAAAGATCTAGAAATTGATAGTTCCAATTCTGAAATTGCAAGGCTTAGATCTTTAATTCCTGATGATGATTCTTGCAAATCTTGTGATGTGCTACAATCTGAAGTTATTGCTTTAAGGAGTGTTCATGCTTCCCTATTTGTCGGGACCCGAATTTGCAAATCCGGACCCTCTGTGTATTCAGCACTAGTCCAGGATCACGCTAGTGCACACAGTCTCAACATAGATGAATATCACAATCATACACAGTGGAAAAGAGAAATAACACAAATATAGAATATAAACTATTGAACGACCTTAAGGTCAACCTTACGTTGGTGAGGCCTTGACGGCTTCAACTCCAAATAAGCAGCAGCGGAACGAAGAACATCGGTGAATCCCATCAATACGCCACAGGCAACTGACAGGGTTCGACTCCTAGATAATCGCCTTCTCACGGAACTTCTTCTTCTTCGACGATGTAGACTTTTGCTCACTGGTGATTGTTTGTTTGCAAGGGGTGAGTACATAAAGCACTCAGCAAGTCATGCACAGAATGCAAGTCTAATAGCTATATGCATGGCTTATTCCAAATGACAGGCTGAAGGGGTTATTTTGCAATAAACAGCATTCACAAATATTCATAATAGATTGTAAAGCGGTAAAACAAATAATAATAGTAATAATTTCACAGTTGTTTCAAAAGTAAACCATTCCACATCCTAATCCACATTTCCATCAACATCATTGTTAATCCAACCCAACCTTTCAAATCCAAGTTATTTTTGAGAAAATCTAACCCTTGACTGTAATCCCCGAGCATTGTCCAGTACCGTGGACTCGGCTATTCGAATAGGTTTTACACTCTGCAGAGGTTATACACTTTACCCACAAGATACAATCCACTCACCACGTCGGCCGTGAATCGCCATACAAGAGTATGCGAATGAGCGATCATAACAAAGTCTTTCTAAGCCTCTAACTACACAAGTGGACCTCTCCGGTTTTGCCCTACACCATCCCTTCCCTTAGCTAAGGCGAAGTATGGGACCGACATACCGTTGGATGGGTACCATGCCGCAGCCCTGCACGCTCCCCTTCAAGCTACACAAACGGTGTAGTTGACACCCCGAGGTACCACAAGTAAGTTATTAGCAACTTAATCAGCTAGGTCCGTCCCATTCCGGACATGTGGTTGTACGATTGACTCAGTTCAAAGGCTTGCAAGGTTAAGTCCTTAGGGTGACCAGGGCAAGACTACCCGAAGAACCAAATCAACATCCCGATGCCACAACGGCCCACGATTACTCTTGCCACATGCCCCGGTCGAAAACTATTTATCAAACCCCAGTTGATTACCATGCACCACGTGCCATCAACATCACATGATACCTTTCCAAAACAGGTTCAATATATCATTAAGTCAATATTAACATTTGTTTGTCCAAAATCTTGTCATGAGCACGTAGCAGGTCTAAGCAGTATACTACAACGGTCTAAAACCCATGTTGGCAATTTAATAATGTCCAACTAGTAAACCACAACTAGGGTGACAAGGGGTCATGGCACATACTTAAATAATCAAGGTGTCATACAGCAAATTGGTATTTATCTAACCCCCATGTTTAAACAAAGTATTTTTCTAATTGAACTAGCATGCAATAGTTTAAATCAAAATAGATTTCGAAATAGGATCAACATGGTCAAAGCACAACTTGCCTGGCCCTTGCAAACTTTTACTGTCCTTTACTCTTTATCCTTGATCCTTGATCCTCGAGCTTCAACTTCCACTTTCTCGATCCTCAGCTCGTTCGAACGATTTCCGGACGACGCGTCTAACGATTAAAGAAGAAGCAAATACAAACCAATTCAAAAGACAAATCAAGTAAACTCCAAATTAAGAACGAACAGCATTGGGCACAGCGGCAGGAGAGATTTGGGAACTCGAGCGGATTAGATCGAAGAGTTGACAAAGAGAACGAGCTTTCGGAAAAACACCAAAAGGGAAAGACTAATAACTGGGAAGGAAAGAATAATATTCCGAAGAATATTTCTTCCGAAATTATTATCTTGATTGGACAGATAGCGACATATGGGCACTCGATCTGTAGACCGGGTCCATAAAGATATGTTAGTTCACAGTGAACTAAACTGATTCTCGAAGTTGACTTTTGTTGACCGAACGGACACAGTCAAACAAAAGAGAAGAAGACTGATAGACTAGATTGGGCACAAAGGTATGACACATGGCCATTGGTCTATCGACCAAGTCCACGAAGGAATTCTCGATTAATGGCAGATTAGGTTTTCAGGGATAAGACAAGACAAGTGTCTTACCACGATTGAAACAACGGAAAAGATTGTAAAGATAACAACGCGGCTCACGATAAACTTAGTTCATCGAACCGGTGTTAGGTTAGGGTTTTGATTCGGCTTTAAAGATGATATGACGATGAGACTAGGCTCACGTCATGATGATAGAACAGGTGAAGGCATCGCACTAGGGTTTGTGCAAGAATACACGCATGCGATGACAAGCGAAGAGAGCCAATCGTTAACGATGAAACGTTAGCGATGGAACGTTAACGCGAAACGTTAACGGTGGAGCGTTAACGACGGGCGTTAACGGCAAGACGTTAACGGAGGAACGTTAACGACGAGGCGTTAACAGCGGAAGCGTTAACGACGTGCAGCAGGCGTTAGCGGAAAGCGTGCAAGCGAGGCGTGCGCAGCGAGCGTGCGGTGAAACATTGACGGCAAAACGTTAAGCGGAACGTTAACGAAACGTTAACGGAAGAACGTTAGCGAAGCGTTAACGGGAAGCGTTAGCGGCGTTAACGCAGCAAAACGTTAACGGTGGATGCGTTAACGGCGAACGTTAACGTGGAAGTCAACAATGATAGGAGACTTCATGAAGCGAAGTAGCGACCGTCGGTGCAATGACATGGCCGCGGTAGAACGCTACCAAGGGCGGCTAACCGGTGCGAGCAGCGGCGGCAACGATTTAGGCGAAAGACGACGGTTTAAAGCGGGCGCGGGCTTCTCGGCAAGCGGAGACCAAAGAACCTTAA
This sequence comes from Rhipidocladum racemiflorum, assembly GCA_036346355.1. NCBI lineage: Eukaryota > Viridiplantae > Streptophyta > Magnoliopsida > Poales > Poaceae > Rhipidocladum > Rhipidocladum racemiflorum. The sequence continues at coordinate 367,976 of JAYEVF010000040.1, forward strand.
GTATGATCCAAAACAGTAAAGATGATCCTCCGGGCCAGCGACAACACGGCGGGCGAACTAAATATGCGGCGTCAAAAAGCGGCAGCGCGGCGGCAACAACGGCGGCCTAAATATATAAAAAATTTCGGAGGATGGGATGGCAAAGGAGAATGTCTACTGCGTAGAACGCGGCGAGACGAACTCAGCGGTATAGGCGGATTTTGCGGCGCCCTTCCGGATTAATCAGAAATCGCGATTAACGGGTTCGGATCAAAACTTTGGACGGCCATAACTTCTAGAATAATGATCGGAACTTAACGAAATTTTACCGAGAGCTAGATGGGACCAAGAGGCACACCGTGACGCAGGTGGCTCGAAGAAATACCTTATGGAACAGCGGGGAACGCGCGAGGAAGTTTGCCGCTGTCTGGAACGCAGTCTGAACGGAGAAATTAATTTGCTGCGCCAAATCCAGAGGGCAAAACCTTGGGGCAAGATGTGCATCCTGTAGAGGACATCCCCAGGAGTCTACACAAAAAATTTCACCGTCAAACTCGAAAAATTGAGGGAGTTATGACCTCGGCAAGATTCGAGATTGAAACGGCCGTAACTTTTGATCCCACGGGCCAAATTGGCTGAATTTTGGACAGCAAGTAGATGGTACCTTGTGGCACACCACGGAGAAGACGGATCTCGAAAACAGTCGACGAGTTGCCCGGGACGCGGCTCCAAAGTTCGGCCGTCGTCGGGCGACGTTCGGAGCTTCTCGCGGCGGCTCGGTCGATTTGGATGATTGATCTGTGGCTAGGGCCGCGTGGGAGGGTCTAGGAACACTTATATATGTTTGGGTAAGAGTCCAGGTCGAGAAAAATCAAGTTTTGGAGGTGTTTGGATCGGTTTGGCATTTAAACGAGCACTTGGCGTGCGTGGGAGGGACTCTGGGTGATGTGGCCGGCTGTGGGGGCGACACTTGGCCCAGGGCGTCGTATGGTGCTGGCACCGCCCATGCGGCGAGGCGGCTCGCGAGCGTCGGCCGCCCAGACGCTGAGCCCAGCCCAGACGCTGGCCAGCGAGGAATCGCCGCCCAATCGCTCAGCTGCGCTGGCCGAGGCGCCCAAGCGCGCGTGGAGGGAGAAGCGGCAGCGAACGGCCAGGAGAAGGCCGCTGGCGGCGTGGCCCACGCGCTGGCGCGGCGCTGAGCGAGGCGGCTGAGCGGGAGGTGGGCCGGTGGCCTGTGGCGGGAGAGAGAGAGAGGTTTGGCCCAAAAAGAGAAATTCGAAATTTCCAACGATTTTGCAATAAAAGTAATTCCACAAATTCAAATAAATAAATAGAGGCAATAAAAATACCAGAAAAATTCTAGAAAAATTCCAGAAAATATTTTGAGACATTTTGAACTCAAATAAAATATTTGCAACAAAATTTTATATAAAATTTTCCAAATAAATAATTAATTTCAATAAAAGGGCTTAATACAAATCGATTCCGAATAAATCCAATAAATAGCAAACGAGCTCCGAAAAATCTCAAAAATTACAGAAGAATTTCTTGAAACACAAGGAATCCAAATAAAATAAAATAAACTTTATTTGGGGTTTAGAATAATCAAATTAAATTGTTTTAGCTTTTAGAAAATTCAAATCAAGCTTTTATAAACGCGAGAAAATCGACGGAAATTTTTGGGAAGCTAAACTAAACCAAAATTTTTGAAAACCCAAATTTTGGGATGTTACAAATCTCCCCCCCTTAACAGAATCTCGTCCCCGAGATTCAGGGCTGACTATAGAATTAGGTTCAGGGGGACTCAACTCTTGAGCTTCCTCGAACTTCCAAGCAACTACACACTGGACAGGGGTCGCTTCTGAACAAACGCTTGGTAACATCCAAAATTTTGCAGGCTGCTCCTTGCTGATGAGGTCCTCTTACAAGTCCACTGACTCCAACTGTGTCTGCTTTTCGGCCACGAGGCACTTCTTCTACGGAAAATCTTGATACTAACTTTGTCGGGAAATCTTGAACACCTCACGCACTCCTACTGACGCTTCTGGCAACTCCATTGATAGGCACGCTTGCTTCCGTTCCTGAACATTTGATTTTCTGCTTCTTCTAGAAATTGGACAAGCTGTATCTGACAACAAAGCTTATATGCAATTACGCGGTCTTTAACAGGACTTGGATAGCATTCGGTTGATGCAGCACTATCTTTGTCGGCTTGATTCTTCAGCATTGACTGAAACTCTGTATCAACTGAATACTCCTTCACAATTCACTTTCTGACGTAAGTGTCTCGGTAGGTGAAGGACTAGGATTGAAGTGGGCAGATAAAATATCTTTTCTCCTAGGACAACTATTATCAAAGTGTCGGCTCATTGCATCCTGAAGCAACACTTGGTGACATCTGTTGGCTTCCTCGACATGGCACTAATCTTGGTAGGGCAGAGGTGAGATCGATGCGATCGTGGTGACCACTTTCTTCTGAGTAGTGGTTAGCAAAATTTTCTAGTGATGACGAGGCAAAGCAAATTCTAGGCTTTAATCTTTCTCCTTGAAAACTTTTCACCAGGTTGGTGTTATGAAAACTCGACCATTAGAGGCGAAGCTTTGGTGAAAGTGTCTCTAACAAAGTCTGAGCGATATGGCAACCGAATTGTTGAGGGTACTCCTCATTATTTGTTGCGGTGGTCCTCCTTGGTTAGACTTACGATGCTTGCGGTGGTCTTCCAATTCCTTGCACTCATCTTCTAGGTCAAGGTCTTGTTAATCAACTCTTCTTGCTTCAATCGACTCCTTAAGCAAGTTGCTTCCATAGTCTTACCACTCACTTTCACAGTTGTAACATGAATGTTTGGGTCATCGTGTCGGGTTGATGGGGCATTCTCTAGGCCAATGACCTCATTTATCACACAAGAACAATTCCATGGTGACCAAGTACTCTTGATTTCTTGAGGTAGATGGATAGGGTTGACATGCTTCTTATTCTTTATTCCTTCACGTGGCACACCGGTGCGGATGACAATCCTTCTCTTTTGCTAACTCTTGAGCAAGGCGGCTCGAAAATTCTCTCGGCCCGATGCCGAGTCACAGCGGTCACTATTGGATCTAAGGGACATTGAGTGGGCAATGATCACGACCTTCGCAAAGATAGCGGTGATATTGCGCATAGGACATTCTCGGGTAAATGGCTTCCTTCACATTGGAACAATTGATTGCATGTTCATCGGCCGGTGTATCCTATTTCTCCACATCGGATGCATGCACGGTCTTCTAACTTGTTTGGTTGACAACACTTCAAAGAACAACATCTCGGTATGGTATTAGGTGCAGGGGTTGTACTCTTCTCTGAACTTGCGGTAGTCACACTATCTTCGATGGCGCAACAAAGCGATGAAGAGCGTGTGGCAAATTCCAATCAAGTGATAATATGTCCATCCTCAGAGGTGATGTAGAAACCTTTCCTCCAGACTAATGCATCTCCTTTTAACTGGCAAGCAGCATAGGGGACATTCTCTTCATCTTCACATTACACCAAAGCTAGCTTCTCTTCTATGACACGAAGCCATATTTCTGCGTCTTTGAGAGTGGCTAATCCATCAAACACGGGTGGGTTGGTCTTCATGAACAAGTCAAACTTTGACTGTGAACAGGAGGTTGCGACTTCAGTGGTGGAGGGGTTGATTTTGGCACTGATAACATTCATCTGTTGCATCATTGTCTGCATAAGCTGAGTTTGGGTAGGGACAAACTGATCCAAGTGTCGAATTGTCACGGTTGGTGCAGGGGACAGCTGTTGGTCACAGTCTGCTTTAACACTGACACCGGTAGTAGCAACTGAACTGACTTGAACTGCCTCAAAGTCACTGTTGTAGTTGGTCCTTTCCATTTGTTGATCACTCCAAGGTTTAGGTGAGAGGGAAAAGCATAGATAAGGTTCAAGAATCCTATTGCGGGGAGAACAGGTTTAACCCAAAAACTTATAAAAACAACTAAAAACTAGGTATGGTTGCTTATCCAAGCCTAAAAGCTTTGCAACACATACTGCACACTCAGCAAACAAGAAAGAACCAAATTCCTAAGCACACAATAATCTAGCATCTAAAAGGGTAACACTCCTATCTTAAGAGACGGGACTCTCACACACGAGTCTCAACTTACTACTAAGCACTAGTTCTTCAAGCTTCTGGAACCCTTCATCGATCCACTTCTCTTCGAGCTCGATGATTCCTTACTTCACGATCTTCAGGGTTGACGGCGACATCCAGTACTTTCTCCTTAAGTGTGAAACATCGTTAACTATTCGGAACAACTCAGGTAAGATTTCCATTTAAATCGAAGGGAAGGATAGAACTTTCAGCAAAGAGGAAAGAATGGAAAAATAAGATAAGTCAAGAATGTATTATTCTTTCAAGTTAAATTTTCTTTTTAGAAAATAATTTTGAAGCTCCTAAAGACGGCCAATCTATCTAGGGTCCAGACCTACAGTCAACCTGGCTCTGATACCACCTCTGTCGGGACCCGAATTTGCAAATCCGGACCCTCTGTGTATTCAGCACTAGTCCAGGATCACGCTAGTGCACACAGTCTCAACATAGATGAATATCACAATCATACACAGTGGAAAAGAGAAATAACACAAATATAGAATATAAACTATTGAACGACCTTAAGGTCAACCTTACGTTGGTGAGGCCTTGACGGCTTCAACTCCAAATAAGCAGCAGCGGAACGAAGAACATCGGTGAATCCCATCAATACGCCACAGGCAACTGACAGGGTTCGACTCCTAGATAATCGCCTTCTCACGGAACTTCTTCTTCTTCGACGATGTAGACTTTTGCTCACTGGTGATTGTTTGTTTGCAAGGGGTGAGTACATAAAGCACTCGACAAGTCATGCCTGAGAATGCAAGTCTAATAGCTATATGCATGGCTTATTCCAAATGACAGTGAAGGGTTATTTTGCAATAAAACATTCACAAATATTCATAATAGATTGTAAAGCGGTAAAACAAATAATAATAGTAATAATTTCACAGTTGTTTCAAAAGTAAACCATTCCACATCCTAATCCACATTTCCATCAACATCATTGTTAATCCAACCCAACCTTTCAAATCCAAGTTATTTTTGAGAAAATCTAACCCTTGACTGTAATCCCCGAGCATTGTCCAGTACCGTGGACTCGGCTATTCGAATAGGTTTTACACTCTGCAGAGGTTATACACTTTACCCACAAGATACAATCCACTCACCACGTCGGTAGTGAATCGCCATACAAGAGTATGCGAATGAGCGATCATAACAAAGTCTTTCTAAGCCTCTAACTACACAAGTGGACCTCTCCGGTTTTGCCCTACACCATCCCTTCCCTTAGCTAAGGCGAAGTATGGGACCGACATACCGTTGGATGGGTACCATGCCGCAGCCACTGATGCGCTCCCCTTCAAGCTACACAAGCGGTGTAGTTGACACCCGAGGTACCACAAGTAAGTTATTAGCAACTTAATCAGCTAGGTCCGTCCCATTCCGGACATGTGGTTGTACGATTGACTCAGTTCAAAGGCTTGCAAGGTTAAGTCCTTAGGGTGACCAGGGCAAGACTACCCGAAGAACCAAATCAACATCCCCGATTGCCACAACCGCCCACCTGATTACTCTTGCCACATGCCCCTGGCCGAAAACTATTTATCAAACCCGCTTGATTACCATGCACCACGTGCCATCAACATCACATGATACCTTTCCAAAACAGGTTCAATATATCATTAAGTCAATATTAACATTTGTTTGTCCAAAATCTTGTCATGAGCACGTAGCAGGTCTAAGCAGTATACTACAACGGTCTAAAACCCATGTTGGCAATTTAATAATGTCCAACTAGTAAACCACAACTAGGGTGACAAGGGGTCATGGCACATACTTAAATAATCAAGGTGTCATACAGCAAATTGGTATTTATCTAACCCCCATGTTTAAACAAAGTATTTTTCTAATTGAACTAGCATGCAATAGTTTAAATCAAAATAGATTTCGAAATAGGATCAACATGGTCAAAGCACAACTTGCCTGGCCCTTGCAAACTTTTACTGTCCTTTACTCTTTATCCTTGATCCTTGATCCTCGAGCTTCAACTTCCACTTTCTCGATCCTCAGCTCGTTCGAACGATTTCCGGACGACGCGTCTAACGATTAAAGAAGAAGCAAATACAAACCAATTCAAAAGACAAATCAAGTAAACTCCAAATTAAGAACGAACAGCATTGGGCACAACGGCTTGGGAGAGATTTGGGAACTCGAACGGATTAGATCGAAGAGTTGACAAAAGAGAACGAGCTTTCGGAAAAACACCGAAAAGGGAAAGACTAATAACTGGGAAAGAAAGAATAATATTCCGAAGAATATTTCTTCCGAAGTTATTATCTTGATTGGACAGATAGCGACATATGGGCACTCGATCTGTAGACCGGGTCCATAAAGATATGTTAGTTCACAGTGAACTAAACTGATTCTCGAAGTTGACTTTTGTTGACCGAACGGACACAGTCAAACAAAAGAGAAGAAGACTGATAGACTAGATTGGGCACAAAGGTATGACACATGGCCATTGGTCTATCGACCAAGTCCACGAAGGAATTCTCGATTAATGGCAGATTAGGTTTTCAGGGATAAGACAAGACAAGTGTCTTACCACGATTGAAACAACGGAAAAGATTGTAAAGATAACAACGCGGCTCACGATAAACTTAGTTCATCGAACCGGTGTTAGGTTAGGGTTTTGATTCGGCTTTAAAGATGATATGACGATGAGACTAGGCTCACGTCATGATGATAGAACAGGTGAAGGCATCGCACTAGGGTTTGTGCAAGAATGCACGCATGCGATGACAACGAAGCGAAGAGAGCCAATCGTTAACGATGAAACGTTAACGATGGAACGTTAACGGCGAAACGTTAACGGTGGAACGTTAACGACGGAGCGTTAACGGCAAGACGTTAACGGAGGAACGTTAACGATGGAGCATTAACGACGGAGCGTTAACGGCAAAACGTTACCGACGGAGCGTTAACGACAGAGCGTTAACGGTGAAACATTGACGGCAAAACGTTAGCGGAGGAACGTTAACGGAACGTTAACGGAAGAACGTTAACGGGGAAACGTTAACGGGGAAACGTTAACGGCGAACGTTAACGGCAAAACGTTAACGGTGGATCGTTAACGGCGAACGTTAACAGTGGAGGTCAACAATGATAGGAGACTTCATGAAGCGAAGTAGCGACCGTCGGTGCAATGACATGGCCGCGGTAGAACGCTACCAAGGACGGCTAACCGGTGCGCGAACCGGCGGCAACAGTTTAGGCCGAAAGACGACGGTTTAAGGCGGGCGCCGGGCTTCTCGGCAAACGGAGACCAAAAGAACCTTAAGTATGATCCAAAACAGTAAAAGATGATCCTCCGGACGCGACAACACGGCCGGAGCGAACCAAAATATGCGGCGTCAAAAGGCGACGCGCGGCGACGGCAAACGGCGGCCTAAATATATAAAAAAAATTTCGGAGGATGGGATGGCAAAGGGAGAATGTCTACTGCGTAGAACGCGGCGAGACGAACTCAACGGTATAGGCGGATTTTGCGGCGCCCTTCCGGATTAATCACAAACTGGCGATTAACGGGTTTCGGATCAAAACTTTGGACGGCCATAACTTCTAGAATAATGATCGGAACTTAACGAAATTTTACCGAGAGCTAGATGGGACCAAGAGGCACACCGTGACGCAGGTGGCTCGAAGAAATACCTTATGGAACAGCGGGGAACGCGCGAGGAAGTTTGCCGCTGTGCAGGCGCAGTCTGAACGGAGAAATTAATTTGCTGCGCCAAATCCAGAGGGCAAAACCTTAGGGCAAGATGTGCATCCTGTAGAGGACATCCCCAGGAGTCTACACAAAAAATTTCACCGTCAAACTCGAAAAATTGAGGGAGTTATGACCTCGGCAAGATTCGAGATTGAAACGGCCGTAACTTTTGATCCCACGGGCCAAATTGGCTGAATTTTGGACAGCAAGTAGATGGTACCTTGTGGCACACCACGGAGAAGACGGATCTCGAAAACAGTCGACGAGTTGCCCGGGACGCGGCTCCAAAGTTCGGCCGTCGTCGGGCGACGTTCGGAGCTTCTCGCGGCTCGATCGATTTGGATGATTGATCTGAGGCTAGGGCCGCGTGGGAGGGTCTAGGAAAACTTATATATGTTTGGGTAATAGTCCAGGTCGAGAAAAATCAAGTTTTGGAGGTGTTTGGATCGGTTTGGCATTTAAACGATCACTTGGCGTGCGTGTGAGGGACTCTGTGTGATGTGGCCTGCTGTGGGGGCGACACTTGGCCCAGGGCGTCTTGGGTCTGGCAGCCCATGCGGCGAGGCGGCTGCGGAGCGTCGGCGCCCAGACGCGAGCCCATCGCCACAGACGCTGGCTTAGCGAGGGAACCGGCCGCCAGTGGCTCGGGCGCTGGCTGCCCAATGGAGGCGCCAAGCGGCTGCGTGGAGGGAGGCGAGCAAAGCGGGCAACATGGAGAGGCCAGCGGCCTGGCGAGGCGTGGCCCACGCTGGAAGGCCACATGGAGGCGGAGCCGGCTGGAGCGGGAGGTGGGCCGGGGTGGCCTGGCGCGCGGGAGAGAGAGAGAGGTTTGGCCCAAAAAGAGAAATTCGAAATTTCCAACGATTTTGCAATAAAAGTAATTCCACAAATTCAAATAAATAAATAGAGGCAATAAAAATACCAGAAAAATTCTAGAAAAATTCCAGAAAATATTTTGAGACATTTTGAACTCAAATAAAATATTTGCAACAAAATTTTATATAAACTTTTCCAAATAAATAATTAATTTCAATAAAAGGGCTTAATACAAATCGATTCCGAATAAATCCAATAAATAGCAAACGAGCTCCGAAAAATCTCAAAAATTACAGAAGAATTTCTTGAAACACAAGGAATCCAAATAAAATAAAATAAACTTTATTTGGGGTTTAGAATAATCAAATTAAATTGTTTTAGCTTTTAGAAAATTCAAATCAAGCTTTTATAAACGCGAGAAAATCGACGGAAATTTTCGGGAAGCTAAACTAAACCAAAATTTTTGAAAACCCAAATTTTGGGATGTTACACTATTGCATCAAAATGAGAAACATGTTAAACATGCTAGCTGTTCCACTGATGATTTGCATGGTTCAATCTCTTGTCCTAAATGCTCGATTCTTGAATTGAAATTGAAAGATGCAAATGCTAGAGTTTCTCAGATGACTAATAACATGCTCACTCATGAGGTTCTTTCATGCTCTACTTGTCGCAAACAGAAAGAGAAGGTTGATATTCCTTGCAATAATTGTCTTGTGCTTTCTCGTAAAGTTGATTACTTGCAAGATTGTTTAGAGCGTTTTACTAAAGGAAAGAAAAACCTAAATATGATTTTGGATCAATCAAAAGTCAGCACTCATCACAAAGGTTTAGGTTTTGATCCTTATGCTCATCACAAATCACATGCTCCTACTGTTGTTAAAGCTCTTGAAAGTGGAAAGTTTGAAATTGTCAAAGAGCCTGAGAAAACTGCTTTTAAATCTGCTGGAACTTTATCTTCTACTATGATGAGTGCAAATGTTGCTTCTACTTCTAAAGCTAAACATCATGTTAAATACACTTGCACTCACTGTGGTAAAGATGGTCATTTAGTTCGATTACGCTTTAGACTAGCTAAACAACAAAGGATAGAAAGGTTCAATGCTAAGTCTAATGTCGTAAAGACACACTTTGCTTCTCATTATGTGCCAGGTGAAGCAAACACCTTTTGTTGCTAAAAACACGGAAAGGATAAATCTATTTTTGTGCATAAAAATTCTCGTGTTGTGCCTCTTGTTGTCGTCGTGTGTCTCGATCTTGGATTCCTAAATGCTTTATTTCTAACCCGCATGCCGAGACATCGACACTTTACGCTTCTATGTAGGCTTCTCACGCGAGGAAGGAGAACATATGGCTGGTGGATTCCGGATGCTCACACCACATGTCCGATGATAAGAATTGGTTCTCCTCCTTCACTTGTGCATCTCGTGCTAAAATTGTTATTTTTCAAGATGCTTCCTCCACCTCTGTTTTCGCAAAAGGCACTAGTCCAAATAGTGCAGGTACAGGTGCATATGTTCAGGGGGAGAGTATCTTTGTTGATGAAGATGATGATGATCTTTGTTGAGGATGAGATAATTGGAGTTTCTTTGTGTGCTTGTGTGCTCGTTTTCAAGCTTCCCGCGTGCTTCACATCGACAAGCTATCAAGAGGATTTTAAGGTATCTCCGTGGTACTCAAGATTTTGGCATTTGGCTTTTTCTTCTTCACGCATTAGTTTAAGACCTTCTCTCGATCTGAATTTGGAGGATGTGGAATTGATAGAAAAAGTACATCTGGTTCATGCCACTTCTTGAGTAATTCTCTTTCTTAGACACATTGATATCAGATTTCATTTTCTTAGAGATCATGTTGAAAAAAGAGCTATTGAACTGAAATTTGTTGATTCGGGTGCTCAGCTTGCTGATATTTTCACTAAACCGCTTGATTTTTCTCGTTTTGCTTTCTTACGCGGTGAACTTGGGATCATTCATCCCCATGGGTTGATTTGAGGAGGAGTCTTGAGTTTATCTCTTTTTGGGTTACTTGACTTTGGTTCCTAGAAGTGATTTTTTTATAAGTGGTATTTTGACTTTACACCTCAAGTAAAAACCCCTATTTACATTGCATCATGTAGTACAAATCTTTGGTGATTATTCTTGTGTATATAGCCAAGTTAATGCTCAATGCTTTACTTATCACTAAAAGGCTAAAATAATTCAATTTGAGATGCTTTTCGAGAATATTTTTGGCTCTTGCTCATTATGGTATTGCATTTGTGAAATAGGCTTAAAAGTTTCTTGTCATCTGTTGAAAGGCTAGAGCTGATTAGAAACTATGTGTGAGTTTTTTGTTGGACTTCAAATGATCATTATGAGTCTCAAGCAAAATCAGTGTTTTAATGTTAAAAGCAAGTTGAAAAAGATGCAAGCAAAAGCTACTTGGCTAAACACAAGTTTAGTACAATGTGCGACTTCCTTGCCAGGATTTAAATACAAAAGATGCAAGAAAAGGCTACTTGTCTAAACAAAAGTTCAGTAACAATGTGAAGCCACTTGCCAATTTAAACTGAGAAAGATACAAGAAAGAACTACCTACTCATACACAAGTATGGGCTAGTGTCTGATTACTTGTCATCCTGTTGATCACAAAGCAAAATTGTCAAACTTGCTAAAAGAGAAAAAGGAAATTCAAATGGTTGAAAAAGGCTTGAGACAAATATTAGTGAATTTGAAAGTCTCTCTATGCTCATGATAGATTTCTTTTTAAGCTTTGGCAAAATCTGTTTATGACATTTTACTTGTTTGCTCTAATTTGCTTATGTAATAACTATTCTATGTGTTAGAGCCTCCATATTCTCACAATTTGCTTTCTCATTGGATAATTTGATACAAAATGAGAAAGTTCTCCTAAAACTCTTCAAATGCTTTACTTTGATTATATACCTTGAATATACTTCAAAGCTTGAGATCTTGCATTCATTAAGGGAGTTTTGAGATCTTGATGACTATTTTGTCAAAAAGGGGAGAACAAGTCAAGGAGGTTTTTGAATTGGGATTATTTGGTCTTTTGGTTCTTGCTCAATCTCTTGTCAAATCTTATATTGTGTTTTGTCAAATTACTCATCAAGGGGGAGATTGAAGGATCGTTATTTTTGATCCAGTTGATTTTGATGATGAGTATTTGAAAAAGATTTGAAACCTGTTTGATATTTCGACAAGATTTATTTTTTGGTTTCTTTATTTAAAAAGATCTGAAATCAGTTTGATTATTTGAAAAGCTTTTTGATTTTTGCAAAGGTTTTTGTTCGTGTTTTGAAATCGTGTTCTTAGAATATTTAATGCAATGCACTCCTGTGAGTGGTTGCATGGTTTAATGTGAGTCAAGTCGCGGACTTGTGCTCGGAATCGTTTTGTGGTTTGTTCATGTGCAGTATTGCTCGAGGGCGAATGTGGTCGATGACGGACGGATCGAACTAGGTTCATGGAGGAACCGAGGTTCGGGACTAGGTTCAAAGTGAACCGAGGTCTTGGTGGTCAAGGATGTCATGCGGGACGTTCGGGCTAAGAGAATGGTGCACATGAAGAATGGTTAGTCACGTGAGAATGGCATGAGGTCATTCGCGTGCAAAGTATTAGTCACGTGAGTATGGTAGGGTTGCCATACGCGTGCAAGAGTTGTACTCGGCCAGGTTGGGCCAAGTGGAGTTGTGTTGAATACATGCTCTTTCTAGGATTAGGAGTGGGAATCCTTTTAGGATTAGGAATCCTTCTAGGATTAGGACTCCTTCTAGGATTAGATGTGTTTGTCTTCTTTAAATAGAGGGGTTGCCTCCTGTTGAAGGCAATCAAGCTTTGAGCAAGCTTTAGGGTTGTACTCTTTTGTTTGGAGTATTTTAGACAAAAGAAAGGAGAAATAACGATCAAGTTCATCAAATCTTTCGGCGAGCTACAATTCTAGTTAGATTTATTCTCGCCATCTTCTGGAACAATAAGCTTGCGAAGGTCATAACTTTTGATCCGTAAGTCCGATTGATCTGATTCTTTTTGGGTTTGATTCGTATTGGAATCTAGTTTCTTGTATCCAAATTTCAGATCGATCGGACGGTTGGATCTCCGGGAATTCGCGTTTTACCAAACCTCTATCATTCTGTTTTTTCGAAAACGAGGCAATTATTTGGTTCTATTTTGGGGTAAACTTTTAATAGATCAAGAATTTGGTTTTAACTTCCGCACAATCATTCACCCCCCCTCTGATTGCTATATTCGGTCCTACAAAAACAAGCTTAACCTTCATGAAGTATGAACTAAGATCACATCTAGGGGGAATTTTGCTTACTTGTGCTTCTGGAGACCTCCAATGATGAATAAGCCACTCCCAATCAACTAGATTAATAGTTTTGGGACATTTTGCTAAGAGTTCCTCATCAGTCAATGTTTCATTGAAATACTTCTTCTTTAGGTCTGCCTTATATTCCTTCCATTTTGTTGCTGATGTTGCTACAACATAATGGAAAGCAGCTGCATCCAGGTTATAATATTTCTGTTTCAACATGAAAATAAGAAGTAATTTAGCAAAAAAGAAGTGCACAAGACAAAGAATATGACTACATTCTATTGCTTTACCTTTACATTAGTCCACACTAGAGACTTCGTCTGGGGATCGACAAGTCTCCAGTCATCACATGTAATAGGTATATGCTTTCTCACCATTGTTCCAACAAATGCAGCAAATTCTTTAGTATTGTCCCCAACAGGCTGACCATATTCATTGAGGGCAACTTCTATTGGATGCTCCCCAGCCCTTGCATATATATTTTGCTTTAAAGTGATACCTCTTCCTTTCCTCTTCTTTTGTTGCCCAAGATTCACATCTACAGGTATTTCCTCTTCTAAGGGTTCATATTCATGATCTTCACCACAATGATCCTCTTCATTCTCAGTAGTGCTTCTTCTTAGCCTAGACCTCAAATTAGGACCTCCAGTAGCTGCTTCACTAGTGTTTTCAGTAGTCTACAGGAAGTTGCATATTATGTAAAATAGATTGTATACATTTTCTGCAAGAATCAGATTTGACAACTAAGAAATATATACATAACCTTTGCTGATTTATTTGTTCGATACGGCACTGTAGTGTTGACAGTCTGGATATTAAGAGATTGCATCACCTGTTTGTTTCTTGCAATGTTTGCATTCCTTTCTAGCTCATACTCATTGAGCTTTCCATCTTTACCCTTTCCTTGCCCGCTTGCCATTTTTTCTCCTGAAACATAACACGAAGAGTTAGCAAACATCGCTTAATTGACAGTAGTGCAATAGGTTTTGCGATGCTTACTTTCTTTGTATGTTTGCATCAACAATAGTTCCATCTATGTCTGTCCTAACACAATCAATACCTTCGGCTTCAACATTCACAGTTAAATTGGTATGTATATCAGGCAATGGCATACCCACTTCATAACTATCGTCTAAATTTTCATCGTCAGCTCTATGCATATCATAAAAGTCTCGTGGTTTTGACTGAACAACAGCAAACCATTCAATATCAATGGGATCTTTAACATAGTAAACTTGAGTTGCCTGGGAAGCAAAAATGAAGGGCTCATCCGATATCTTCTCACCGGTATTGAATAAATGCTTAAAATTGACTGTGGTGACCCCAAATTGATCAGTTTTCACCCATTTATCTTGGATGCGATTATCAACCCAATCACATTTGAAGAGCACCACATTTCCCTTAAGGTGATAGTCCAGCTCAATAATTTCCTTTATAATTCCATAATATGTCTTCTTTCCTATTACGAGGTTGTCATTGTTTCCCCTTTCAAAACATGATGTTTGTGCATCTAGAGCCACTCCACTACATTGAACTGGCCTACCCTCATCGTAAGATTGTGTATGGAAACTAAGCCCATTTATTGTGTAGCTACTATATTTGCGTGCAACCATGTTTGGCTCATTTGCTAAAATCTTTATCTCTTCTGATGCTTCCTCACCCATTCGTACAACCTGTAAATATGGAGTACTATTGTTAAACTGAAATGGAATTCTATGTCAAATCTCATGTTGTCGGGGTCGTGTGTACTTACATGTAACCTAAACCACTCATGAAAGGTCTCATAATGTACACGGTTGATTTCTCGTTTATTCCGAAGACTAATTGAGGAAAGATAGTCACAATGCTTGCTGTAAAAGTTAAAATGACCCCTTCAGCAATTAAGGATAGGAATCATATGGCACTAAAATAATTTGGATATCTTACTTCAAATAAGGTTCTATCTTGTCGTAGTTGAACAAGACATATTTATGTGCTTGAAGCCAAGTCTTGTGGTCTAATGTCACATTGCATTTGCCAGCCAATCCTTGGCCAATAATGTGGAAGAAAGGAGTTCTATTGTTGATTTCCATATGCCCACCGTCATCATCTCTAACTTGTCGATTAAACCGAGTCTCACCTTGTAAATAGCGAGAACAAAATGTAAGACTCTCATCAAACAAATAGCTCTCCGCGATCGATCCCTCGGGGTGACTTCTAGTGCGCACATAACCCTTGCACCTCATCAAATACCTATGAATACATAAGCATATAGTATTTTTAGATTTTTTTTGTGATAATACATAGTTTTGTTGGTACAACAAGCTTTTAGAAAATTACCTCTCAACAGGGTACATGTTTCGAAAGTGTACTGGACCAGCCGTTCTTGCTTGGGCAGGAAGATGAACCATCAAGTGTACCATAAGATCAAAAAAAGATGGGAGGAATATAGTCTCGAGAATGGATAAGGTCTCAGCTATTTCAGTTCCTAATTTTTGCATATCACTGATGCGAATAACGGGGGAGTACATTTTCTTGAAAAAATTGCTTACGCGAATCAATGCAGCACTGACTTTTTCTGGCAATATTCTTCTAACAACAAGTGGTAGTAAATGTTGTAGAAGAACATGGTTTTCATGGCTCTTTAGCCCTATTATCTTTTTCTCGTTAACAAGGACATTACGACGTATGTCAGATGCATAACCGTCAGGAAACTTGACTCCTTTTAATACTTCACAAAATAACTTCTTCTCAAGAGAACTCATTGAGTAAGGTGCTGGAGGTAAATAAAATCTATCTTCTACTTCAATAGGATGAAGATCCCTTCTAATATCTAGAGACTGAAGGTCCAAACGAGAATTCAAATTATCCTTAGATTTCCCATCAATTCCCAAAAGCGTATTAATTATATTATCACAGACATTCTTCTCTATGTGCATGACATCTAAATTATGTCGCAACAATAAGTCTTTCCAATACGGTAACTTGAACAGAATAGACCTCCTTTTCCAAATGATCAATGGCTCACCCTCCTTGTGCTTTTGCCTTTTTCTCTGTTTCTTCCCAGACGGATCCTTCCCAAAAACTGTATGAATATTTTCTGTCTGCATCAAAATCTCCTCCCCAGAAAGTGGAGCAGGTGCTGGTCTAAGCTCAGTTTTACCATCAAATGAGTGAGCATCAAACCTGAACCTGTGGTTTGCATGTAAGAACCTACGGTGTCCCATATAGCAAGACTTGGCACCGTTTTTCAGTCGAAGAGAACATGTATATGAGTGGCATTCAAGGCATGCTGCTGCACCGGAGGTAGTGCAACCAGACACATAGCCTAGACCAGGGTAATTAGTAATTGTGCATAATATGGCATCATGTAATTGGAAGTACTCACCCTTCGATGCATCAAATGTTCTAACACCATTAACAAACATATTTTTTAGATCATCAACCAAAGGCTCAAGATAAACATCCATATCACCACCAGGAGCTTTTGGACCAGGAATCAACAACGAGAGGATAAAATTTGGTTGCTTCATACACATCCAAGGTGGAAAGTTATAAGGAATTAAAATAACAGGCCAAATGCTATAACCAACATTCATGGACCTAAATGGATTAAAACCATCAGTAGCTAGAGCAAGTCTAATATTGCGGCTATCTGAAGCAAACTCCGGATGCTTGTGGTCAAAATCCTTCCAAAGAGGAGAATCTGCCGGATGCCTAAGCAAACCATCTTTAGTGCGCTCTTCATCGTGCCATCTTGTGTGAGTTGCAGTTCTAGAGGACACAAACAACCTCTGAAGCCTTTTCTTTATTGGAAAATAGCGAAGAACTTTATTAGGAACCTTGTGTACGCGTTTCCCATCTAAACTTTGCTTTTCTGATTTCCAACGTGAGGTTTCACATGTAGGACAGCAATTAGATTCAGCATGGTCCTTCCAAAATAGAATGCAATCATTTTTACATGCATGAATACTTACATACCCAAGCCCTATGCATTTCACCATTTTCTTAGATTCATTGTAGTTTTTAGGTAGTGCTGACCCTTCAGGAAAAGCATCTTTGAGAAGATTTAGTAATCTGTCAAAGCTTTTATCAGACCATCCACCAAGCAATTTAGCATGTAGTAGTCTAACTACGAAACGCAACTTTGAGAAGTTCTTACACCCTGGATATAACTCTTGACCATAGTCATTTGCCAACTGTTGGAGAGGCTCTAAATCTTCGTGGGGCTGCTCTAAACCACCTTCATCCTCGAAATCCCCTCCATCATCTAAACCACAAGCTAAGTCACACAGCAAATCAGAAATATCATCTTCTTCGTCCGACTTCTCCCCAAACTCGACTCGATCATGGTCATGACTATTAACAAAAAAGGAGCTGTCTTGTCCATGAAACATCTGTTTTTTGTACTCTTCCAAAAATCCCTCACATATCAAGTGCTCACGCACTTTGCTTTCTCCTCTCCAAATGGCATTCACACAATTTATACAAGGGCACAATATTTTGTTTCCTTTCACTAAATTTCTAAATGCAGAAGTTAGGAATCTGTTTACCCCTTCAACATAGACCTTTGTGTGCCTACATGTAGTATATATGCAGCAAGTTAGTTTAAATGTTGACTACTACTAACACCCGATAACTATATAAAAGAACTGTGTTGTACCTAGGCTCATCCATCCACCTGGTATCCATGTAGGATTTTTACTAGCTATGCCAGCAAGCTATCTAATTTCAGAGTACAAGGTATAAGTGTAGACATATAAAGCTGTAAAGAATCAACCAAATAAAGCCAAAATCAAACAACACGATTAAATTATGCCAGACAGTCCTAACACATCCATAATGTCCTTTCACGCCCAAATGAGACATATACCAAATCAAGTATATAAGATCGTAAAAATAATTAACAAAGGACAATAATGAGAGAGTAACTTACAAATTTGGTCAGAGAACTCTTGCTACAAGGGAGTGTAACTGCCTAGCTTGGCCTCAATAACCCTCTGGTATTAAGAGTGTACCTTATCAAACAATAAATTAATAGTAACATCATTCAATCGTCCAAGTCATCATTGAATTGGTTTGAACTTCTAATCGGAAATACAATAGTATCTACTCATGCACATGTAAAGTTCAGTGAGCTAGCTGCCTATAAGGTCACAAAACAAATCTACACATAGCACAAGCTTGCCTTATGTCCCAATAGGTACACAAGGGGGAAAAAAGAGCAGTTCATTAAACAAGTATGGAAAAACAAAGCAAAAAAAGGCATAAAATTAAAATACGGTCATTACATAGTCCAAAATTATGCATGTAGACCACATAACAAGATACGGCTGGACTGCTAGCTGGTATATCAACCTATCCTAAAATAATCTTTCTGCAACCTATAATTAGTATTCATACAGAGATATACATATGTTTCCTTACTTTGATCGATCGAGATCCAATGTTGGTCGTCAACATTGTAACTAGAATTCATAAATTCATATTAACCAAAATATGCAGAAGTGAACTTCCATTAATATATCAAGAAAAACATGCAGAAGTGAACTTCCATTAATATATTGTCTAATCAAGTTCAATAAAATTTAGGATTGGAAATCAAACATGACGCAGATGATTCTTCACAAAAGAAACAAAACATTGAGACAGTCAGGGTATAGCATGTGTTGGGTACGATTTCAGAAACAACTACCTAGTTGACGGTAAAATGAAATCTTATACTACTACTATATATATACATACTTTTGTGGTCCTCAAACATTATAAGTTCATAAATTACAACACATCTCTTAGATCACAAAGCTTGTCATACAAATGTTGGATAGCATGCATGCATATGCACGCACGTTTCATATCTTGGGACTAGGGACCAACAAAAGATGAAACCTGAGTCAAGTTCATGCATTCAGATTTTTATCTCCACATGTCCAAACGTTGGCAACACGTGCCCAGAAACATGCTAGTTAGCTAAATTTGTCACTAGCCTAGTACAATAACTAGCCTAGTACAATTAAGTCTCGGATCACCGCCCAAAGAAATAATTTAACTAGACCACCAGTTGGAGATTTTGAGCAAAATGTGTACGCATGTTGTTAATTTGGCAACATCCACATCTGACTCGTTTACATCCGTGGCAAGTGTACTTGCAGTGAATACTCTCTGCTGCTTGAGATGCTAACTTGCCTATATAGGAGTACATTGCTGGATTAATAGGAGGGTTGCTAGCTCTCGAGGATGGATTGCCAGCAGCCTGTGCCTCTCTTGATCAAACCCAAACAAGACTGGTTTGATTGTTGCCTAAAAGATTCAGTCCACAAATTCCTACCATCAACGAATCACTACTCGAGAATACAGCAAGGTCCAACGTGCTGGTTAATTTTACAGCTATCTATATACGCTGGATCATAAACCTTTTTCCAGGTCATGCTTATGGGGACTTCGATGATACACACACACACACAATCCCCTAAAAATTTCAGACAACATAGCACCAGAATTTAATAGCACACTCAAAACCTAGCATTGTTGGAGGTTCAGAACCGACTTGATACCTCTTTCGGCCATCGGCCCAGGAGGGTTCGAGAGCCAACGAGTAGGCTCGAGGCAAGATTGTTGGAGGAGGCGTGGCGGGCGTCGTTTGTCGGAGGCAATGCAGAGCTCTTGACGACCGACACCAACAGGCGACAACCATGGGGAATATTGGAATGGGCCACCGAATAGATTGAGGATTTTGGGAATATCTAGGTTGGAGGCGCGTGGGGGTGGTGGCGGCTGGAAGCGGCCAGCGTGAGCGGCGGCGGGGAAGGCGTGCGTGGGGCGGCGGCGGGGTGGGAGGCAATGGCGTGGCGGCGGGGTGAGGCTCGCGCGGCGGCAGGGCGAGAGGCGATGGCGCGAGTCGTCGAAGCGAGAGGCGATGGCGTGGGGGCAGCGGTGACGAGGGGAAGCGCGCGTGGGGCGGCGGGGGAAGGCTCGCGTGGGGGGCAGCGAGGGCGAGAGGCAATGGCACGGGTCGAGGCCGAGAGGCGATGGCGTGGGGCAGCGGTGATGAGGGGAAGGCGCGCGTGGGGCGGCGAGGGGAGCCGCGTGGGGGTGTGGGGTGGGATCGATCGAAGGCGCACGTGGTGGTGCGGGGATTTTGGGGAAGAAACCGAAAAGGAGCCGTGCGTCTTGTGGGGATAGAAACCTACCCTAGCCTGTTGTTGCGCATTGTTTTCTTCTCCCGCCTAAATATTTTGGCGACAGATAATGAGTCGTAACATGTTTGCCGACAGACAATTTGACCCATAACATTAGATTTACCGACACACAATTAGTCTTTAGTACATATATAATTGCCGACAGACACTCTGATCCTAAAAGAAGTATTACCGATAGATAATCTGTTGCTTAAATTTACCGACAGATAGTCTATTGGTGATCACTGATTATTTCCGACAGACATCTGACGGTAATATTGTGTCATGGTGTAGTGAGTTTTGACTGTTGGATGCTCTTGACTGGATATAGTGCTTGATGATTTAATTGATAAGGTATATCTTGGTAATGCTTGAATCTGCGGATGATATGTAGATTATGATGAACACCACATCATATATATATCCTATGTTCAGATAGATAAAATAGAATGTGAAGAATGTACATGCATGGATACATATAAAAGGCATGTTTTTATTTTATCTGATATATTATTTAATCAAAAGTTCTAAATTGATTAATCGTGTTTCATCTACACCATAACCGTTACAACATAGCCGTTACGATGACCGTTAGAATAAATTTTAACTTTTAAATTCCAGCATTTAAAAATAGCTGTTCAATTTTTTTTCTAGTAAAAAATAAACATTGCTCATATGGTGGTTATGAAATATTATTATAATATATGAAGAAGAAAATAGAGAGCGGGATTCGAGAAATGCTATTAGAGAGTGGAGAGAGATAGTGAAGAAATCTTTTGAATGAATTCTGTATATGAGGGATCTAGATTTAGAAAACACTATTGGAGATGATCTTACAACTTAAATAGTCTCTGATGGTTAGAACTGTTTGATCATACAACGAATGGTCCAAATCATCCACAGTGATATTTGCTTCAACGGTTCGATCTCTCATAGAAAAAAATCGTATTTAGTACAAGTTTTAACTCGTATTTACAAGTTGATACAACCGTTTCACGAATTTATAAAAAAATTAGTCATCTCCGGTTCACCGAAAACCGGCCAAGCATGACCGGTTCCCCATGAATCAGCCATGGCATTTTTTATTTTTTATTTTTGCTTTTTTCTGATTTTTGAAACCGAGTTGATTGAAATGCAAATAACTTTTGCTATACAACTCCAAAATCAATGAGACAACTTTCTAAATTAGTGTAAAATCATTTATATTGTGAATATGCAAAAATATTTTAGTTTTGATTATTGTGCAGCAAACGATGTCCAGGTCATGGTAAATTATAATTAAGATCCACTAAGCGCGGTTTACGGGAAACAAATTACCTGGATGCCGTCACATCAGCAAATGCATGCGCTGAAAGTTTTTTTTTTGCCATGAGGCTTAATTAAGATCAATTAGGCGCAGCACACATATGACAAATTATAATTAAGATCGCAGTTTATGGGAAACAAATTACCTGGATGCCGTCACATCAACACATGCATGAACCGAAAGTTTTTTTGGCTGCATTGTAATATCTTTATTTATCCATCGACAGCGAAACCGATGGACTTGGATCATTTGTCATCTAGTCCGGTGCAGATTGTATTCAGGCTCTGCTCTAGTAGTACTCCTGTTATTTTATGATGATCCTTCTACAAACTATCAAAATATAAGTTCATAATTCAAACTGGAATTGCACCACTGTCTTTTTTCAAGACTGTTCTGGTCTGACCCGTGCACACACTTGTGGTTGTGGCCTTGTGGGTGCCCACATTGAACCCCTCCTTGCTATATTTATCAAACATGCTTGTGAATTCTGGTGAAAGGGCAGATCCACTTTGTTGTTGAGTGCAGATCTGTAAACTTGAAATGATAATATTGATAACTTGTCATATCGCCATCCGAACATGCTTATAGCATTGAATAATTCCTTAATATGTAATAGATGGGAATAGAACAAAGACGTGCCTCGATAAATCCGTCGCCGTCGGTGTGCCGCGAAGCAAGTGCTAGCGTGCCTTGCCATTCATACACGTGTTCCTGCTCAAAACGTGACAACACGCCGAATTTCTGTTGGTCCTTTTTCTGATATTCGAGATATATTGGACTCCTAGTATTGATGCGTAAATTTTAAAACAACATTAGAGAGATTTTAAGTAAGATAATAAATCTACAATAAATAAAGAGAAAATAGTTAAAATTCTCTGTATTTTATGTTAATCTATTCCATGATTGTTGTTCGTTTATTCTCAATATTTTTGATTTGCATTAGGATGGATGTACGATGATCAATTTATTATTTAACATGTTATCAGATAACTCTCCAAGGTCTAACGGTATGTCGCCAGATTCCATCTTTTTCACTTTGTATGCTATTAGCTAAATAATGTAGATTAATTTTTGCTCTCTAAATCCTAGATGGTTTTCTTGCTAATTATGGTTCTAAATTGATTTATCGTACATGAGATTACCATTCATGGCTTAGTCCATGCTCGCACACCAGCCGAACCACGTGTAAGCCTGTCGCTCCATGACTGTTGATGCCAAAAAATGTGGTGATAAGTTAATCGGCAATCAGCACACGCAAACGCCGGGTTTAATTGTGGGTGCGCGGCGTGCGGTACCAATTTAATCCTGCAATTGGCAAGATAAAATATGTAATTCAACCAGCTGTTAAGCCGATCTAATATCTTAACAATGATCTAATCCAGTCGGCCGTTCGAGCTGATTTAGATGAAAAGTAATCTGATAAACCTAATCAACCTAATTGAGTTGATTATATAAGGGTAAAGGCCGTTTTTCCTGAAGAAGGCGATGCGCAACAAAATCGGTGAAAAAGCGAACCTGGGTTAGCGTTAATGAAATCAATAATTAGCGATGCATAACTTTATTGATCAAGCGAATTACAGAGGAAAGATTACAAATCTAAAATTCTACTCCTAGTCGACAAAAAAGTAAAAATAAAAAGTAGATTAGTTGTTTGATTGATTGTGTGTTTCCGATGTCGCCTATATCTTTCTTTTATAGTATCTGATCCGACCGTGTTCTCCTTAGACTCTTCACGTAACTATCCGTATCAGCTTAACATTAACATCGGTTACAATCCAATAAACCTGTATCAGCTTATGACTTTCCAAACTCGAAACTCTCCTTAACCAACTAATCATGCCAAACCGATTGTTAGCAAATCTGCTATCCGCCAGATTCTGGTGTCAATATATGCCCCTGAAAGGACCAACGATGTCGCCTAGAGGGGGGGTGAATAGGCGGATTAAAAAATCGCAGCGGAAATAACTCAGGCCGAACAGGTCAACTCGGAGTCTCCGGGTTTTGGTCCGGATACTCGTTTGTCCGAGTGTCCTGGTCTTGTGTCCGACTCTCCGGTTAGCTGGCTTGAGAGCGCAAATAAGACTACTCTAGCAAGCACAATAAACCACTAGAAATAGATAGCAAGAACAACCTAGAACAATTGCTAGTAAGGATTTGAATTAAAGCTAAGCAAAGAGCTAGATCTAATTTTACAAATTCAAATCCAAATAAGAAAGACTAGGAAGAAAAAGTGAATGAGAGGGACACGAATTTTCACTGAAGTTCGGGTTCTTGAAGGGAACCCTACGTCTCCGTTGAGGTGGCTTGGTCGCACTTGAGCCGGGGTCTCTTTCAACCCGCTTTCCTCCCGGTGTTGCACAAATGCACTCGCCGGCTTCACTTCTTGTCTCTTTCCTTTCGGAGGCGAGACTTGCCTTCACAAACGACCGGGGCTCACCACACGCGTTGGTGGCTCCCGGTGACTCCTAGCCGTCTAGGAGACCTTCAACCTCCAAGAGCAATAACGCCACGAAGAATCACTTGGAGGATGAACTAGTGCTCAACAACTAGAAATGAATGCACCTAGCACTTTGCTTCTTCCTCTCCACACCAAAATGGATCCAAAACCAAATCTAATGGTGGGAGGAAGTATGAGCTCTATTGAAAGCTTGGAAGAGGTTAGGAGTGGCTTGAATGCTGCAATGAATGAGCTCAATCCAGTTCCTAGCCGTTGGGAGAGAGTGGGGGCTTTAAATAGTCAGTTCAAAAACTAGCCGTTACTCTCGTTTTTGTACAGGCCGGAGTGTCCGGACAAATAACCCGGAGACTCCGGACACAATGTCCGGATACTCCGGACAATCTGGAATTAAAAGTGGCCGAGGGGTCCAACCCGGAGACTCCGGACATATTGTCCGGATACTCCGGATTGAATCCGGACACTCCGGACACATGGTCCGGACTCTTCGAGTTCACTGACTCGGTTTGAATTCCAGATTTTGGAAAATGCAAGTGTTTGAGTGCTAGTTTGAATGCAAGTTTTGATGTTGAGCACATGCACATCCTAAAATCGATTTTCCGTCGCATCCTCTTAATAGTACGGCTATCCTTAAGACTCAAAACAATATAAAAATTACAAAGTCTTCGTCTTGATGCCGTTTTCTCGAAATTTGACGCGCTTAGGACGGTCCAATCTTATTCCGAGCTTGATGTGATCTCGATAACTGCATTAATCTTAGTTGAAGCATTAGATCACATTAATTGTGTCATCATTAATCACCAAAATAAAATGAGGGGCCTAGATGCACTTTCAATCTCCCCCTTTTTGGTGAATTGATGACAACACAATTATAAGCAAATAACATGATATGAAATTGACTTTAGCAATTCAAAATAAAAGGTGGAGCTCCCCCTAAATGTGTGCATTAGAAGTATTGAGTGGAATCAAATGCACATATTTAACGAGAAAATAACCGAGAGCTCCCCCTCAAACATTGCATCCGAGAATACATCACAATTAACTGAAAGCAAACCACGCATAAGATAAGCATTAATGTCATTACATGGATAGAGAGGAAATAACAGAGTTCACATCATGAAAAGCAATAATAAAAAGCAGCAATAAAGATAGTGACAACTAGACGACAACGAAGAAAAGATATCACACTCCCCCTTTGGCATCAAGACACCAAAAGAGGAGGAACACTAGAAATCACTCGTCGTCGCCTTCGTCGTCGGACGCTGAGTACTCACCAGTGGTCATCTCCAAAGAAGAAAGTGAGTAGAGGAGGTGATGCCGAAGAGCTGATCTGCGGACGCGGCATCACTACTCTCCTCGGAAGACCCGGAGGAATCACTGGGGGAAACTGCCTCGCCATTGTGGCGGCCAATGCTGCGAATGTCTTGGCCATTCTTCTTGATCTGCCGACTCATCACCTTCTGCCTGGTGGAGATGTCGCGGCAAAGACGTAAGATGTGCCAAGATCTTCTCGAGCACGCCAGAGGAACCTCGATCTGCTCCGAAGGAACGGCGGGAGGCACGCAGAGCAGATGCAGAGGTGGAAGCCGGCGCGACCACGACGAGTCCTCGGAGGAGTGGGACCGAGCTCTTTGGAGCGCAGGAAGCGATGGAGAGGTCGGACCTTGTAGGAAAGGTGCTCCTCCTCACGACAAACTTCGCACCACCGATCAAGTGATCAACGCCATCACAAAAGGAGCGTAGCTGCAGTGGCCATGTTGCTCTGCGCATTCGCCTCATCGTCCCCCAGATGAAGTCAACAATATCAAATGGATGAGTGCGCTCAACGAGGTGGTATAGCAGGTTCCTTCCATAGGAACTAATGGCAGATGCATCTCCCTCCTTGGGCCAAAGAGTGACCCTCAACATCCTGTTGAGGACAGCAGGCACATCCTTCAGGCCCTTGATGGTCCCCACTGTGAAGCTCCTGGACGTGTCATACAATGACTCGATCTGCTCGGGAGACAAGACTTTCTTCTCATGAAGCTTGGTGTCATTGTAGCGAAGGTGGAGGACTCGCAAACCTCTTCTTATTAGCCTTGTACCAAACTCGCTACCATCCACCAGATAGCATCCTCAGTCTTGTCAAAATACAGGGTGGCGTAGAACTGCATGATTATCTCGTTGTTCCAATCAAACTTGAAAGACATGATGTCCTTAACTTCATGCAGCTCACAAATCTCGAGAATCTGAGAGAACACAGGATGCTCATTTCTGCCATGTACTCCCGATCCAATAGTCTTCATTCTGACCACTGGGTGCTCAAGAGGGTAGAGGACCGTCTCATAAAAGTCTGACTGAAACCGGTTCCAGAACCGGCGGTCCACATACTCATCCTGATGGAAACTGAGCGGATCTTTCTTTCTTTGCTCAACAATAGCTTTGCCCTTGCCAGAACCCGTCCTGTAGTCAATCACTCTCATGGGATTGACTGACATAGGGTACCTCCACACGGGCTTGGCCTTGGCCAAGGGGCCAATAAAATGACCCGAAGTGCGAAAGTCCTTTCTCTTCTGATCCCTCAGCCTAGCATGAGTATCTGCAGGATGCTCATCTGATCGGGCCGAGGCCGAAGCGGAGGACTGAGCCTGGAGGCCGAGATCGCTTCGCCGCCGCCGAGACAAATTGAGCCGAGGCTGGGAAGATGGTCAACAGAAGTCTGCGGGACCAGATGAGGTTCCAATCCTCAGCGCACCTCTTCCCCTGGAGGTGGGCTGCTTTGCCACGGCATGACGTGGCCTCTTGGGCGCCTGGTCGATGACGGAGAGCTGGAGGGACTGTCCGGAGACGGAGAGTCCCTAGGAAGATCACCACCACCACCAGCTGAAGACCCCTGAGAGGGATCCATCTGACCAGACAAGGCGAGGGAAAAAGGTTAGCCGCGAGGCGATTGGAAATTTAAAGAAAAAGGAATTCTGGCCGAAGCACTCAACCCGGAGAGTCCGGACAAATCGTCCGGATACTCCGGATCAACCCGGAGACTCCGGACAAACTGTCCGGATACTCCGGACTAACCCGGAGACTCCGGACCACAAGTCCGGATACTCGGATTCACGAATAAAGCGCACGGGCGGCCCAAAGAGTGGAATCTAATCCGCAAAAACTGAATGAAATGAATCTAGATTGCCACTAGGATATCCAAGAAATGAACAGGGCACAATCTAGCAAGGAAATTTCGCGGAATTAGGGCACAACCGAGAGTACTCACCTCAAGAGGATTTGAAACGTGAAGAACGGGCGAGTTAGGGAGGGTGATTCTCCGATCTTGAGGGCCACAAGGACTCAAGCCACACCCTAGAAGAGAAGAAGCATGAGGAGAGGCCCTAAGAACCACGAGATTTGAACCAAACCCGGAAAGAAATTGATTAGGGCACGAGTTCCTTACCTAGATCTCCAAACCGAGGGTGAGGTAGAGTCCACAAGCCCTTGGAGAAGGAGAGGATGGAAGGAGTATGCCCTAGACACGAGAGGATCACGGGAGAGGACGAGGCGCACGGAGGAATAGGAAAAAGAAACCGCGCGGAATTGGGGGGACTTAAACCGTCCGCCCCAACCCGGAGACTCCGGACTCCAGTCCGGATACTCCGGCCCAACCCGGACACTCCGGACAAAATGTCCGGAGACTCCGGGCTAACCCGGAGAGTCCGGATTGAAAACCGGATACTCCGGGTTCCCCAGCTCGGTTAGGAGTAAGGGAAAACGCACGAAGAAACAAGGAATTTTGCGGAACGAGAGGGAGAACGAGACCCTAAGATGTCAACTTGATATATGACCAAATGAACAATCAATCAATCGGACTATGGTCACATAGCAAATGACAAGATCGTAGGATCAAAAGGCCAAAAACACAAAGTAAATTCGAGAGGAAAAGATGAATAAGTTTTTTGAAATTCATTTTCATTCACCAACCAATATATGAGCACTTATCAAGCCACGTTACGAGAATCTAGAATATTTAGACCACTTCTCAATTCATAGAACCTTTTCGTCAAGGGGCTTGGTGAAAAATATCGGCTAATTGATTATTTGTACTCACATGTTGGATGTCAATTTCGCCTTTGGTTGCGTGATCTCTTAGGAAATGATGGCGAATATCTATGTGTTTTGTATGGAGTGTTGGGACGGGATTGTTGGCAATTTTGTGGCACTTTCATTGTCACACAATAGTGGAACACTTTTGTAGGATAGGCCAAAATCACTCAAGGTTTGTCTCATCCAAAGTAGTTGAGCACAACAACTCCCTGCAGCCTATGTATTCAGCCAGTGGATAAGGCTACGGAGTTTTGTTTCTTGGAAGACCACGAGACTAGAGACCTACCCAAGAATTGGCAAGTCCACGAGGTACTCTTCCTATCCACTTTACAAATGCATAATCCGCATCGGAATAGCCAACTAGCTCAAAGGAAGATCCTTTCGGATACCAAAGTCCGAAATGAGGAGTGTGCACTAAATATCTCAAGATTCTCTTAACGGCCACCATGTGGCATTCTTTTGGAGCGGCTTGAAAACGTGCACACATACAAATGCTAAGCATGATATCGGGCCTAGATGCACAAAGATAAAGAAGAGAACCGATCATCGAGCGATATACCTTTTGGATGACCAGTTTACCTTCTTTATCGAGGTCTAAATGCCCGTTGGCCTGCATAGGCGTCTTTATTGGCTTGGCGTCCTCCATTCCAAACTTCTTGAGCATGTCCTTAATGTACTTGGTTTGACAGATGAAGGTTCCTTCCTTGAGTTGTTTAACTTGAAAGCCGAGGAAGAACTTCATTTCTCCCATCATGGACATCTCGAACCTTTTTGTCATAATCTTGCTAAACTCTTTACACAAATGCTCATTAGTAGATCCAAATATGATGTCATCGACATATATTTGGCATACAAATAAATCATTATCAATATGTTTAGTAAAGAGAGTAGGGTCAGCCTTTCCGACTACAAAACCTTGTCCGAGAAGGAAATCTCGTAAACATTAGAACCAAGCCCTCGGTGCTTGCTTAAGTCCATAAAGGGCTTTGTGAAGGTAGTAGACGTGGTCCGGGTGTTTTGGATCTTCAAAGCCGGGTGGTTGCTCGACGTAGACCATCTCGGAGAGTGGTCCATTCAAGAAAGCGCTCTTCACGTCCATTTGATAAAGCTTGAAATCATGGTGAGTAGCAAAGGCAAGTAATATTCTAATTGATTCAAGCCTAGCTACTGGAGCATATGTTTCACCGAAATCCAAACCTTCGATTTGAGTGAACCCTTGAGCAAGCAAACGAGCTTTGTTCCTTGTCACGATTCCATTCTCATCTTGCTTGTTCCGGAAGACCCATTTTGTGCCGATCACGTTTTGATTTGGTCTTTGAACAAGCTCCCAAACTTGATTTCTCTTGAAATTGTTGAGCTCCTCTTGCATGGCCATCACCCAATCCGGATCATCAAGTGCTTCTTCTACCTTAAGAGGCTCAAGAGAGGAAACAAACGAGTAAAATTCACAAAAGTTTGCAACTCGAGATCGAGTAGATACTCCTTGTTAATGTCTCCAAGAATGTTGTCATTGGATGATCCTTTGAATGCTTTGATGAACTCTTGGGTGAGGAACAGTTGAATCTGGAGCTTGAATGGTTTCTTCATCTTGGGATGCGTTGGAACCATCGTGAGCTTGAATGGACGAGGAGGAATATCACCTGAGCTCGACCCATCCGAGACTCCGGTATATGACTGAGACTCGGACCAATCCAACACTCGGGTTTGGTAGGAGACTTCGGGTTGAGGTGCTCGGGTGAGATTCCAGATTTTGAGGTCTTACCTCCCCAATTGCCATTTTCTTGATAGCTTCACAAGGAGGTTCTTCCCTGTCAATTACGGCACGATCAACTTGTTCTACTTGAGAACCGTTATACTCATCAAAAGTTACGTCACGCGAGATTTCAACGACACCGGTGGTATTGTTGAAAACTCGGTACGCATAAGCATTAGTTCCATAACCGAGTAAGAAACCTTCATTTACTTTAGGAGCAAATTTAGAAGACTTAGCTCTTTTGTTGAGGATGTAGCATTTACTACCAAAGACTCTGAAATAGGATACATTTGGTTTCTTCCCTTGAGCAATTAAATGCGCCGTTTTCTTCAAGATCTTGTGAAGGTAGAGGCGGTTGGAGCTGTGACATGCGGTATTGATGGCTTCCGCCCAAAAACTATCGGAAACCTTGTATTCGTCAAGCATCGTCCGCGCCATCTCGATGAGGGTTCGATTTTTCCTCTTGGCCACCCCATTTTGTTGAGGAGAATAGGGAGCCGAGAATTCGTGCTTGATTCCTTCCTCATCAAGAAACTCCTCCACACCAATGTTCTTGAACTCGGTGCCGTTGTCGCTTCGAATTCTCTTAATCTTCACTTCAAACTCATTTTGAGCTCTTCTCATGAATTTCTTCAATGTCACTTGGACTTCTCCCTTATCATGCAAGAAAAATACCCAAGTGAAACGGGAAAAATCATCTACAATTACTAGACCATACTTACTTCCCCCGATGCTTATGTAAGCTACGGGACCGAATAGATCCATGTGGAGCATTTCCAACGGTCTTGAGGTCGTCATCACATTCTTGGCGGGATGGGAGGCACCAACTTGCTTGCCCGCTTGACAAGCACTACATACCCTATCTTTCTCAAAGACAACATTAGTTAGTCCAAGGATGTGGTTGCCTTTGATGAGTTTGTGAAGGTTCCTCATACCGACATGGGCTAGTCGGCGATGCCATAGCCAACCCATGCTAGATTTAGCCATTAAGCACGTTTCAAGATTAAGTCTATCCGTATTGAAGTCTACGAGATAGAGCTTACCCTTCAAACGTCCCTTAAAGGCTATTGAACCATCAAGCCTCTTAATGACTTCCACACCCTTTTCATTAAACAGACAATTGTAACCCGCTTCACACAATTGTGCAACGGATAACAAATTGTAGCTTAATGATTCAACAAGTAAAACATTACTTAAGTGAAAATCATTTGAGATAGAGATTTTACCCAAACCAATTACTTCTCCTTTTCCATTGTCTCCAAAGACAATACTTTCGCTATTTGATCCATTTTCATCCAAGTGTGCGAACATTGCCTTTTCTCCGGTCATATGATGCGTGCAACCGCTATCCAAAATCCAACTCGTTCCACCGGAGATATAGGCCTACAAAAACATATTTAGTTTTTGCTCTTTGGTACCCAAACTTGGTTAGGTCCACGCACATTAGCAACTAGAGATTTTGGGACCCAAATGGAGCGAACAATAGGAGCATTCTTTGGCTTACGCCCAATATGACATGCAACTACACGACCAAGGTTAGTTTTCTTAAGTACATATGAAGCAAAAAAACTCGGAGTGAGCCTTGTGCTTGGATGTTCCTTTGCCTTTTACAAAATGAATCGGCTTGCTTAAAGGAGCAACCACGATGTTGCTCTTTTTGCCCTTAGGCGGAACATATCCAAGCCCATGCTTCTTAGGATTACCTTGGCGCTTACCGAGATACTCCTCTAAACCCTTGCTAGCCTTGTAGGACTTTTGAAGTCCATCTTCAAGCATCCCCTTAAGCTTCTCATTCTCATGAGCCAAGACTTTCAAAGTCTCACGGTTAGTAGCACAAGTAGCAACATCAATATTGTAACATCTAGCGCATCCATTGCTACTTGAAGGCTTTGAACTATTGGAGTTGTTAATTGAGGAAGAAGCATTGTTCGAGAGATCAACAAGCTTCACTTCAAGAGACTTGCAAGCATCCATTGCTTGAGCAAGTTGCTCTACGAGTGAAGCATTGGTGATCTCAAGACTAACTATTTTATTCTTAGTCAAATTTGAGTTTTTGACTAAGTCCTCATTTTTCTTTCTCTCAAAAGCTAGGCTCTTCTCTAGCTCAAGATTCTTTTTCTTTTCAAATATAAGGAGATCCTCTTGAGCTTCAAGAGTAGCCTCCTTTTGTTCTACCACTTCCTCCAATTTTTCAATGTCTTTAAGTAGCAAGTCTAGTTTTTCAATATCAAAGTCATTCATAGACATAAATGCTACTTCATCGTTATCACTATCACAATCATCTAAGCCATAATCAACAATAGAGGGAATGGGGCTCTTAGATGATACCTTGTGCCCCTTTGCCATGAGGCAAATTGGAGCATCTCCTTCATTGCCGCTAGGTTGTCAAAGAGACCCTTTGACTTAGTCGGTGGTGTAGCAATGGCGACGGTGGCAAGTCCTCCTTCATTGTCGGAGTCGAATTCCGACTCGGACTAGGAGTTCCACTCCTTGCCGATGTATGCATGACCCTTGCCCTTGTACCTCTTGCTCTTGTCCTTGTCTTTCTTCTTGAACTTGTCCTTTTTGAAGGGCTTGTCTTCCTTCTTTTCTTTGTGAGGGCACTCGGCAATGAAATGACCGGGTTCCCCACACTCATAGCACTTTCTTGAAGAGTGCCGCCCTCTTGATTTGTTGCCAAAGCCCTTGGAGTGACTTCCCGGCTTGTAGCCCTTCTTCTTCAAGAACTTGTTGAATCTTCTTACGAGCAAGGCCATATCTTCATTTGTCAAGGGGCCGCTCGACTCTTCTTCATCGCTTGAGCTCTCTTCGGCTTCTTGGGCCACCTTGACGGGCCTTCAAGGCGATGCCCTTCTTCTTCTGGGACTTGAGCTCCTCCACCACTTTCGCTTCCTTAACCATCATCTCATCCGTCATCAACCGGCCAATCACATCATGAGGAGTGAGAGTGTCGAAGTTTGGCCGGTCGCGGATGAGTTGCACAAGGTTGCGGTTGGTGGGGGTGATCACTCGAAGGATGATCTTGACAATTGCTTTGTCGGTGAGCTCGGTGCTTCCAAGTCCTTTAGCTTGATTTACTAGAACCATCAAGCGATCAAACATCTTGGTGTAACACTCTCCTTCTTCCAAAGTGAATCGGCTTAGTTCTCCAATGATAAGCTCGATCTTGGATTCACGAACACTTGAGACACCTTTATGAGACACCGTCAATCTTTCCCATATGTCCTTGGCATTGTCAAGGCCATCGACCCGGTTAAACTCGAAGTCGCTCAAAGCATTGAACAAGGCATTAACGGCCAAGTCGTTGAAGTGTTGAGCTTTGTCTTCTTCGGAGGTAAGATTGTTGGGGTTTGCGGGCTTGAAACCTGTTTCAACAATCTTCCAAATGCAAGGGTGAAGTGATCTCAAATGCATCTTCATCTTGTGTTTCCATGCCGCATAGCGAGTGCCATCGAAATGAGGCGCTCGGCCAGACAAGACGGAAACATAAGATGAGGAGTTTGAGACTCCAAAGGAGGAATAATCTAAAGGAATTGCAACCCCTATACCGGAACCCGTGGCCTTGTCTTGGGCATGGGTTTCGTTAATTTTCTCTATATCCGACATCTTTGTTTCTCCAAGCGGTTAAGCCAAAATAAAGGAGATTTGGCTCTGATACCAATTGAAAGGACCAACGATGTCGCCTAGAGGGGGGGTGAATAGGCGGATTAAAAAATCGTAGCGGAAATAACTCAGGCCGAATAGGTCAACCCGGAGTCTCCGGGTTTTGGTCCGGATACTCCGGCTTGTCCGGAGTGTCTGGTCTTGTGTCCGGACTCTCCGGGTTAGCTGGCTCGGGAGCGCAAATAAGACTACTCTAGCAAGCACAATAAACCACTAGAAATAGATAGCAAGAACAACCTAGAACAATTGCTAGTAAGGATTTGAATTAAAGCTAAGCAAAGAGCTAGATCTAATTTTACAAATTCAAATCCAAATAAGCAAGACTAGGAAGAAAAAGTGAATGAGAGGGACACGAATTTTCACCGAAGTTCGGGTTCTTGAAGGGAACCCTACGTCTCCGTTGAGGTGGCTCGGTCGCACTTGAGACGGGGTCTCTTTCAACCCGCTTTCCTCCCGGTGTTGCACAAATGCACTCGCCGGCTTCACTTCTTGTCTCTTTCCTTTCGGAGGCGAGACTTGCCTTCACAAACGACCGGGGCTCACCACACGCGTTGGTGGCTCCCGGTGACTCCTAGCCGTCTAGGAGACCTTCAACCTCCAAGAGCAATAACGCCACGAAGAATCACTTGGAGGATGAACTAGTGCTCAACAACTAGAAATGAATACACCTAGCACTTTGCTTCTTCCTCTCCACACCAAAATGGATCCAAAACCAAATCTAATGGTGGGAGGAAGTATGAGCTCTATTAAAAGCTTGGAAGAGGTTAGGAGTGGCTTGAATGCTGCAATGAATGAGCTCAATCCAGTTCCTAGCCATTGGAAGAGAGTGGGGGCTTTAAATAGTCAGTTCAAAAACTAGCCGTTACTCTCGTTTTTGTACAGGCCGGAGTGTCCGAACAAATAACCCGGAGACTCCGGGTTATCCGGAGACTCCGGACACAATGTCCGGATACTCCGGACAATCTGGAATTAAAAGTGGCCGAGGGGTCCAACCCGGAGACTCCGGACATATTGTCCGGATACTCCGGATTGAATCCGGAAACTCCGGACACATGGTCCGGACTCTCCGAGTTCACTGACTCGGTTTGAATTCCAGATTTTGGAAAATGCAAGTGTTTGAGTGCTAGTTTGAATGCAAGTTTTGATGTTGAGCACATGCACATCCTAAAATCGATTTTCCGTCGCATCCTCTTAATAGTACGGCTATCCTTAAGACTCAAAACAATATAAAAATTACAAAGTCTTCGTCTTGATGCCGTTTTCTCGAAATTTGACGCGCTTAGGACGGTCCAATCTTATTCCGAGCTTGATGTGATCTCGATAACTGCATTAATCTTAGTTGAAGCATTAGATCACATTAATTGTGTCATCATTAATCACCAAAATAAAATGAGGGGCCTAGATGCACTTTCAGCCCCCCAGTTTTTGGGAGATATTGTATCTTTCAAAAAATTTTGTTCGTCATCTCACAACTGTGTCGGCTGAATGCATTGTTTTCATCAATAACTGCTCCCTTTATTGCACTGTAAAACTCTTACACGCGTATCTTTCGTATGATCTGTTTGCATTCCACCAAAAAAACTTCCTGCCTTTTCACCTCCAGTTACCTAGCTATAAATATGGGACCCATTCACCTGTCATTTTCACGCCTTCAAGCTCTCACCTCCTTCTCAATCGGCTTCCAGTGCTCTTCTTCTTCATCTATTAGCTTCTCTCCTCATTGGCTTGGCAGCAATGGATCCCAGCTAGGTACTCATCCCTGAACCCAATAGGGAAACCAGTACTACTTAGGCTCGATAGGTAGCCTAGAGCTGACCATCGTAAAAAACGAGGAAATTCCGAGACTCCTTTTGTTTGCCTCAGAGTACAACATAGAAGGATAGAGCAAAAGCTTCAAATCTTGGCCGACGGCACTTAAGTGGTGGAGGGTTGGTATAATCAATTCTGCTTTGCAAAGATGCCCCTGTGGGAAAGGATTGGGATATAGAAATGCCTTCCTCTTTCTTTAGCCGACCCTCAAGCCAATGAGTCCTTGATAGCCACCTCTTGGTACTTCTGGTCAAACACCTTTAATGCTTTCACGTTAAGAATAGACCCGATCGGCTCAACTCTTCTGGATGTATCCATGCTATGCTGTCTCTGCCCTGATGGAGTTCAACTATCGGCTTTCGGTGAGAAACCTCTGTACAAGCTTGTTTCCACAAGGGTGAAGGCAGAAGTCAGTATATGGAGGAAAAGAAGGGCACAGGTCCAGTATCGAACAAGGAGCACGTAGCGTTCCTCAATATGTGGTTGGACTGATACTTATTTTGTAGAGCATCCTTGGGGCCAATGCAAGTGTATCAAGCCTTGGTAGAGCAGTTGATAAAGGGCCGTCGGCTAGCTTTAGGTAAGATGTTCCTTGGAACTATCTACCAAACGATGCATATTGTCAGAAGTCGACTGTTCATAGGGAAGGGTCAATACTCAGTCGGCAACATCGGTGGTCTCCTTTGGTTAATCCAAACCTGGTTATACTGTGTTTTTAGCCGGCCATTTAATATTGATACTACAACAATTACGACCTTTCCCTGTAAAGAAGTGCCAGAGGTTGAAGCCCCTTAGTTTAGAAGCAGCCGATCTTTTGGGGAAAAATACTTTTTGTGCGTTAGTGAGGGATATACAAAGTTAACCTCCCATTAGAGTAAAAAAGTTTATTGCCTCCTTTTTTCAGCTGAGCAAGAAAGATTTCCTACTGAGTGACTTCTTCCGCTACAAAGAAGCCGTCAACTTCCCTCATCCATCATTCATCCACAGATCCACTTGGCGTGGGACAGCATCGATATGCCAGATGAAACCATTTAGCTTTTCAAATTGTTTCTTTATCCAAGTATAGGCCTTCACAAAAAAACTTGACATTTCATCCTTCATACGAGTTCTATCATCCCTCGATGTATGTCCGACAACTTGTATTCGGCCAAGTAATCCCATGTATGAGCTTGCTTAGTCGGCTTAGTCCCAGAGAATGTCTAAAGAAGGCTACTACCTTTAACATGATTTTACGTATAGCCGATGATTTCCAACTTCAGGGCTTACCTTGTTTCATCCTTCACAGCCAGTGTTCTTTGGCTTACACAGTCTAGTGGTAAGAAATATTAGCAGAAATGTTCCCAAAAGAACTTACACTATCTGTTTTCGTAGCCAATTTCTACCTAGGCTTGATTGACAACTCAGATTCGACTGACGCCGATAAAAGTACTTCGAGCTCTAGCAGCGATGCTAGTTCTCACAATCGTACTTCGAATACTCCTCAAGATCATATTTGACCAATTCCCCTCTTTTGCAGACTAAGGCATCCTGTAAGAGACCCATTGGCGGTTCTTCCGACATTGGTCAAACCAGTAAGAAGCCACTAAGTCGTCTAAAGTGGCCTTATCCAGATATACTTTTTGGCTCTTTGGGTATTCAGGCCCCATCTCTTTCTGACTTGGAGTGCCAACAGCCAAGTAAGTTTATATTGCATTGGTCAAATTCATATTCCCTTCATTTCTATCATGCCATAATCACTCAAAGCCAACTCTGTTTATAGAACCAAAATGCGGCTGCCCATATAAAAAATTCATTAAAAGAGGCACCAAGCCAAGTCAACCGGCCCAGGAGGAATCAACCGAAAGTTCACCCCACACTTTTGTTGTGGATAAGTAATGAATTACTCCTTTCATCCTTTTAAACTCCTTCACGAGATTAATTGGCTAACAACCTTAAAATTTTGCAGCACTCATCCTCTCCTCCATTCTCTCCACTAACCCACATCGGCCTACTGAAAGATACTGCAAGTGATCTTCTCCCTCCACCATCACAGCCGGCGCCGCTTGCATCGTCTCAAAGCACTCCAACACCTTCCACTGCCATAACCAAGCCGACCATTGAACTTGGAAGTTTTCTAGGTTTCAATTAGTCGGGCATAGAAGAAGAAGATGACCACGTCCCCACGCACATCGACAAAATCATAAAGGAGGTGGAAGGGGCATCAGCTCATGGTCTGTAACATCCCAAAAATTTTGCTTTTCTTAAATTCAAGTGTGATTTGGCACTTTGGTGAATTTTGGAATTTTCTGGAATTTATTTGGAATTTATTTGAATTTATTCCATTTTGAAATAATTAAAGAATTTAACTTTGCAAATAAAATTTTGTTGGAAATATTTTATTTGAGTCCAAAATGTTCCAAAATATTTTCCAGAATTTTTCTGGAATTTTTCTGATTCTTTTACTATTTTTAATGAATTAAATGAATTTCTGAGAATTAATTTGAATATTTAATCGCTGGAAAATCAACTCGGGTCGAGTACTGTTCATCCGACCGAGTCGGAACTCGAGTCAGACTCGAGCCCAGACCGAGCCAGACCGGTCCAGCCGAGCCCCAACCCGTGCGACCGTTGGATCAAGATCCAACGGCCCACGATGAGCCGCACCGATCCGACCGGATCCGGTCCGGATCCGATCTCGCCCGCGCCATCATGGCCGCTGATCGCGCCACGTGGACGGCTGCCCACCTTCGTCTCCGCCCGAGTCCGGGTCGGACTCCTCCGCCGCGTAGCCGCAGTGTTCCGTTAGGGTTCCGATTTGTGCGCACATCCCGGGGTTATTTAATGCGTGGGACATCGCTCGAGGTTGCCCTTTTCTGTGCGCACCCGAAACCCTAGTCCGCCGAGCCCTAGCCGCCGCCGTTTAGCCGCAATCGCTCGCTGTAGTAGGTCTCTTCTCCGCCACGGTTTTCGCTTTGTTCCGCCGCCGACGACCCTAGGTTCGACTCCTCGCGACGAGGCGCACCGGAAGGGACATTTCACCTCACCGGAGAAGCCCCGGAGCGCCGTTGACTTGGACGTAGTCCTCGGCTCTGGCCACCCAGCGCCGCCGCATGCCATCGCCGTCCCCGAGCTCGGTGAACCGTCGGATCTTCATCCAACGATCCAGGTGAGCCCACGTGCAATCCAAGACCCTAGAACCCAGATCGGATCTGGACCGTTGGATCGAGATCCAACGGCCCACGATCGGCCACGTCACCCGTAATGTAATCCACGTTACGGGGTTAACGTCAACGGCGTAGATTGACCGCGTTCACTCCAGCACGTGATAACCAGATCTGATCTGGGCCGTTCATTTTCAAATCAACGGCCGAGATCTAGCCACGTGGTGAGGCGTGGCCGCGCGTGATCGGCGCCCTCGCGTGGAACGTGTCTCTGACACGCGGGGCCCGCGTGTCAGTGGGGCCCGCATGTCAGCGATGGGACCGAGCACGCGTGGACCGCGTCCGCTGACCCGGACACGTGGCAGCATCCGGGTCTTGCCACGTGTCACGGTGACGTCATGCTGACGTCATCGGTGGGTTCGGCCGATGCTGACGTCAGCAAGTCCACGTGGACCAATCGGATGCTGACACGTGTCACGGCTAACGCAATAAATCATTTTCCGAAAAAGAAATTATTTAATTAATTCGGTTTATTGATTCAAATTTAGATTCAAACTTCAAATGCTTATAACTTTTGCAATTTAACTCCGATTTGAGTGATTCAAATTTCTAAATTTGTATAAAATTGAGATCTACCTAATGGTAAATTTTATTTAATTTTTAGACCAAAGTTTTTCTCTATAATATTATTTAATTGATTATTTAAACTTCAAACGCTTATAACTTTTGCGTTTTAACTCCGATTCGTAGGTTCAAATTCCTAAAAATTCATAAAATTATGCTCTCTGTTTATGGACTTCATTTGGATGTTTGGACACTTTTTGTCTACTGTTTTATTCATTTGTCGCTATTTGCAGCGTTAAAGTAGACGTTGAAGTGCCGGAAGGATTCGAAGGTGAATTGTTGACCTAGGAGCCAACTCAGGACCAAGAACAAGTACTCTTTGAAGGCAAGTTGTGCTTTGACCATGTTGCTCCCATTTTGAAATCTATTTTGATTCAATGTATTGCATGCTAGTTTAATTAGAAAATACTTTATTTAAATTATGGGAATTAGATAAATACCTAATTGCTATATGACACCTTGGTTAATTAATTATGTGCCATGATCCCTTGTCACCCTAGTTGAGGTTTGAATAGTTGGACATTATTAAATTGCCAACATGGGAATTTAGATCGTTGTAGTATATTGCTTAGACCTGCTACGTGCCCATGACATGATTTTGGACAATCAAAGGTTAATGTTGACTTAATGATATATTGAACCTATTTTGGAAAGGTATCATGTGTTGTGATGTTGATGGCACGTGGTGCATGGTAATCAACTGGGGTTTGATAAATAGTTTTTGATCGGGGCATGTGGCAAGAATGATCGGGCGGGCCAGTTGTGGCACCGGGAATGTTGTTTTGGTTCTTCAGGTAGTCTTGCCCTGGTCACCCTAAGGACTTAACCTTGCAAGCCTTTGAACTGAGTCAATCGTGCAACCACATGTCTGTAATGGGACGGACTTAGTTGATTAAGTCACTAATAACGTACCTGTGGGACCTCACAGGTGTCAACTATATCTTTTGTGTAGTTGTGCGGGGAGGCGTCTCGGCTGCGGCAGTACCCATCTAACGGTGGATTGGCCTAAACTTCGCCTTCGCTAAGGGAAGGGTTAGTGTGCAATCACCGGAGAGGACCACTTGTGCTGTTAGAGGTTTCCGAAAGACTTTGTTACGGACACTCGCCTTTGTGGTGTTTGGCTGTATCTTGTGGGTAAAGTGCATAACCTCTGCAGAGTGTAAAATCTATTCGAATAGCCGTGTCCGCGATATTGGACATCGCTCGGGAATTACAGTCAAGGGTTAGACTTTCTTGAAAATAACTTGGACTTGAAAGGTTGGGTTTGGACTAATAATGATGTTGATGGAAATGTGGATTAGGATTTGGAAAGATGTTTATTTAACTCTTGGAAAAGTTATTAGAGATATACTTGTTTCTACTGCTTTCGAATCTACTTATATTATTTGTTAAATGCTCTTTACTGCAAATATACCTTGAGCTATTCCTTTGTATCAAGCCATGCATATAGTATATTAGCTTGCATTCTGTGCATGACTTGCTGAGTACCAAGTACTCACCCTTGCCGTAATACAACACCAGTTGAAGAGGAGACTACACCAGCTTTGGAGGAGGAGCTCCAAGAGGAACCGCTCTACTTAGGGGCGAGCCCGGTCGGTTACTTTGTGGTATACTGGATGGCGCCACGATGTTATCTTATTTTCCGCTGCTATTATTTATCTTTTAATAATTTTCGCCCTGCGAGGCGTATATTTGTAACTTGACCTTAAGGTCAAGCAACCAGTTTGTTTATCTAATTAAAGTACTTTATTAGTATCAAATGGTATGACTGTGATATTTACCGATGTTAAGACTGTGTGCACTAGCACGTTCCTGGACTAGTGCTGAATACACAGAGGGTCCGAATTTTCAAATTCGGGTCCCGACATGGTCCCAGGCACCGAGGACTTTTTGCAGAAATTGTTCAGTCTGCTTCTTGGTCCCTCGCTGCTCTTCTAGAGAACTCTCAACCAATTAGGGATCTAATAGATCAGGTTAAAGCCGACTTGCCCCAACAGACTTGCGTGGCCCTCCTAGAAGTTTGCTTCCTAGATGACAAGAAATATGCTGTCAATGAAGCAAAAGCTAGGATCGACCTTCGGTCGGCTCAGCGTGAGGATAAGAAGCGCTTAGAATAGCTTGTGGCCGATGCCAAGGCAAAGAAGGCGTAGTACGACGAAGTCATTCAGGAGGTTAATGGCTCAAAGAAGAGCTTGGCTGAGCTTGAATCAACCAAGAAATCTCTGGAGGAAGGGTTAGCCAAGGTCACAACGCAGATGGCCAATTTTGAAGAACTGCTGCAAAAATTCACCTCATCGGCTAAGACTCATAAAACTTCCCTCGCTGAGGCAATGAACGCGGCTAAGGCCCAATCAGCCAAGGTTGTCCAAATCCCAAGCACCTCTGAGGAAGATGATAAGATTGTTTATCAAGTGGAGCACATCATTGCCAAGGCTGTCGCTACACTCTTGGGGTTGCGTGTCGACCTTAAGCTCTGAACGTTTGAATCATTCCATTGGCTGCTCCAAGAACAATGTCTCGTCTTCTTGAAAACAATGTTGTGTATTTTGAACAAGTGTTTGTAACTTAAGTCGTCTATTTAACAGGTTTTATTTGCTTTTAAATGCTTGTTACCTTGCTTTGATATTATTGATTTTTATTCTAAGGATGATGCATCTCATCTGCCATGCTTAAGTGACTAGAATTAACCACAATGAGTTAATTCGGTCTTAGGTTCCATTGACCAGCAAAATTTTATCGAGTAAAGTTTCTTAGTCGATTAAGAATCCACCCAAACACTTAGGTTGTATTTGTTTAGGTATTTCCCATTGAGTGCCTTAGTAAACAAAACTCCATCCAAAGTTTCCAAAATATAGGAATTACCATGAACTAGCCTATTAACTCTATACAACCCTTCCCATGTTGGAGACCATTTTCCACATCGGCTATCTTTTGAGCTGATGGGCAGAATAGTTTTTCAAAATAAATCATTTTCATCAAATGACTTTGGCACAACCTTCCTATTATAGGCTCTTGTGATTCTAGCCTTATTTTTCTGAATTCATTCCAACGTTTGTAACCTCAATTCAGTTAAGTTGTCCAAATTGTCGGCTATCAAATCTTTATATTCCTGAGCCCATAAATTATCCTGTCTAATGACCCTTAATGAACTTATATCGATTTCTATTGGCAATATCGCCTCTTGTCCATACACAAACTGATAGGTAGGTCATCGCCAGGCTCCGAGGCCCTCAGACTAGTGGTTCGTAAGCCCCGAGGTCTGGTCCGCAGCCGGGCTCCTCCGCTAGTGGTTCGTCCACTCGGAAGGGGCCCGGGATAAAAATACGAAGGTCCAACAGGTCAGTTTCCCTCTTGACTGTTGCCTTTGCTTCATTAAACCATGTTCTGATCTCCCCTGTTGCTAGGAAACCATCTAAGGATGTTCCTGTGGACATGCCGGCTGGGACTCCTAAGGATGCCAATCCAAAGGATGTCCCCAGCCGGGACAGGGGCCTTCACCGAGTGGGACCGTACTCGAGGACACCGAAGCCATCCCTGAATCGGTGCCAACCTCCTCACCATCTCATCACGACCTTGGGCCGTCCCCGAGTCCGACGGTCCAGGAGCCCACCGCTTGCTCCTCCCCTCCAATCGAGGAAATCCCTTGAGAGCCACGCCCAGGCCCACGCACCAGGCCTTGTCTTC
Source organism: Rhipidocladum racemiflorum (assembly GCA_036346355.1). Taxonomy (NCBI): domain Eukaryota; kingdom Viridiplantae; phylum Streptophyta; class Magnoliopsida; order Poales; family Poaceae; genus Rhipidocladum; species Rhipidocladum racemiflorum. The sequence continues at coordinate 410,595 of JAYEVF010000040.1, forward strand.
GAGCCACGATGTGCGATGAGGAAGGTGAGTGGGAGCCCATCTATGACGAGGCGGAGGAAAAGGAGAGGAGGGAGCTCCTTGAGCACTCCATCGAGTGTGCCCAACTGGTGCGGGTAAGTTGTCAGTCTTTTACTTCTTTCATTTATCTTGATCGGTATGTCTTTGTTTCCTTTTTGTTGTCTTCAGAGCCTCGGAGACCACTCTGAAATTAAGTTGGAGTTTCTCCAGTGGGTGCTCCCAGAGATCAAAACACGCCAGGAGTATAATGCCAATCTGGAGTGGGTTAGGAACGAGCACCAGGCCGAGCTACAAGAGCTTCGAGCCGTGGTCAACGTCTTGCGGGGGGGGAGAAACTGGATATCTCCGGTTCCCTCTAGTGTAAGTGCTTGTCCAATCACTTTGTTATCGCAGATAAGTGTTCGTTTTTTGACTCCTTTTTCTTATTTCAGCTCGAGATTCTACCATCGTGAAGCTCAAGGAGCTGCTCAAGGCGTCAGAGGGCTGGGAATCCTAGGCTTGAACCAACTCGGAGAAGCTGGCGCGAGAGCTGGAAGGTGTGTTCCTTTACTCGGCACTCCATTGCCCTCGTTGTACTTGTAGTACTCTTGGTGATGATCCACTGCACTTGCAGAATACCAGACAAGGACACATGCGCAGTTTGGTGTCCTTAACGAGAAGATCAGGACTGCTGAAGTGGCCCAGACTGTGCTCTACCAAGCTTCCGAGCCGATGCTGTCATTCCTGCACTCCGGAGGGCCAAGCGACGACAGCCAGGTCATCTAGCAACTGCAGGTGGTGCCCGAGAGGCTCAAGACCCTCTTGAAGGAAACGGTGACCACGAGCGCTGGGCAAGCACTGGCGATCGTGAAGTCCCTCTACCCTCAAGTGGATCTTGAAGTTGTCAAGGAGGGCTTCGCCTGCACGGCGAATGATGATCAGGTTGTCACCCTTCTTGAAGACATCAGAGACACCTCTACTGCTTTGGAGGAGAATCTAGATTTAGGCCCCCTGTGAACATGTACAAGTAGGGCTTTAGGCAATGTAAAACATTTTGCTAAAATATGTTATCCGGCATTCCTGCCTCTTTGTAAGTAATGTCAATGACTTTAATCCCTTATCTTTATTGATTCCGAACTTATCCGAGTGACTTAACCTCTTTTTCGCTATGCACTTTGCCCGACTAGTTTAGCCCCCGAGCGCCAGGACTCGGCCCATGCCTTTTTGTCCCAGACACGCCTTGTAGGTGACTAAAGTTCACCATTCGTAGGGCCAGAGCTTTACTGCTCAGAATCTACGCACTCGGGATCATTGGAAACCATCGAATAAGAGAAGTAAAAACATAAATCGTTAAACAAACGCGGCAAGAACGTTTCAGGGGAAAGTAGATGTGTGATTGCGCACTTATTAAGTGTAGCCCCCGACTTACTGCTTGGATGAGCAACAGCCAAGTTGTAAGTCAAGACAGACATTTTATTCATAATAACCTTAATCAAGTAGAAGTTCTAAGTGTAGAAGCGACATAGCCGATGGTCACGCCGTCTTTGCGCTTAAGTCGGTAAGCCCCCGGGCGTGTCACTTCGTCAACGATGTAGGGGCCTTCCCAGCTTGGAGAGAGCTTGTGCTCGCTTTTTTGATTCTTTCTTACAACCAAATCTCCTTTAAAGAAAGTGCAGCCCCTGACATTGCAGTCGTGATAGCGATGTAGACCCTAAAGGTACTTAGCTGACTGAATTGCTGCGACATCCCTAGCTTCCTCCAGTCGGTCAAGATCTTCTAGCATGCTTTCTTCTGACTCGGCCTCCTTGTATCTCCAGACCCTTGGGGACCGAATTCAATTCGGTGGGTAAGACCGGCTCTGAACCATACACCAGGAAAAAAGTTGATCGCTCGGTTGCCCTACTAGCAGTGTTCCTCAGCCACCATAGCACCGAAGGCAATTCTTTGATCCATCGCATAGCATATGGTTTGAGATGATCAAATATCCTCGCCTTCAGTCCTTGCAGCACCATGCCGTTGGCGCATTCGACCTATTCGTTGCTCGGGGATGGGCCACGGAGGCAAAACAGATTTTTGATTCGAGTTCCTCGCACCAATCTTGAAATTCGCACCTCAGGAACTGAAAGTCTTGTTATCTGTTATGATTCTATTTGGCACGCCAAATCGACCACGATTTCCAGAAGAACTCCTGGCTTTGGCCGGGTTGATCGTGGCGATAGGTTTGGCCTTAATCCACTTTGTGAACTTGTCAATGGTGATGAAGAGGTGAGTGAAGCCACCTTGTGCTTTTTCAAGGGTCCAACCATGTCGAGCCTCCAAGCTGCGAATGGCCAAGTGATCGGAATGGTCTGCAATTCCTGCTGTTGGCACATGCACTTGACGAGCAAAAAGCGACAACCCTCGCGTATGTACGAACAATGTCCTCCGGCGTGCATTCTGCAAGTGGTTCGACTAGAAGAAGCCTTGACGGTAAGCCTTTTCGACTAGGGTTCTTGACGTTGCATGGTGCCCGCAGATTCCTGAGTGGATTTGTTGGAGGAGATTCTTCCCTTCTTGTTTTTATATGCATTGTCTTAGTACTGCAGAAGCGCTCTTTCGAAAGAGCTCCTCACTGACCGCTATATAGCCTTTGCTTTTGCGCGCGATGCGCTCTGCCTGTGTGCGGTCCTTAGGGAGCTCATCCCTCAACAAATAGTCTAGATAGGGGGTTGTCCAGCCAGGGTTAATGACTAAAACCTCCGTATCGGATGATTTTTCTCCCGAATTATCCACCTTCTGCTGTTGGTTTGTTGTGGGTTTATGGAGTTCTTTAACGAATACACCAGTCGGAACTGTTGTCCGACTGGAACCCAATCTAGAGAGCTCATATGCTGCTTCGTTATCTCAGCAAAGCACATGAACAAGTTCTAGCCCGTCAAATTTATCCTCCAGCTTGCGCACCTCCTGGCAATATGTGACCATCTTATCGTTGACGCATGACAAGTCCTTTTGTACTTGGTTGATCACGAGCTGTGAGTCTCCACAAACCGCAAATTGCCGGATGCCGAGCGAAATGGCGATACAGAGCCCATGGATGAGTGCTTCGTACTCGGCGGCATTGTTTGATGTTAGAAAATGAATTTGAAGGACATATCTCAACTTTTCTCCTTTTGGAGAGGTAAGCACTATACCTACTCGTTGAGTGTGAGGGAACCGTCGAAATGCATTGTCCAATACTCGAGCTCTTCCTCGGTCATGGCATTTTGCTGTTCCATCCACTTGGCGGTAAAGTCAGCGAGTGCTTGTGATTTGATGGTGGTGCAGGGCTTGAATGTGATCTCAAAGTCTCCAAGCTCCGCGGCTCATTTCGCGATCCTCCCGGTGGCCTCCTGGTTGTGGAGTATGTCTCTGATCGGGAAAGCAGTGACCATCGAAATCGAGTGCTCTTGGAAATAATGCTTGAGCTTACATGAGGTAACTAGCATGGCGTACAGTAACTTCTATATATGCGGGTACCGTACCTTGGATTCACCCAATACCTTGCTAACGAAGTAAACTGGGCGCTGCACCTTCTGCAAATGTCATGTTTCCTCTCGCTCCACAACAATTGCGGCGCTGATTATGTGAATCGTTGCTGCTTTGTAAAGCATGAGAGGCTCCTCGAGTATTGGTGAAGCCAATACCGGAGGTGTTGTTAGGAATGTCTTATGATCCTCAAAAGCTTGTTGTGCCTCTGAAGTCCATTGGAAATTGTCCTGCTTATTGAGGAGCTTGAAGAACGGCATCCCCTGTATTCCTAGGTGGGAAATGAATTTGCTCAGTGCTACCATGCATCTCGTGAGCTTTTGGACATCCTTCTGGCTAGTCGGTGGCTTCATCTTCACGATGGCATTGACCTTCTCTGGATTTGCCTCAATACCGCAGTGGGACATGATAAATCCGAGTAGTTTTCCTGAAGGGATTCCGAAAACACACTTCTTGGGGTTAAGCTTCATCTTGTAAGCCCTTAGGCTCTCAAATGTCTGAGCTAAGTTAGAGATGAGGTCCTCCTTTAGCCGAGACTTGACAATGACGTCATCCACGTAAGCCTCTACATTGCATCTGAGTTGAGTGTGAAAACACCACTATATCAAGCGATGATAGGTTGTGCCAACATTTTTCAACCCGAATGGCATTGTGACATAATAGAAAGCCCCAAACAGCGTGATGAATGAAATCTTGATACAGTCTTCCTCTTTGAGGTTGATCTGGTGATACCCTGAATAGGCATCCAGGAAACTCAGGAGCTCGCAGCCAGCGGTTGAGTCCACCACTTGGTCGATGCAATGCAGCCTAAATGGGTCTTTTGGGCACGCTTTGTTGAAATCGGTATAATCAATACACATGCACCAAGTTTTATTCTTTTTGTGAACAAGAACTGGGTTCGCTAACCAGTCGGGATGATACACTTCTTTTATGAAGCCCGTGGCTAAAAGTTTTGTGATTTCCTCCCTGATTGCGTCGCGGTGATCTGGGGCAAACTGTTGGAGTCATTGCTTGACCAGTATATCCTTCTCGTCGATGTTTAGAGAGTGCTCGATCACCTCCCTCGGGACACCAGGCATATCATATGGTTTCCACGCGAAGATGTCCTTGTTCGCCCGGAGGAAGGTGACGAGCACGTCTTTCAATTTTTGATCGAGCCCTATCCAAATCAGGGCTGTCTTGGCTGGGTTGGACAGGTCAAGTGCTATCTTCTTGACTTCTTCGTCGGGCTTGATTCCTGACTTGTCTTGATTCTTGGCCGGGATGTCTTCGTCCTGTAGGGCTGCTATTGCTAGCCGGATTTTCTCCACATTAGCCACCGCCTGATGTGTCTTTGCCAGCTCGCAGCTCTCCCTGTCACATAGGAAGGACTGCTTGATGTCACCACATACCGTGATAACACCCTTGGGGCCCAGCATTTTCAGCACCAAGTAAGTGTAATGTGGCATTGCCATGAATTTGGCTAAGCCTGGCCTTCCCAAGATGACGTGATACACTTCTTGAAATTCGTCACTTCGAAATTCAGGTACTCGGTCCGGTAGTTCTCCTTTGGACCGAACGTGACAAGCAGGGTGATCTGCCCTAGTGGTACTGATGATGTCCCGGAGATTACCCCATGGAATGACGACGAGCTTCGCCTCATCTCAAAGTGAGGGATTTTCATGTCATTGAAGGTTTTGGAGAAGAGGATGTTGAGCCCAGTCCCTCCATTGACTAACGCCTTCTTGAGCTTCACGTTGTGAATGACAGGGTCTAGCACCAAGGGATACCTGCCTGGGTATGGTAAGTGGTTGGGATGATCCGAGCAGTCAAATGTGATTGGGACCTCGGACCATCTGAAGTACTGGGGGTCGCCGGCATGACTGCATTGATGTCCCGAGCGGTAAGCTTTGCTTCCGCTTGGACTCATATCGTCCGAGCCCCGAATATCTGATTGAGCTCGTGCTTGATCTCCTCGGTAATCATCTTCTTCGGGGAATCCGCTTTCTTGCCAGCCTCCCTTTTATCCTTGGGCTCCGACTGCTTGTTGTTTTCTCGTGCGAACCTTTTTAGACTAAAGCAGTCTTTGGTAGCATGCTTGCCCTTGGGATGGAAAGGGCATGGCACATTCATTACCTCGTCGTAGTCTTTGGTTTGTGGTGCCCTTGCCCGAACGTGGCACTGTGGGCCACTACCACTCCTCGCTTTTTCGCTTCTTATCCTTCTGTCTTGAGGACTCGGCGTGGTCCTTTTTGTCCTTCTGGCACGGACGATCGTCTTGGCCCTCAACCAAGGCATTCGAGGCCATGGCATAGCAGTCTGCTAGGGAGAACATCTCTCTCACCGTGGTTGGTGGCTTTCGAGATATCTTCTTGATTAGATCGGGGTCGCTTACACCTTTTTGGAAGGCTGCAATGATGACCGCGTCCGAGACATCCCGAGCCATGTTCTTCTTTTGCGTGAAGCATCGGATGAAATCCCGAAGGGGCTCAGTTTTCTTTGATGAAGTTGGTACAGGTCCCACAGGGTCCCAGGCTTCTCGTAAGTGCCCTGGAAGTTGGTGATGAATTGCTCACAAAGATCTCCCCAAGATTCTATTGAGTTAGTCGGAAGTCCTGTGAGCCAGTTCTGAGCCGATGGGGCGAGCATGATCGGTAGGTAATTCGCCATCACGTTGCGGTCCCCTTCGGCTGCCTTAACTACGAGGGCGTCAACTTGCAACCAAGCTTCTGGATCTCTTTCCCCATCAAACTTGACGATGCCCTTGGGGTTGAAACTGTCGGGCCATACCACTTGGCGGAGCCGAGTGGTGAATACACGGAACCCATCGATGGGTTCCTTATCGTGGCGTGGTGGAGACCGGCGTGGTGGAGATCTGACCCTGTGGTCATCGCCATTGCACCATCCAGGGTGGCGTTGGTTCCTTCGCTCACCATGACTTGGGCTCTGATCGCCATGGTCGTCTCAGTCATCACCGCGGCGGCCGCTACCTCGGTTGTGGTCAATGCCGAAGCGTTCGTAGTCATCGTGCACCGCACCGCTCTCATCATCTCGCTCACGCCTCCTGGTATTGATGTCACGGAGGAGGTTGCGACGGATGGTTGAGCGTGCGTCCTTGTCATAAGGGGACTTGCGCCGACCGCGTTCAGTCCAACTGCGAGTGGTCTGACTGCTTGCAGTCTGAGTGACCGCGTGAGTGCGAGGGGGCGTTATCGCTGCTTGAATTTGCTGGTTATGTTCGATTGCCGCCGCCGTCACCACGGCCTTAACTTGGGACTTGATTGGTGCGGTCCGGCTATCCGCCTCAAGCATTGGACCAAGGGTATCAAGGAGCATCTTGGAGGTGACGATATTCTACTGCGACATGCGAAAAACGGCTTGGTTCCCCATCCTTGTATGCAAGATGTCCTCATGGACATTGCGGGCTCGGGTTTGGAGAGATGAAGACATTCGGCCTCCGCCGCTTCTTCAGCATCTCGCCGGCATTGTGATTCGGACCTCTCGTCCTCAATTACGCAAATCCTGCGAAAATCCTGATGATTTCCCAGGTTGCTCTCTGATTCAGTTTCCGAACCAGAGGAGCGAAAAGGAGATTTGTCCCTGGCCGGGTCCTTGTCGTATCCGAGTCGGGAAACAGGCCCCTGGCGTACTACCCGTGGGTAGATGGCCACGGCCTTCCCCGACCCAAATGGGAGTCCGGAAGAAGCACCATTGAGGTCCCCTGTAGTACCCCAGATTGGCTATCCGGAATCCCCTGTGTATTTCTGTACTAGTCCCAGATCAGTAGCTAGTACACACAGTCAAACAGTGATGAATCAACAACCATATCACGAATACATATAACTGAATAAGAATAACACTAAATAAAAGCAAAGACCTTATGGTCAAGGTTTACCATTACAGCCTTAACAGGCTGAACAACTTGAACAACTGCAGCGGAAGATGAAAACACCAAGGCGACCCATCCAAATGCCCACAGGCAATCGAGTGGGGAGCGCGTCCTAGTCCTGGGATCTCCTTGGACAGCTTCAAACACTTTTGAGACAGGTTGAGAATGTAGCACGTGAGTACATAAAGTACTCAGCAAGTCTGGGGAAAATGCATATGTGGGCTTTCCAAAGGAAGGTTAATACGGTTCTTTTGCATAAAGCCAAGTTTCATCAAATCATACTTGTTAATAAGTTTCACAAGGCATATTTGAGCAATTCTTTTAATAATTGAATTAGGTAATATTTCAGTGAAGGTTCTAACCACCATTCACTAATATATAGGCTCTATCCGCCACATCTCAAAAAGATCATGATTCAATCCATCCACATGGCTCTATCTACCACGGTTCACAAAAACAGGTTCAATCCACCTACTTGGCTTTAGCCGCCAGAAGCACACCCGAGAGTTCTAACTGCTCCCGGATCCCAAAACAAACCATTGTTTAGTTCGAAACCAAAAACCAAAGTCTACCAGTATGAAAGCATTCAGCAAGTTTTGCCTTTGACCGTAGGCACGGCTATTCGAATAGTTTTAACTCTGCAGAGGTGTACAGCTTTACCCACAAGACATGATATTCCCTTGGTGCCATGCAATTAACACACTTCCTTAGGTGTGCCGGCGAGATATCATGACAAGGCCTTTACAATGTATCGCCTAACGACCCACCGGCGTTTCATCAACATTTAGGGTTATATCCACCCAGTACAGAAGCCCCCTCTTGCACCGTGTGAGAAAAACAACATTGCCTCTATCCGGCGCTCACATTCCACCGTTTGGTGAGTCTAAGTTAGGTTTCTACAAATTATTCAGCCAGGTCGTGCCCACTTTGACATGTGGTTGTACGGTTATGCTTAGAATGGAGACAGTCATAAGCGTCGGTCCTTAACTGACTTGGGGCGGTACTTGCACAATGAAAACTAGTGCTCTATCCGCACCCTCCAGACAAACCATTCCGCTCAAGTCCAAACCATTTTTCGTTTTATTTTTATTTTGTAAACCAACGGCAATACTCTTTGCCTATAACTTTCAACACAAGTTTTCAAGAGTTATAAGAATTTCCCACCCATAGGTGCACACTAACCGTTTGCGAGTCTAAGCATTTCTACCGAACTATTCTATTCCACCAATAGTTTATTTTATAAAATACAAATCCCCGGGTTTGATTGCAATCCTTATAATCAATTGTGTATTCTCCAATAATCCTTCTATTGCCATAATTTTACAATCATACGAATAATCCAATTCAATATAGTATCCAACAAGTAAGAAGTATATCATGGTACCATCATAACTCCAAAATCATATTAAACTACAATCATGTTTGTATGTGAAATATTTCCCTTGAACTATAACTTGTATTATTGATTTATCCATCAATCATCCGGTGATCAATCCTATCATCTGTTAAGAATATTTCACCAAATCCTCTACTATACCACCGAGAATACTGCACAATATCATCGCTAGTCATCTAGAATACAATCCACCGATAATACTTCATAATATCATATATTTAATCCTTCACATTATCACCTCTAAATCATCTACTTTAATCCACCAGGAATACGTAATATTATCATTTACTAAACCACCAAATATTCTGGATTACTCACAATTCTCCACAAAGGATTATCACATATTTATATTTTCATAATCATCTATTTCTTAATCAGTCCGTTAAGAATAATTCCCAACAGACACTAATAATCCAACTAACTCTGATTCTCATTTGATACTATTTTATCAACCCAAGGAATCCAACTCAACATACTATTTTCTTGTAATGATCTATTTAATCCATCATGAATACTTCACAATACCATACATCTTCCAAAATTTCCCCCAATCCGTTATCATGTGAACTACTATCACAATCCAACTTCAGAATATTTCAATCATCAACGTTCATAGATCAATTTCATAATTAATAATCCCCATCAACACTAATATTCAAGTAATCTCCAATCATGTTGGATTCTAGCTCCAGTCTACATTCTATACTAATATATTCCATCCAAAATGTCTTCCAAATAGTCATTTCCTTAATAAAAGAATATTTTATCAAAAGTATTTATTATGGTGGATTACTGTACTAGGGCGACAAAGGATCATGGATAACAATAACAAGGAGGTATAAACAACAGGTATAACTAATAGCCTAACGTTAGCATCATCCTTTTATATAAATAGCAATGCAATTTGTAAAACATGGTAAAACATATATAAAACATAGGATCAACATGCGTCAAGGAGACTTGCTTTCAGTCGCGGGAAGGTCGTCGAACGAGAAAAGTCCGGCGGCAGGGTCGGCGGTCACGTCGGGGTCCTCGGCTACACGCAAAACGAGGCAATAAATAAATAAAAGAAAATAAATAAAATCTAAAAATTAGAAAAATAGTACTGGCAGGTAGATATTGATTTTAGATTAATTTAGGAACTTGAACGGAGTCAATCGGAGTTCGGACGCAAAAGTTATAAGCTTCTGAAGTTGGAAAATGCTGGAAAATCAAGAAAATGGGAAAAGTTACTTTGTAGCTACAGTAAAAATCGCGAATTTTGCACGAGAGCAGAGCCACTTTGGAACTAGGGTTTGCTCAAGGGAAGTTGCAAATCGAAGGGGTGACGGGATGGAAGAAGGTAAGCCGGAAAGGTCTCGGCGACGAATCCAATGGTGGTGTCGGATTTTGAAGAGGATTCTGGAGATGATGAATTTTGCGATGAGCAGCCCAGTTGATCGAGGCGACCAAAACTCAAAATCCGACTTCAAATCTTGATGAAACCTAAAATGGATTGAGGGATTATGATCTAGACATCCATACGCACACAAGGAACAAAGCGAGGTGAGTTTGACTCACCGGAGAGAAAGATATGATGATGAACCCGAAGAACATGCAAAAACAACGTGACCCGGCGCCGGTTTTCTTGATCTAGCGGGCAAATGAGTTGGAGAGACAACAAGAGGGTGCTACCACCGGGAAGAGGACTTCAACACGGAGATTTGAGAGGTGGAAGCACGTCGTTTGGAGTTGAAACGGGCGAGTAAATGACAATTAAGTGCATTTTTGTTTTTGGCCGACGGTTTCAATTCCGGCGAGATCCCGGGCTATTGATGGTGAGGAATGGAGAGAGGACGTCGTTACGGATTCAACGGATTCGGCGGTTCGCGATTTGGAGGTGTGATGGAGGAGTATGGGCATTTGATTGAAGAACCAAAGCCATTGGAGAGACTTGGAGCTTCTCTGTTCTTTCCCATGGCAGGAGGTAGGGGACGATGAACAGTCTTGACCGCGTGGCGACGCGATTGGCCGGGGATTACGTAAATGAACCGCCCTAGAGAAAAATTAGCAAAAATGGTCTAAAAATCCCGAAAAAATTCCTAGAACCATTTTGGAATATTTGGGACCCAATAAAATTGGTTTCGCGGAATTTGGATAAAATTTGTGGAATTAAATATTCAGGTGCGGATTGCGGGCATTAAACAAAAGCCGCGCGAGATAAAATAGGAGCGAAGGTCCAAAAATCTAGGGAATCATTCCAAAAATCATTTTGGAATATTTGGGACATATTTGAAGTGATTTTGGGATTTTTGGAACATTTTTGGACTCGGGTGAAATTTTGGGTACCGACGGGAATCTGGAAATTCGATTTTTCGAAGGGAAGGGAATTGAATCCCGACTTTGGTTGGGAATGGATGCCAGGTTAAATTAAACACCAAAGAAGCTCCAAATTTTGAATTTAAATAATTTAAATTAGATTTTCTCCAGAAGGCAAGAATTAGGGCGTTACAATCCTACCCCCCTTAGAGAGAATCTTGTCCCCAAGATTCGGACGGAGAAAGAAAATGATTGGAAAACTCGGCTCGAAAATCCTCTTCTCACTCCCAGGTAACTTTCTTCTCAAAATGACTGCTCCCCTGAACCTCACAGAACTTGGTCACATGACTTCGAGTTCGGCGCTCGGCTTCATCCAAAATCCTGGCGGGATACTCCGGACATGACAGGTCTCCTTCTGGTTCCATATCTCTAAACGGCCTCTGATGCTCGGGCACTGTGCTACACTTGATTCCTGATGGCAGTTATCAGCATAGCTCTTCTATCTCGATTGGCGGTCTTGATTTACACGGATCATCGACTGCTCTTGACTTCTTTCGAATATCAGGTCTATTGATTTGTCCATTATCGGTCTCTTTCCAATACAAGGGTATTTTGCCTTTTCTTATATACAGAGCTTCCAAAGGCGCCATCGTCCAACTCGACGGGGGCTGTTGTTGTAAAACAACTCGCATTTAGTAATTCTGACCCAAGAACCTTTGTTAAAGCCCAAGCTTTCAACATATCTTCCACTATTTAATTTATTCTCTCTGTCGGCCATCGGTATGGGGATGGTGAGCAACACTGAATTCAAATTCGTACCCCAAAACTTTATACCACTTCTGCCAAAACCTCGAGGGAAACTGAAAACCTCGATCTGACACGATCTCCTTGGGCACACAATGAACATGCACTGTTTTAGCCACGCAAAGTTCTACGAGTTTATCACCAAAATGGGTTGTCTTCCACGGAACAAAGTGTGCAACTTTTGTCACCCTGTTCACACTACCCCAGACAGAATCATATCTAGACTTAGTTCCAAGGAGTTCAATGGTGAAATTCATTCTTCTTTCTTCCCATTTCCAAACAAAATCTGCAAGAGTTATAGCATTCCAATTGGTTTCCGATGTTCGGCTAATCTTTTCAAAACTTGCTAGCATGGCCTCTTGCCTGATGCTCAATAAATCTTGAATGTCCGGTTTGGCTAAACTGGTATTCAGTATTTGCCTGAGGTCCATCTCACTTGATTTACGTCTGGGGCTTCAAGTACCTTGAGACTTTAATTCTCTTGGCAAACATACACCACACTCATCTGGATGACCGATTCCTTTCAATTTGGATTCCACCAATCTTTCCATGGTTTAGATGAGAACTATGGCTCTACGGCCATCCTTTAATTATCCCATGACTAGTGCCCACATACAAATATGTTTCAAGAACTAATCAACAGAAATCCACATCCACAATTATACTCCTTTTAAACTTTTATTGATAACAATCTCATCGATTGCATCTTCTGATTGAATCGATTACAGACCCTTTTATTTTATTCCCCCAGATCGGATCTGGTCCGAGTCCGAAAGGGTGAGCGTGCCAAGCTTGTTGGCGATGAAACTCAGGCTCCCGAAATTGAAAACCTGGCCGGGAGCAAAAGTGACGTTGATTCTGTTGAAGGAAGCCATCGAGCTCGTCGAGATTGATCTTTACGTTGCCCCTACCTGGCGCACCAACTGTCGACGTTTGTTGTCAGCAATAATGAATATGGGGCTATGCGCTGGATCCAAACTCGATGGTAACACAAGACAAGGGTTTATACAGGTTCAGGCCCTCAGCGGTGGAGATAATACCCTAGTCCTGTGTTCTGGAATTATGTGTACCGTGTGTTCTTCTAGGGCCCCGCCCCCTTATATAGGAAAGGGGTGGGAGAGTCCGAGTCGGTTACATTATGGTATTCGAGTCAGTTACAGGATGAGGACTTCATCTTGGATACGTTATCCTCTGAATTACAATCCTGTCTTTCCTAACAGGAGTTGGTTACCATCTTTTGGCCCTTTCTTGTTAGGTACGATGGCACTAGTCCAGGTGGCGCCCGACCTCGCATGGCTGCTCCAGCCTATCTCCTTTTGGTTGGCCCACGCATCCCGTCATGTAGGTACCCGGGGTCCATATACTCCACAGGTGATAAGCTAAGTAGCTCCATGGCAAGCTAGGTACCCGGGGTCCATATACTCAACATCAGTCACCTTTTTCAAAGGAATAGCTTCAACCCATTTAGAAAAATAGTCAGTCGTGGCTAATATATACTTATGCCCTTTAGACGATGCATGATATATTTGACTGATTATATTAATACCCCAACATCTAAATAGCCAAGGCTTTATGATCGGGTTCAAGATTGCAGCAGGTGCTAATTGCACACTTTCAAACTTCTAGCAATGCAGACATCCTTTGTAGTATTTAAAATAATCTTCCAGCATCTTCGGCCAAAAGTAACCAGTATGCCTTAGTAACCACTTCATTTTATGAGTCAAATGATGTGTTCCACAAATTCCTTCGTGAACTTCTCCCATTGCCGATTTTTCCTCCTCTGTCCCAAGACACCTTAGCAACAAACCTTCAAGAATCCGATAATAAAATGTATCATTGAGCACAACATATTTCAAGGCTAGCCTCTTAGTTTTCTTGTCGGTCAGCTTTGATGGATCCGACAAATAATATGATATCTTCAATCGCCAATCGGCTCTGTCAGTGCACATAATCATTTTTTCAATTGGCTCACAATCAACCATTCGGTCAAAAACCTTATAACCCGAAGCTTGCTATGTTAATGAATTAACTCTGGTGTTTTGCTCATGAGAGATATGGCTAATTGAGAAAGAACTAAATGAATCGATCATCACCTAACACTTCTGCAAGTACTTAGCCAAAATATCATCATAGTAATTGTACTTCCCTCTTACTTGCTACACCACAAGCTGAGAGTCACCATAAGCTTCAATAGAGTCGACAGCAAGATTGTCAAGCATATGCAAACCCCTAAGTAATGCCTCATACTCGGCTTGATTATTTGAACATCGGCAATTAAGCATGAATGCAAACTCAAAACTACACCCCTTTGGAGATATTAACATGATACCAATACCATCACCCTCTCTACATACCGTTCCATCAAAGTACAATTGCTAAGGAGCAATGGTTACTATTTCACAATCGGTTCTATGTTCTATCATAAAATCAGCTATCACCTGCCCTTTAACTGCTTTAGCGGATTCAAATGTCAGGTCAAACTCAGTAAGCCTATAAGCCCACTTTCCAAGTTGAACTTTTAGAATTGGAGCAGATAGCATAAACTTAATTATATTGGCTTTACATATAACCTTACAAGCCGAAGCTAATATATAATGCCTTAACTTGGTGCAAGCAAAATATAGAGACAAACAAAGCTTTTAAATAGGATGATATCTTGTTTCAGCATCAACTAACTGTTGACTAAAATGGAAGATTACCTGTTCCTTCCCACCAATTTCTTGCACCAAGATCTGCTCCAATCATCAATTCTTGAGCGATATGTACAACCTAAATGGTACACCATTTTATGGTGCAACTAATCTTGGAGGTTTAAGCAGATATTCCTTGATATTCTCAAAGGCCCTCTGCTGATCGGCTCCCCACACAAATTCTTGATTTTCTCTTAACCTCAGTAGTGGAGTGAAAGCATCAATCCAACCACATAAGTTTGATACAAATCGCCTCAAATAATTTATTTTATTGGTCAACTTTTGGAGATCCTTTTTTGCACTTTGGGGGTTGTGTATCGGCTATAGCCTTAATACACTCCTGGTTGACTTCAATGCCTCTCTCGTGCACTATAAACCCAGAAATTGCCTAGTCGACACCCCAAAGGCATACTTGTAAGGATTCATCATCAAGTTATGCACCCTAATCTTCTTGAACAATTCTTCTAAATCGTCCAGGTGTTGATAATCACTTACTGTTTTACAACAACATCATCGATATAAATTTTCACAATGTGGCCGATCAATTCATGAAAAATCAAATTCATGGCTCCTTGATATGTAGCGCCAGCACTCTTCAAGCCAAATGTCATTACAACTGTCGACGTTTGGTGTCGGCAATAATCTTAAGGGGGTGTGAATTTGTGGGGCAAGGCGCTGGATCAGGATCTCGATGGTAACACAAGACAAGGAATTATACAGGTTCGAGCCCTCGATGGTGGAGGTAATACCCTAGTCCTGTGTTCTGGGATTATATGTCGCAAGGCCTCTTCTTTTTTCTCTCTCCCCCTTAGGGGTCCTCCCCCTCCTCTTATATACTGGGAGGGGGTGGAATCCAACTCGGTTACTAGAGCATGAGTCCGAGTTGATTACAAGTAAAGGGATCGTATTCTTCCTTATCTGGGATAACTTCCCATACGGTTACAATCTCTTCTTTCAGTTATAACGTGGTTGGATCTGTGAGATGCACATTCCTTTCTCAAACGGTCTTCTTAGGCCTCCACGCGTGTGCAACCAGTCTTTGTATCCTCCACAGTAGCCCCTGAGTGCTTTGCGAGTGAGTTGCCCTTGATTTTTGTTCTTGCGCGGAGGGCGTGGCCCGTCGATCCTCAGCTTACTTCATCCGAGTGCTTGGCGGCAAGCAAGGAGTTTGCAAAGGACTCGACTTACTACTCAGATTTCTTAGAAGACCTTCCTTGTGGCGGGACTCCTGCATCTAACCTCCATTGGGATCTTTGGTGATCGGCCCGAGCTTGAAGCGCGCTGAGTTGCGTCCAATAGGACGCTGGTGATCAGCCTGGCTTGGGGCGCACCTGTGTTGCATCCAATAGGACAATGGTGATCAGCCCGGCTTGGGGCGCACCTGTGTTGCATCCAATAGGACGCTGGTGATCAGCCCGGCTTGGGGCGCACCTGTGTTGCATCCAATAGGACACTGGTGATCAGCCCGGCTTGGGGTGCACTTGTGTTGCATCCATAGGACGCTGGCCGAATGGTAATCACACCCGGTCCCGCCTTTGTTGCCCTTCCGGCGCCCTTGTCCCCCGGTCGGAGGCGTACGCGAGAAGCTTTGACTCTGTCCGAACCCAAAATTTTCAGTTGGACCCGAATTGGAAATGCGCCTTTAGATCCGCACTGCTCTTTTTACGGGAAAGGAAGTTCCGCTTTCTCCGCCCTGAGGCGGTTCCCTTACACCCCAAGACACATTTAATGTGGTTTTCGGGGGAAGGGGTGGTCTTTCCTTTTCCTCATTCTCCATCTCTCTGTTATTGCCTTTGGTGTGGCGCTTCTTAGGGTTCTCCACTCGACCTAACGTCTACCATCTCTTTTCTCTGTTCTTCAAAATGGTGTCCTCCGTGGCCACCACGCCCGACGCGTCGCCTGCGCCGCAAGATTGGGCCGTTTCGATTGTGTTGGAAGAGCAGCTGGACGCCATGGTTTCTGCCGGGGTCCTTCCTCCTTTGGTGCTGATTGGGGTCACCCGGTGGCGGGTGAGTCTTCCACTACCCCTCATCCCGAGGAGATCGTTGTTTTTGAATCCTTTTTCTAGCGCGGATTCAGTTTACCCTCTAGCGCCTTCTTCCGTGGCCTTCTTCATTATTATGGGATCGAGCTGACCCACCTCAATCCTAACTCCATTCTTCAAATTGATGTCTTTATGCATCTTTGCGAAGCTGTGACACTACGGAAGGTCGAAACATTATAAAATATAAAATCGGAGATTAAAACTTTACGTTATGAGGTTTAATCGTGTTTCCGGGCTATTTCCGGGAGTTTGAACCTTTCCGGGGCGATTTGGGCCATAGGGGGGACCTCACATGGGCCAAAAGTGGAGTTTTCCGGCCCATGTGGCGGAGGGAGGGCAGCATGACCCTGCCCCTTGCGGCCCCCTTGCCCTAGTTGCGCCCCTCCCATCCCCTCTCCCTCCCCAAGCCGCCACCCCCTCCTCCTGCACTCGCCTCCCCTCTAGCCCCCCCATGCGCCACCCCTCCTCCCACTCCTCTCCACCCTCCTTGCTGGCCTAGGAGGGCTCCTCACCTCACCACCCCGCTGTTCTCTCCATTGGGAAGCTCCGCGACGAGGAGATCCGACGGATTCGGAGCAAGGAAGGAGATCGGGAGAACCGGGAGGAGATTCGTCGCCGTTCGTCAGTTCATCATTCGTCGAGCGAAGGTATGGTTAGGGGTAATCCTTGGGGATGGTCTAGGTGCTGAGCTAGAGTTTGTTTTGGTGTCATTAGATCGAAAGGTGGTGCTGCGATTGGATAGATTTGATGAAAACTAGAGTTTGCATAGTGTTCTGCTTCGGGCAGATTGGGCACACGACCTAGGGTTTGAGTTTTCGCAACTTTAGATTCGGATTTTGGTCGGCTGCCTTTTGAGAAAGTTGTATATAACTTCAATACCTTTAATTGGACACTAAGAACGTCCAATTCCGCCCAGCCGTTTGAAAGATATGATCGTTTTACCGAGCGTGTTCAAATCTGTGACGTAATTGGGAGAGAACGTAATGTTTTGTAGATTAGACAATTTTAGAGGCCGAATCAGCTTTTCCCAATACTTAGAAAAAGCTAGGAAATTTCCTAAGCTTCGCGATGATGTACTCGTTTACTTGATTTGGAGTGCTAGAACTCAAGTTATGCTAGTTTGAAGCCTGCTGTCCCAGGGGACAGATTCTCTGTTTTTCGGCTTTGGGAGTAGTTTGCGAAGTCGGGGTAGATGAGTGATGGTGTACTATTTTGTGGGCACGTTTTAAGTGTGTGGTATCTTTGTGCAGGTGGTGTGACCCCGGGAGTTCCCTCATCCTCTCGCCAATCCGTCGCCCGCGGTTAAGGCAAGTGTATTGGAATGGGTAGTGTGTTGTATGTTGCTTGTCTTGATTAGATGCAAATTGTTTTCATGATATGCTATCTTGCCATGACTAGTGTTTGCCCATGATATGATGAAAATGGTATGTTATGATGCTATGCAATGATTAATTGTTTATGTTTATGGCATATGTTGCATACATGGCATGAAAACTGGCCCGATCGGTGAGAACGTCATAACTAGTACGGTAAGGTCGGTGAGAAAGTTATGACTAATCCGGAGCGCCATTGAGTAAGACCTACCTCGTGATTCCATCCACGTGGTGAGTGAAAGTGAGGAGTAGGCACCCTCCATCTACGGGATGGAAGGGGAAAGAGGGTGCACGCCGACGGGTGTGCACTCGGCAATACCGGTATGTGCTTCGAGGAGACATGTGCATTGCATTGCATACATGATGATGATAATGAAATGTGTACAATGAGATTGGGACATGGTTATGAGGTTGTATATGAAATTATGACTTGATCATGATGTTAAGTATGGTATGTATCGATGTTGGCATTGATTTGTTCTTATGATCCATTGCAATATGCTTGCTGAGTGATGAACTCACGCTTGTGTTTCATGTTGTTTTTAGGTACCATGAAACCGGCATGCGGGAGAGGGCATTAGCTACACTTCCACATGTAGCTCCACACTTATAGACAATTTAATCGTTTGAAGTCATGATAATAAGAATAGTGCCATGAATCTTGGTGTATGGTTAAATTATGTGCTTGATTTCCTCAATTGCTTCGTTTTAGTTTGAGGAGTGGTTGGACTTGGTATTATTGATTTAAGATGTTGCTATATCCATTGTTAATGCTGTTTTAGATGTCTCATATCTTGCTATATCTTGTCATAGTATTGTTGTTGCTTCAATCATGGAAAAACAAAGGAGATGCTGCCGAAATTTTCGGTTTTAGCATTTGTACCTTTGCTGTAATTTATCTTTATTTGTGGTATTTAGATATTGTTTAGTCTATGTTTGGTAACATTCAGGCATACTAGATGCCGGGGTGTTACAGTTGGTATCAGAGCGGGCTTTAGGTCCGTGGAATATGAATGTAGCAAATTACTCTAGAGTAAACTAAAATATTGACTTGGAAAAGTAGAAACATGGCATAGATTTACTTGTTAAAATTTGGCCTTAGGGCAATAACCTTAAAATCTGAAATAGTTTGGTTAAC
This sequence comes from Rhipidocladum racemiflorum, assembly GCA_036346355.1. Lineage (NCBI taxonomy): Eukaryota > Viridiplantae > Streptophyta > Magnoliopsida > Poales > Poaceae > Rhipidocladum > Rhipidocladum racemiflorum. Next base: position 429,707 of record JAYEVF010000040.1, read on the forward strand.
TAATTTAAAATTTGACACACTCTAATGCACAGTAGGAAGGGTATGGGTATCGATGCTACCCGCTTAAATATTGTAGTTAAGCTTTTATGTTAAATGCTGCATTTTGATGATGTATAATGCTATCTTTATGATAGATTTGATTGAGTTGCTATATTTGTGAGGAAGTGGGGTTGTGGTGCCGAAGGGTTTCGGTCACCTCTTTTTGTTCATAGTAAGGGTGTGGTTTGACGGTGTGGCCGGTTAACGCCATCACCAAAGAATTATTAACCACTGTAGGAGAAGAGTGCTTACCCTTTCTGTCGTAGACCGGGTAGTTGGTTGGAGTTGATTAGAAAAGTTGATGGTGGATCCTTTTGGATTTCTTTTACCGTTTTGACGATCGGTGAGGTTGGTTTTCTTGGTTTTAGTTGATTGAAATCAAAAGAAAAGTGTGTGGGTATTGGATTCTCGCGGATTGTTTCATAGGCGGTTTGTGGTTTTGTCTTCCTTGGTTGAAGACGAAGAAGAAGAGTTGTGTGTTGCGCGTCTTTTGGCCGCAATTTTTGTTTTGACACCCGGTTTTGTTGGTAATGGTGGACTGGCTTGGGGAGAAAACATGTGTGGTTGTTGTTCTCCCTATCTAAGAATGTGTTGAAGTTTCTCCTAGTGCAGACCTTAAGTTGGGTGGCGTTAAGTTTGAATCTTTATCGGAAAAGATTTGGTGGAACATTTGGGTTTTTTTTCCTGGTGCCTCCATCTTCCTTCTTGGAAGTGTAGTTTTGAGGTTTCTTGAAGAGTTTTGGGCTATCAAAGTTGGAAATTTGAGAGTTGAGCTCTCCCGCATTTCTGTTGGAGTGTTGTTTTTCTTCCTTGCCTAGAAAGGAGAAATTGTTATATGGTGTTCGTTCTTGTTCCTGAGCTGTGGTTATCTTTAAAGTTGGGTTGCATCCTGTTTGTCAAGAGTTCGTGACCCATGAAGTTGTTTAGAAAGTTTTGTGTCCGTGCTATGTAGTATGTAATAATGTGGTTTACGGAATGACATATTGCTAAGTTAATATGTGAGTTGAATCGATTCAATGTGATTGTATCTTTAGCTTGAGGATAAATAGACTACTAGTGTTGTAGTTTACTCTATAGTGAGAATGGTTAAATGTGTTAATGTTCCAGCTTAGAATATGTTGCTTTGCTTTAAAAGTGCCTATGACCCCCGATAATGTTTAAAGTTTTAAACCCTGATGCATAGTTAGAACATTAAGATGATGTAAACTACTGATATTGTTAAAGAAACCTTACTGGTTGTTTAAAGATGTTCCAATTTAACGTGTTAATAGAGAAATTTAATCATACTGGCTTGTGACCTTAACTTGGAAGTTGATTAGAGTTGCTATTTATGTTGTTGCAAACCATTAGTATATTTGGAAGTATGCATAAGTGTTCCTATAATGCTAGTAACGATGTCAATTGGGAAAATATAGGTTTTGTTGTCGTTTTAAGATCATTGTGCTGGTCCAACTTATTAAATGTATTATAATAGTTGGAGTATGTTGTGTAGTGACAATTTGTTAAGATACTAGTTACATGCCCGTGCATTGCTACGAAAAACAAAATTGATAACGAAAAATAAAGATTAAAAAATAAAAAAATTATTTCACAAGATCAAACATCTATCTTTAATGCTTCGTTTCTTGCGAAAGCTGGCTAATTAAAGCAACGCTTCGTTTTTTGCGTAGGGCAATTAAGCAGAGCAATTAAGTAGGGCAATTAAGTAGGGCAATTAAGCAAAGCAATTAATGACGTGAGTAGAACTCACCACTGCCACCAACTGTTGCTTTATAATAGTAGAGATATGGATAGAGTAACTAAAAACAATACAGTTGCTTTTATGATTATGCCCATTTGTGATAGTGATGACTTAGTGGTGGTCGTAATTGTGTAGACTACTTGTTGGAAACCATTGTTAAAATGGAGGTTATTGTAACATGTTGTGATGGAGTGAACCATGGATAATTAACATGATGTAGAATTTTATCCTTAGTGAATGTATATGTTAGAACCATAGTTACGAATTTTGTCTTGTAGAGATAATATTTACTTGTTGAAGTCATTTATTGATTGAACAAGTTTCAATTGTCCAGCTGTTGACGTATGGATGGTATAAAATTGATAGGTTGATCATGCTTGAGTATCTGTTGAAGTACTATGGTTGAAATATAGAACATGTTGTTATATGATGTGTTGGTCTGTGGGGATCATGATGAGGTAGTATTGGTTGGATGTCTTTTGATAATCGTCATAAACTTTATTTATAAGTGTTGGGAAAGGTAACTAGAGAAAGAATTGGTTAGGTAGCTCTTGGTTGAATTATGATGGGCTTCTCGATGAGTAAATAGTGAATATTGAACGTTTAAATGGTAAGTATAGTGGAATACTAGACATGGTGGGTTTCATGCTGAGCTTGTGTCTAAAACCTTTCAGACTGGTTTGGTTGTTTGCCATTTTGGTTGAAGGGTTTCGATCAAAGTGTTCCTTATGTTGTGTTTCAGAATTTCCCTAAAACTCGTAGAAATTGGTGCCAATCTTTGGTTTTGGCTAATTTGTTTAGTTTGTGTTGTGAGTACGGATTTACACCCAAAAGTTTTTGAGTGGATCGCGCTCCTTCGCGTTCACACTGAGTTATCCTTGGAATAAATTTGAAAGGAAGCAGATGGACATAGAGGGTTGTGTTGGAAAACTCACGAGGTTTAATTTGTAACTCTTTTTGGCTAGAGTTGGAGTTATTTGGAAAATCTGTGTGGTGTTTGCAAGTGCTTCAAAAGGTGGTTTTTGTGGATGTTTCATCGGTGATGCTGTTAGCGAAGTGTTCTCTTTTGGAAATGAGTTTCCCTTTCTCTTTGAGAAAATTTATGGCGGTTGTATGTGCAGATGTTTAACTTTGGAACCGATGCTCTTTTCCAAATGTTGATTGTGGTTAAAGTGCGAGGTTTTGCAAGTTTAGTTTTTCAATTGACGTGGGTTCTTTTACGACGTGGTGTTTCCCTGTTAATGGTGTTGCCGTCATAGTTTATATGAATTTCGCAGCCATCGATGTTAATTGTGTTTCAATCATGTGATACCGAGGAAGAAGTCTTTTTGTGAATGACTACTTGGTATTGTTGTTACATGAAGAATGAATGGTGAAAAGGAAGCATGACATTGTTTATAGATGTTTAATGATGAAAGAGTCGGTAAGCCAGGTCGGTGAGAAAGTCATATATGGATATATGCCTAATCCGGAGTGCTCTTGAAAAGTGTGCATTCATGTCACAAATCGAGATTTCTATTTCTTTCTAGTATGAAAAGAAACAATGAAGAATTTATGGTATGTTGGTTGTGGTGTAGGAGATTTGTGTTTCCTTTGCGTCTTGACTTAGGAAATTAAAACGAATACTCTTTGGTTGTTGTCGAATCCTTTCCAAAGTGATTGTAGTGCATTGGAATCAAAGTTATGCATGGGGATCAATTGGGTTGATGGTTGGTGGTTGAGCTTACCCAATGGTGGTACTCTTTGTCTTGGTCCTTTGAGGGGAAGGTTGTGAGGGTGAGACTTTCTTAGTAAGGGAAATATGGTGTGGCTAGTAGTTGATCGTAAATGGTTTAAAAGTGAAGAGTAAAGGAAGGTTGTGTATGACCCAATTCAAACCTTCTTGGAGAATTGTGTCATTGATGTGTTCCTCGGCGGGGTTGATTAAATTATTAGTGGACCACTTGGTGGTTGCTAGTAATTGCTTTTCCTTTTGGAAGTGTATTGGATCTCGCCGATCTCTGAGCGAGTTGTGTCAACCGATGTGGATTGTTCAGTTGATAATGTTTTTGCGGGTTTTAAAGACCCTGGTTATAAAGTAGGTTTTTCCTTCGGTGGTAGTGGTGGGTATTGGTCTTTTGTAAAAGATCAATCTTTTGCAAGGTTTTAGCCTGTTGTTCAAGCAGTTGGTAGTCTTGAAGTGTTGTGTCTCACTTGGTTTGCGTCGTCTAGAATACGACGAACCACATTAGAGAGGTTGAGGTGTGAAGGCACTTTTGTGCGTGGGAGCTGAAGAGGGTTCTAGAGGTTGGTGCCGTGTTCTTCTAGGGAGAAACATCGGTTAACGGGATCGGGCACTTTAGTGCCAAGGAATGCATAGAAATGAGGAGTATGAGACCGTTTTCCTTCATTGTCAGTTTAGGAAGTTATCCTTTTGCTTGGGACGTTCTGAGTCCTTATGTTTGTACTCTGTGTTTCAAAGTTCAGTAAGATTCTGGCAAGTTTTGAATGTTAGTCATCTTTAGAGCCGTCAGTCTTTGATCCTTAGCTCCTTGCTTCTGAGTGCTGGCTGGTGCAAAACGTAGGGGCTTCTAAGCGGGTTCTGAGATGTGAACCTTAGCTCCCTTCGATTTGGTTGATTGCGAAGTGGCGTGTCTCAGATTCGGGGTCGAATCCTATTGAAGGGGGGAAGAATGTGACACTACGGAAGGTCGAAACATTATAAAATATGAAATCGGAGATTAAAACTTTACATTATGAGGTTTAATCGTGTTTTCGGGCCGTTTCCGGGAGTTTGGGCCTTTCCGGGGCGATTTGGGCCTTAGGGGGGACCCCACATGGGCCAAAAGTGGAGTTTTCCGGCCCATGTGGGGGAGGGAGGGCAGCATGACCCTGCCCCTTGTGCCCCCCTTTCCCTAGTTGTGCCCCTCCCCTCTCCCTCCCCAAGCCGCCACCTCCCTCCTCCTCCACTCTCCTCCCCTCTAGCCGCCCCCATGCGCCACCCCTCCTCCCTCTCCTCTGCACACTCCTTGCTGGCCTAGGAGGGCTCCTCGCCTCACCATCCCGCTGTTCTCTCCATTGGGAAGCTCCACGACGAGGAGATCCGGCGGATTCGGAGCGAGGAAGGAGATCGGGAGAAGCGGAGGAGACTAAATCGTCGTTAAATCGGTTCATCGTTAAATCGGGCGAAGGTATGGTTAGGGGTAATCCTTGGGGATGGTCTATGTGTTGTGCTAGAGTTTGTTTTGGTGTCGTTAGATCGAAAGGTGGTGCTGCGATTGGATAGATTTGATGAAAACTAGAGTTTGCATAGTGTTCTGCTTCGGGCAGATTGGGCACACGACCTAGGGTTTGAGTTTTCGCAATTTTAGATTCGGATTTTGGTCGGCCGCCTGTTGAGAAAGTTGTATATAACTTCAATAACTTTAATTGGACACTAAGAACGTCCAATTCCGCCCAGCCGTTTGAAAGATATGATCGTTTTACCGAGCGTGTTCAAATCTGTGACGTAATTGGGAGAGAACGTAATGTTTTGTAGATTAGACAATTTTAGAGGCCGAATCAGCTTTTCCCAATACTTAGAAAAAGCTAGGAAATTTCCTAAGCTTCGCGATGATGTACTCGTTTACTTGATTTGGAGTGCTAGAACTCAAGTTATGCTAGTTTGAAGCCTGCTGTCCTGGGGGACAGATTCTCTGTTTTTCGGCTTTGGGAGTAGTTTGCGAAGTCGGGGTAGATGAGCGATGGTGTACTGTTTTGTGGGCACGTTTTGAGTGTGTGGTATCTTTGTGCAGGTGGTGTGACCCCGGGAGTTCCCTCATCCTCTCGCCAATCCGTCGCCCGCGGTTAAGGCAAGTGTATTGGAATGGGTAGTGTGTTGTATGTTGCTTGTCTTGATTAGATGCAAATTGTTTTCATGATATGCTATCTTGCCATGACTAGTGTTTGCCCATGATATGATGAAAATGGTATGTTATGATGCTATGCAATGATTAATTGTTTATGTTTATGGCATATGTTGCATACATGGCATGAAAACTGGCCCGGTCGGTGAGAACGTCATAACTAGTCCGGTAAGGTCGGTGAGAAAGTTATGACTAATCCGGAGCGCCATTGAGTAAGACCTACCTCGTGATTCCATCCATGTGGTGAGTGAAAGTGAGGAGTAGGCACCCTCCATCTACGGGATGGAAGGGGAAAGAGGGTGCACGCCGACGGGTGTGCACTCGGCAATACCGGTATGTGCTTCGAGGAGACATGTGCATTGCATTGCATACATGATGATGATAATGAAATGTGTACAATGAGATTGGGACATGGTTTTGAGGTTGTATATGAAATTATGACTTGATCATGATGTTAAGTATGGTATGTATCGATGTTGGCATTGATTTGTTCTTATGATCCATTGCAATATGCTTGCTGAGTGATGAACTCACGCTTGTGTTTCATGTTGTTTTTAGGTACCATGAAACCGGCATGCGGGAGAGGGCATCAGCTACACTTCCACATGTAGCTCCACACTTATAGACAATTTAATCGTTTGAAGTCATGATAATAAGAATAGTGCCATGAATCTTGGTGTATAGTTAAATTATGTGCTTGATTTCCTCAATTGCTTCGTTTTAGTTTGAGGAGTGATTGGACTTGGTATTATTGATTTAAGATGTTGCTATATCCATTGTTAATGCTGTTTTAGATGTCTCATATCTTGCCATATCTTGTCATAGTATTGTTGTTGCTTCAATATTGAAAAAACAAAGGAGATGCTGCCGAAATTTTCGGTTTTAGCATTTGCACCTTTGCTGTAATTTATCTTTATTTGTGGTATTTAGATATTGTTTAGTCTATGTTTGGTAACATTCAGGCATACTAGATGCTGGGGTGTTACAGTAGCCTACATTGGCATCCGTCCCACTTTAGCCTTTTTCGCAATCTCTTTCTCCTTAAGCCTTTCCCGAAGAAGAATGCCCCCAATCAGGTTGGGGGTGCTGGTCTTCAATTGCGGGATGGGTTGAGGAAATCCTATTTCGCCATTCCCTTTCGATCTTCTAACAAGGGCTGGCACCAGGAGTGGTTTTACTGTTCTAACCTCGAGCCATGCTTTCTTGCCTTATCCGGACAGAGACCCGCGGTATCAGTTTCTTGGACTAAGCCTCCCCCGACTCCGACAGAGACCAAGTTGGAGAGCTCATGGCCATCATCCATCAATTAAAGAATGCCGGTTTGCATGGAGTGGGTGTTGCCAGTAGCTTCGACATTCACCGTGTTCAGCCAATAAAGGAGCGGGTTCACCCAGGGTTCGAATATCTGGGGAGGTTGGACCCCACCCGGGAGCTGTCCGCGAGAGTTTCGGAGGAGGTGTTGGACAGGCGGCTGAATGACTTCTTTGCCCCTGGCGCCGTGTTGGATTGTGGGGGATGCCCGAAGTCCTTTCGTTTGGCTTTCTCTCCTCCCCGTGTGATCTTCGAAGTTCCCGAATGCTTTTAAACTCCTGTCTTCGGCTACTCTCGTTGAATTGTTATTCTTTCCCCATTTGTAGGGATGGGAACCCTTCTTTTCTGATGCTCCGATCCCCGGGTACCCCGAATATCCGGGATGCGGGCTAAGGAGACCTGGCCAATCCACATCCGGGGAGACCCCCGAAGATGCAGGAGCGGTATCACCGGAGGCTCCAGATTCTCCGGCTTCAGCTGCTTCCCCGGCGGATGCTTCTCGCCCCGGGGTAGGCTCGAAGCGATCGGCCCCGGCTTCGCCTGCTGCTCCGAGTGCTAAGAGGGGAAGGTGGACATCTGGGCAAGGTTTCCCGAGTCCGTCTCCTCCGCCCGCGGTCCCGGATGACGGCTCAGCCGCCATGTCGAGTGCAGAGAAGGGGAAGGGGGTGGCAACACAGGAGACCTTGAGCCCCCGGTTCTCTTCTGCATCTCCAAGTGGCGGTTCAACCGTCCGCGATCCTTCCGACCAGTCCCCAGCGCCACCCGCTCCGCGGATCCAGGAGTCGGGCCCATAGCCCATTCCCTCTGGCAGTGGCTCGTTCGTCCGGGGCGGGCCGGGGCTGAAGATAAAGCGGTCCACCCAGTATTTCCTTGCCTTCCTCCTTCCATCATTTTTTGTCGGCTTGTTGACTGCGCTAGAGATGCTTATTAAAGGTTTGCTTGGTGGGAAACCGTCGGCTGATGTTCCTGTCGGGATGCCGACTAAAACTCCCCAGGGTCTTAGCCCTGAGGATGTCCTCAGTCGGGATAGGCTGTCTTCTTCAGGTGCGGCCGCCGTGGAGTGTACCGAGGTCGTTCCTGAGGTAGCTCCGACTGGACCGTCCTCCTCCGACCGTCTGCCACCGTCAGCGAGTGGAGAGGCGTAGGAGCCAGCCGAGTGTGCCTCCCTCCCAGTGGAAGAGATCCCACGCCTGACCACACGTGCCAAGCCTGCCCTTACTCTGGGTACTTGGGATAGTGAGGAGGAAGAGTGGGACACCTTCGACGACGTTGCCGAAGAGCAGGAGTTAAAGGATCTCCATGAGTACTCTGTCCGGTGTTCCCGACTGATCCACGTAGACTCATAGCTTTTGTTTTGTGCTTTTGTTTCCCTCGGGATGCTTGTTCACTTTTCATCCATTGCCCTCAGTCCCTGGGGGGCCGCTTGAGGAAGAAGACAGACTTCTTGCACTGTGTCCTTCCTTCCGTCAAGATGAGCAAGGAGCGTAGGGATGAGCTGGCAGAGGTTCGGAATGAGCATTCCCAAGAGTTGCAACGGCTTCGGGACGAAGTCCAGTCTCCACACCTGGAGAAGCTGGACGCGTCTGTTTCCCTCCGTGGTGAGTTCTCTTCCTGGGCGACTGACTCTTGCCGTCTTCTTTCTTTTGTCTTTGACTTTGTCTGGCCTTCTTAGTTAGGGACGCAACTTACACGAGACTCACAGGCCAGCTTATGGCCTCGGAGGGATGGTCTAAGTCCTTGGAGGCGCAACTCTGTGTTTCGTAGGAGAGATTCCAAGGAGCGGAGGCCCGTGAGCGCCAGGCCAAGGCTGAGCAGGGGAGGTTGACGGGGGATCTCGAAGGTTAGTGTCTGGTCCTTGTCTTCTAGCTTTATCGGGTTGTGGGGCATTCTGGGCCGTTGACCCGCTCTGTTTGCAGAGTATCGGAGGAGGGCGAGAGCACAATTTGACGACCTTGAAGGAAGGATTCAGCATGCTGATGCGCTGTGCTTAGCTTTCCAACAAGCTTCTGAGTTAGTGCTGGCCTTCCTGCACCCTTGTGATCCGAGCAGCGGGAACCAGTCTCTTCAGCATCTGTGAGCAGCCCCCGAGAGGCTTAGGGCCCATGTGCGGGAAAGGGTGATCATGAGCTCCAATCAAGCGCTGGCGATCATGAAGTCGCTGTATCCCCGAGCGGAGCTTGAGGCCGTCAAGGAGGGTTTTGCCTGCACCGCGGATGACGAGCAGGCCACTTTCTGAAGCTCTAGCTGAAAACCTGAACTTGGATCCTGCATAGGCGTATGTAAGGGGCTTCGTGAGCTGGGAATGAACATGAATTTTTGTTTGATGTTTTGCCCTCCTGTCTACTGGCGTGTTACCCGCTTGCAGTTTCATCCGACTGGAAGGTCGTCTGAGTGCCTCTTGTCCAGGTGGTGAAGCATCCGAGTACTTGATGGGTTCATAGCCTAGCATTTCTTATTTGGGGCCATTTGTCAGGAGTTCCTTTGCTGTTGCCTCTTGCCACCCGAGTGCTTTTCTGGTCGCCCCTAGAATCAAGGAGAGACATCTTGCGGGAGTGTTTAACGTTCACTTATTAAGTGTTACGACCGTTAGGCCGAGTGATTTAAGTTGGGGACTAATGCGCGTGCGAACGTGCACTTATTAAGTGTAGCCCCCGGCTTACTGCCTAGTTGGGAAACAACTAGGTCGTAAGGCAAAAAGTAAAGTGATTAAAAGTGGAGGGGGATTATGACGTCACCGAGCCGTTTTCGTCATACTGCTTGCGTGGCTGGTTCAAACTTGTCTCGGGACTGCTGCTGAGTCGCTCTGGCTTCCCGCCCCTTCCTTTAATCTCATGCTCTTCGTCTTCCGCATTTCTTGGTATAAGAAGGGTCAGGGAGAGCCTCTTGTGGCTACTCTTTCTTGCGCCCAGGGTTCACAAAACCGGCGAAAACCGCGGTTTTCGAGCGTACCGCTCCGGTTCGAGATGCAAAACCGCTCGGTAAACCGGTCTAATTAAAAAAAATTAAAAAAAAATTAAAAAATTTGAAAAAATTTGTATGTTCGGTTTTTCGTGAAAAAATGCGGTTTTAAAACCGCGGTTTTTCGCGTAAAGCCATGATTTCAGCGTAAAACGCGAAAACCGTTCGAAGAGGTCGGGTTAGTTTTTAGTGCAACCCTAACGGTTTTAAGTAAAAACGGCGGTTTACCGTGAAAAACCATGATTTACCGTGAAAAACGAGCGGATTTCAAATTTTTCAATTTTTTGGATTTTCTAACTCTTCGTTTTTGGCGGTTTTTAGCTCGGTTTTTGCGAAAAGCGTCTGGCGCCGAACCGGTTTCAGCGATGCGGTTTTGTGAACCTTGCTTGCGCCCTTCTCCTTCCCCGCCTGCTTCCTCTCCTCTCTTGTTTTTTGATGGCGAGCCGGTGGTGGTTAGGGCCCGACGGTCGTAGGTATTACGGGTAGCCGGGGACGGGGGAGGAGGCGCTGTGGCGACAGTTCGATGCCGTGACGGAGGAGCTTGAGGAGGAGCGATCCGTTGACCGCAACGTGGCGGCCGTCGATGCTCTTCTTGAGATCGTTCCTTGCCTTTTTAGGGCGCGGGACGCCCTCATTGCGGTGGTTGGGCGGGTGCGTCGCGGCGAGGCCTGAGCAGGCGGCGCCCCTGGCCCCTTTTTTTATGTAATGAAATGAAAAGAAAATGAAATGCTATATTTCTTCTGCATTGCCCTGTGTAATTCCCTTTTTTCCAATTTAGCGTGGTTTTTGAATTCGTCTAAGCGCCGTATCCTTTGTCACTTACGCGTTCCACCCGACTATACCTAGCCCCTAAGTGCCGGTAGTTCGCTAGTTGCTTCTTTTACTGGACACTTCTTGCGGGGGATTTGGGCTTGATCGTGTATGGCTTTGCGTTTTCATGAATTAGGATTTACACGCGCTTGGAAGTCTTTGCCGACGACTCAAGGAAATGGAGTGCTTAGGAAACTCACGAAATATTTCATTTTAAAATGAAGCAGTGAGAATACAAGGTTTAAGCGTAGAAGCGACGTAGCTGTTCTATATTCCAGGTGTTGCTGATGACTGCATCGTCTTCTCGTCTAAGTCGATAAGTTCCAGGCCACACCACTTCATTGACAATATAGGGACCCTCCCAACTTGGGGAAAGCTTGTGCTCGCTTTTCTGATTTTTTCTTAGAACCAGATCTCCTTTGGAGAAAGCTTGGCCCCTGACATTGCGGTTGTTGGTGTATTCTACACCAGGGTGCCCACTACACTTTAGTAAGAGCCGCCAGCGGACAAGTGGTGTCCAGGCCACGCCGCTGGCACTTACAAAGGTGGCCGCCCAGCGGACACGTGGCGACCAGGCCACGCCGCTGGCGGTCAGTAAGGTGGCCGCCCAGCGGACACGTGGCGACCAGACCACGCCGCTGGCGGTCAGTAATGTGGCCGCCCAGCGGACAGGTGGCGACGAGCCACGCCCGGCGGCGGCAATGATGTAATCGCCAGCGGACAGGTGGCGACCAGGCCACGCCATTGGCGGTCAACTGTGTGATCGCCCTGCGAACACGTGGCATCCAGACCACGCCGGCGAACGGCAAAGGTAATTACTTTGGCGGACGCCATGGCGCTTGATCCACACCAGCGCCGATTCGAGCCACCTAGTAACTGTGCGGCCACACGAGAGGTCAAAGACATTTAATGCATATCGTGCGCATTAAATGGGAGTAATGAAAACCCGCGATATGGCGGCGCGTGTTCCCCAATCGCAGCGCCATTATTACAAATGGCGTCACGGTGCAATTTCCCACCCCAGAGCGAAGCGGAGCTAAACGCGAGGACCCGATCTTGAGAGAGGATGGCTGTGCCAGGGCATTAAGTGTGCTGCAAGAACAGTGACAGGTGCATTAAATGCGGCATGTCAAGTGTATTCAATGTACTGCACTATTGTAAGCCCCATGAGCCCCAGCCAGCCCGGGTATAAAAGGCAGCTGGGGTGCATGAGACGGGGGGGTTTGGTCCTTTGGGGGTTCGCTCTTTTAGGTTAGTTCATTCTCCTTTGAGCTGGAGTCCTGGAGTTCCAGCCCCTGTCTGTTTCAGTTTCTCCAAGAACATAAGCAAGAGCAAGACAAGCGACTAGGGCTATTACTCGCATAGAGGGCCCGAACCTGGGTAAACCCTAGCGTCTTCCTGTGAGCTTCGCCTCTGTTTCCTTTCCACCGTCTCTCGAGCAGTCTCCATGAAAGCCCCCCGTTCGAACTTCATACACCCCACTTCGGAAGGGAGTGCATTAGCTCATACAACGGCGGCGGTCATGATAGCGGTGTAGGCCTTGAAGATATCTGGCTGATCGGATCACGGCTACATCCCTTGCTTCTTCCAACTAATCGAGGTCGTCCAGTCTGCTTTCTTCTGATATAGCCTCGTTGTGGTTCTGAACCCTTAGGGATCTGAATTTCAGCTCAGTAGGTAGGACCGCCTCATACCCGTATACCAGGAAGAAGGGCAACTGCTCGGTTGCCCGACTGGGAGTGGTTATGTGCCCCTAGAGAACCGAAGGCAATTCCTTCACCCATCGGGTGGCGTAGGGATTAAGGTGATCGAAGATCCTTGCTTTCAGTCCTTGAAGCACCATGCCGTTCGCTGGTTCAACCTGTCCATTGCTCCGCGGGTGTGCCACGGAAGCAAAGCATATTTTAATTCCCAGTTCATCACACCAATCCTGGAATTCTTCCCCTCTGAATTGGGTGCCGTTGTCGGTGATGATTCTGTTTGGCATGCCAAAGCGAACCACAAAGTCTTGGAAGAAGTCCTTGGCTTTTGCTGCTGTTGTCGGCGTATTCTACACCGGGGTACTCTCTCCGCCCTTAAAAAAGATGTGAAGGGCCCCATGTGGCGACCAGCGTTCTTAAGCCCTCCTCGCGGGATGAGGAGGCCCACGTGGCTACGTGGCGACCAGCGTTCTTAAGCCCTCCTCACGGGGCGAGGAGGCCCACGTGGCTACGTGGCGACCAGCGTTCTTAAGCCCTCCTCACGGGGCAAGGAGGCCCACGTGGCTACGTGGCGACCAGTGTTCCTAAGCCCTCCTCGCGGGGCGAGGAGGCCCACGTGGCTACATGGCGAGCAGCATTCCTAAGCCCTCCTCATGGGGCGAGGGGGCCCACGTGGCTGCACGGCGACCGGCCCTCCCAAGCCCTCCTCACGGGGCGAGGAGGTCCACGTGGCATCACAGGACATGAAGCTGAAGAAAGCTTCGCCCAGAAGCCTCCCATGGGGGTTGGGGTCAGGGCATTTAATGCGGGGCATGGCGACAGGCCCTTTCCCTGACTTACCACGTCTGGCCCGTCATGGGAAGCGCTCAGCCCTGACGGCTCGTAGTGTAGCGGCACAAAGAAGGAGGCCCCAAGATGGGATGGCATTAATGAAATGTAATTAATGAGCCGCGCAGCGGCGTAGTTTTGTCCCCCCACTTGCCCCAGCCGACTAGGGATATATAAGGGCGGTCGAGTGCATGGTGAGAGAGGGGAGGAGGAACTTTGTCTTTCGAGACCAACAAAGACTTCAGGCAGGACGTAGGGCTATTACCCAACTTGGGGGCCTGAACCTGGGAAAAACCAAGTGTGTCTACTGTTTGTCTTCTCTGGGACAGTGGGGAGAGAGCGACCGGGTTAAGTCTCCGCTAAGCACACCCCCAAACTGAACTAAAACGTCCCTCGCGGGAGGATCCTGTCGTAAAAAACACTGACAGGGGCGCGCCAGGTAGGGGTGCGTGGTTGGCGTACTTCGGTCTGACTCCAACCGTTCCCGGTGAAATTCATTGACAGGTCTGTCCATCAAGAGGATGGCGGGTTCACACACGACACCACCACCAGCGGCTATCGTCCGATAGGGGAGTGTTTAGTTTCAAAAGTATCTTTACTTTGATCTTTTCTCTTCTTTCCTGTGCATACCAAAAAGGAGTTTGTTGCCGTGGTCGCCTTTGGTTATGAGTTATATTGGCTTTTCCCTGGTAGACAACCGGGGGCTTAAGCGCCAAAGTCGTATAAGGTCGGCGACCAGGGGTTGCGCGGCCGATCTCGTAAGGCAGAGCTCCGCCCGACACCGCTAAATACCCGCCCACAGCTCCCCGTTTCCCTACGCATGACCCCGCGAAGTGTAATTCCAGTTCACTTGGAGTGTAAGTCCAGTTAACTTTAGAACCACGGCGCACCACGTGCAGGGACTTAGCTTGAAGTTTCCTTTTTTTATGGAGAACGATTGCTTCCTATGCTTGAGTCGTACAAGGTCGGGCGACCAGGGGTGCGCATGGCCCGGTCTCGTAAGACGGCCAGCTCCACTGACACCTTTAAGTCCCCCGCCCCTGGCTTCCCCATTTCCTTACACGCAGCTCCGTGAAGCCTAAATCCGAAACACAAAAAAGTCTAAGTCCCCTCAGAAAGATGGTGCATGCGGAGGAAAAAAGTTGCAGCGGCTTTACATTCAAAAACCCCAACTCTTGGGAAGGAAACCCTTATGGGCACTACCTAATGGGTGGCATTATTTGCAGCAAGCCTTTTTTCGTTAAGGCGACCAGATATCTCCTACATATTTTTATGAGCTAATTCAACTTCGTCCAGTGGATTGGGAACTGGTCACCCTTCATCGAAGATAGGCGTTATCTTAAGCATAATTGGCAAACAAGAAGGTAACATGAATACTTTGAATAGTGCCCAAAAGTACTAATAAGTTTCATGATTACAGACTACAAAAAATAAAAACAAAGGAAGACTAAGCCAGTGGCCTTGAAAAGGCTACTGGTTGGCGGCGGCGCCTGCTGCTGCGTCCTCGGCGTCCCCCCGCCCTCTTTGGCGTCTTCGGCTAGAGGGGCGAGGCTCGCCGGGGGCTGGACCTGCATCAGCCCGGCGACGAACTCCGCTACTTCCTGCGCGCGCGCTCGTGCCACCGCCTCGTCCCCTTCGATGTCGGCAACTGTTGCCATGGCGTTGAAGGAGGCATCGCGGCTGGCACAGCACGCCAGCACATAGGAAGCTGCCCCAATGGCCACTGCTCGCCCCTCAATGGCTGAACGCTCGGCGAGGGCAGCGGGCAGATTTTGGAGGAGCCTCGCGGCTGATTCACCCCGGCGACTATCTGCGAGGCGGTGGGCTCCTGCGGAGGCGCAAGGACAACACCAAGAGGTGCCAAGCTCTCTCTCATGCTCCTGTAGGCATTGTGGAGCATGACGGTGAGGTGGTGGAGCACCCGGCGGTGATGCTCATTGCCACCCTGATGCAATGCCACCTCGGCGCTGGGCACCGGCGGCATTCTCTTGAGCCAGCGCCGCCTCAGTTTTTTCCTTCTCCTCCCGCAAAGCGTCCAGCTACTGGGGATACCATGCTAACTTGGCCGCAGTTGTGGCGAGGAGGGTACCAATGCCCGCGTACACTCGTTGAAGGTCGGCGAGCCCTCGGGCATGGTCGGGCCCCGGGTTGGAGGGGTGAGCACGCGGCGGCACCTAGCCGATGCCTCACAGGGGCCAAGCCGAGGCGTCACTTAAGCCGCCAGAAGAAGATGCCCCGATCCGACAGCGTAGGAGGCTGCGAAGTGGGGCCGCTGTCGCGATCCTACAGGAGAGTAACTAGAAGGTGAACCCGGCCAGGGAGGCGACACAGTGACCGCCCGAAGTTGTGGGCGCCGGGGTTGGAGAGGAGGATGCCGCAGGAAGCGGCGGCAAAGCCCCTGGAGCCGGCGGTGGCGCGGCGTGAGGCTTTCGGCGCCCGGCGGGATCGGCCACGCTCTCTAGGCGATGGTAGTCGGCGCCCGGAGAAAGACCCACTCCCCAGTCGCGGGGAGAAGTGGCGGGCATGGCGTATTTCTTTGGAAGCTTGCTCGCCAGTGCGAGGCCTCTTCGGATCCAGCGGCCAGAGATCGTCGGTGATCGGACGTTTCCCAGCGGTGCCCCTTATTACCAAAGGGCCCCTAGCTGGCACCACCACAAGGCCTGTGGGGCCCATTGGTGGGAACGATACAGTGATTCGGTTCCGCTCCACGGGATCCATGTCGGCTAGAGGCGGACCCGTCAGCGAACACGAGATCTCAGCGAGGGCCAGGAGTAAGCTCCTTCACCCACTTCATAAGGAGGAGCTGGTCGATTCCCGGCGCTGATCAAAATAGAAATGGAGTCAAAAGATAAAGACGGTGAGAAGAAACCGCACGTTCAGAAGAAGACAAAGACTTACTGCTCGGAAACGTCCTGGTTAGGTTGTCATCGCCCGTGTACTACCAAGCCGGGCGAACACGGAGCCACGAGAGGGCTGATTCTTGGGACCACGTAGTCGGACCACAACACCCAGTTAGGCGGCGTCCGGCCAGTCTTGAATCACGGTCCGCCATGGCCCAGCTTCGTCCGTCTCCATGGCGGCTTCATTCCGATCCTCGTGCCCCTCGCCACGCAGCGGTGGGAGAAGCGAGATGTCCGAACCAACTGTCATCTGCGGCGTCTGACTAGTCCTCCCTCCAGGACTTCGGCTCGACTTCTCTTGAAAGGCAATGTAGTAGGGGACCATCCCGTCGCGAAGGCGGAAGTGGCGACTCCGGTGACCTCCGTCGCCGTGGTGCGGAGGAGTGTAGAAATCTTGAAAAGGTGGGAGGCTGGGCATCACCCCCACGAACATCTCGCCTGCAGTGTGCGAAGAGCAGCGAGATAATGACGGAGTTGGGGAAAGATGAAGATGGTGCACTCCTTAGGAATGGAGGACCATAAGGAAGAACTTCGGAGGAAGCAGTGGGACGAGGCCCGCCATGAGCGCCCACCCGAAGAGCACAATCTCCCTAGGCTCGGGCCTGGGAGATCGTGTCCCACGGCGTACACGAAGGGTCCCCTCCGGTGCCATCTGTGACAGGACCTTCGCCCTGTCGTCGTTGGCCTGAGACTGAGGAAGGATCGCCATTACAAGGAAGGAGGAAGGGAGACTGCAAAAAAAAGGTGTCAAGATTCAAGAGGAAGCGTAGGAGGACCCAGGATGTGGGGAGGCATATATATACGTGCTCCCCCCCCGGCGGTTCGTGAGGAAAATTAATCATGAGCGCCGCTTCGAAAACCGCAGAAAATGCGGCCGAAGTGGAGGAGTCGGAGGCGGTTCGGTACCCTGACACAATAATGATGGGCCCCTCCCGAGACAGCTAGGCTTTTACTATAACAAGTTAAAAGGCGGCGCATCACCTGAAAGGGCAGGGAGCTCTTGTTGGCGTATTCTACACCGGGGTACTCTCTCCGCCCTTAAAAAAGACGCGAAGGGCCCCATGTGGCGACCAGCGTTCTTAAGCCCTCCTCGTGGGACGAGGAGGCCCACGTGGCTACGTGGCGACCAACGTTCTTAAGCCCTCCTCGCTGGGCGAGGAGGCCCACGTGGCTACGTGGCGACCAGCGTTCTTAAGCCCTCCTAGCGGCGCAAGGAGGCCCACGTGGCTACGTGGCGAGCAGCGTCCCTAAGCCCTCCTCGCGGGGCGAGGGGACCCACGTGGTTGCACGGCGACCGGCCCTCCCAAGCCCTCCTCGCGGGGCGAGGGGGCCCACGTGGCATCACAGGACATGAAGCTGAAGAAAGCTTCGCCCAGAAGCCTCCCATGGGGGTTGGGGTCAGGGCATTTAATGCGGGGCGTGGCGACAGGCCCTTTCCCTGACTTACCACGTCTGGCCCGTCATGGGAAGCGCTCAGCCCTGATGGCTCATAGTGTAGCGGCACAAAGAAGGAGGCCCCAAGATGGGATGGCATTAATGAAATGTAATTAATGATCCGCGTAGCGGTGTAGTTTTGTCCCCCCACTTGCCCTAGCCAGGCCGAGGGATATATAAGGCGGTCGGGTGCATGGTGAGAGAGGAGGAGAAACTTAGTCTTCGAGACCAACAAAGACTTGAGGCGGGACATAGGGCTATTACCCAGCAGGGGCTGAACACAGGAAAAACCAAGTGTGTCTACTATTTGTCTTCTCAGGGATGGCGGGAGAGAAGCGGCCAGGGTTAAGTCTCCATAAGCACACCCCAAACCGAATTAAAACCTCCCTCGCGGGAGGATCACATCGTAAAAAACAACGGCAATTTGTTATGGTGGCGGCCCGGCAGCTTCGATCCACTTCGTGAACTTGTCCACAGCGACGAAAAGATGTGTAAATCCACATTGCGCTTTTTTCAGTGGTCCTACCATGTCAAGCCTCCAAGCTGCGAATGGCCAAGTGATTGGTATTGTCTACAACTCTTGAACCGGCATGTGGATTTGCCGAGCAAAGAATTGGCAGCCTTCACAGGTGCGAACGATGCCCTCTGCGTCCATTACTGCAGTCGGCCAGAAGAATCCTTGGCGGTAAGCTTTTCCGACTAGGGTTCTTGAGGCCGCGTGGTGTCCGCAAATTCCCGTGTGGATTTCCTTGAGGAGATCCTTTCTGTCTTGCTCCGAGATGCAACATCTGAGCATTCCGAAGGCGCTCTTCTGTAAGAGCTCCCCCTCAATGACTATGTAGCTTATACTTCTGCACGCGATGCGTTCTGCTTTAGTGCGATCTTCTGGGAGTTCATCTTTTGTCAGGTAATCTAGGTAATGTCTTGTCCAGTTGGGGCTGATGACCAACACCTCTGCGTTAGCTGGGGGGACGCCTCCTCGTCTTTTTGGCGCAGGGTGGTTGAGGGCTTGTTAAGTTCTTCCACGAAGACGTCCGCTGGTACATCTGCCCGACTGGAACCCAGTTTGGCAAGCTCATCGGCGGCTTCGTTTTCACTTCTAAGCACATGGGATAGCTCCAGTCCATCGAACTTGTCTTCCATCCTGCGCACTTCTTGGCAGTACGCGGTCATCACGTCGTCAATGCACGACCAATTCTTTTGTACTTGGTTGATTACGAGCTAACAATCTCCGTGAACCGCCAATCGTCGAATTCCGAGTGATATGGCGTCTGAGCCCATGGATGAGTGCTCCGTGCTCGGTGGTGTTATTTGATGTAGGAAGTGGATCTACAAGGCGCATTTCAGCTCTTCTCCTTTCGGGGCGTGAGCACGGCGCCCGGCCCAGCGCTTGATGAGCATGAGAGAACCATCAAAGTGCATTGTCTAGTGCTGGAGTTCTTTGCTGGTTGATGGACTCTATAGTTCCGTCCATTCGGCGGTGAAGTCGGCTAGAGCTTGCGATTTTATGGCGGTGCACGATTTGAACGTGATTTCAAAGGCTCCTAGCTCAGCTGCCCATTTGGCGATTCTCCTGGTGGCTTCTCAGTTATGGAGTATATCTCCGATCGGGAAAGAAGTAACCACTGAAATCGTGTGTTCCTGGAAGTATTGCTTGAGCTTTTGGGAGGTGATCAGCGCATAGATAAGTTTCTGAATTTGCAGGTACCGCGTTTTAGATTCGCCTAATACGCCCATTGTGAAGTAAACCAGACGTTGTACCTTCTGCTGGTGCCCGTCTTCTTTGCACTCAACTACGATTGCTGCGCTAACCACATGGGTTGTCGTGGCTATGTAGAGCATGAGTGGTTCCTTCGGCAATGGGGATGCGATGCAGGAGCTTTGTTAAAAGGTCTTGAGGTCGTCGAAGGCTTCTTTGTGCCGGTGGTCCATTCAAAGCGGTCTTGCTTTTAGGAGTTTGAAGAGCGATGTTCCGTATCCCTAAGCGAGAGCCGAACACATCCGAGTGCCATAATGCACCTGTAAGCTTACGGGCGTCCTTTTGATTTGCGGTGGCTTCATCTTTTGGATGGCGTTGACTTTCTCGGTTGCCGATGCAGCGGTGTGACCACGATGAACACGAGAATCTTTCACGAAGGGACTCGAAAGTGCACTTCTCGGGGTTGAGTTTCATCGGTAAGCCCTCAGGCTTTGAATGTTTCGATCAAATCGGAGATGAGGTCTCCTTTCAGCGAGATTTCACCACAACATCATCCACGTAGGTCTCCACGTTGCGTCAGAGTTGATCGTGAAAGCAGTTGTATTGCTTGTATTTGGTAAGTTCTTGTGGCGTTCTTCGGCCGAATGGCATTATGGCGTGCGAAAGCCCTGAGCAGCGTGATGAGCGAAGTTTTGATGCAATCTTCCTCCTTGAGGCTGATCTGGTGGTAACCTAGATAGGCATCCGAAAGCTTAGGAGTTAGCAACCCGGCTGGAGTCCACAACTTTGGTCGATGAGAGGTAACCTGAGCAGATCCTTAGGGCATGCCTTGTTGAGATCGGTATAATCAACACACATCGCTAGCTTTTATTCTATTTGTGAACTAGAACCAGGATTCGCTAACTAGTCGGGATGATACACTTCTCTTATAAAGCCCTCGACTAAGAGTTTAGTGATCTCTTCTTTAATCGTGTCACGGCGGTCTTGAAGCGAAGCGTCGGACAGCGCTCCTTGATTGGTTTCACATTACGGTTTTACATTTAATGCATGTTCGATCACCTCCCTCGGAACACCAGGCATGTCTGAAGGCTTCCAGGCGAAGATGTCTGGTTTGCTCGGAGAAAGGTAATGGCGTGCTTTCCTATTCCTTCAGAGGCTGTCCGATCAAAGCTGTTTTATTTGGATTAGACAAGTCAGTGCTATTTTCTTAACTCCTTCGCCAGGTTGGATCCTGCCTTTACTTGTTTTTGGTGATGCGTCTTCATCCTGAAGCGAGAACCATGATCGGATCTTTTGCAAGTCGGTGATGCAGTAGGATCTCGGCCAGCTCGCAACTCTCCTTGTCGCATTGAAAAGACTAACATACATCTCCATGGATCGTGATGACTCCTTTGGGTCCTGGCACCTTGAGCATTCAATAAGTGCGGTGTGGAATTGCCATGAATTTTGCGGTAGGGTCTTCCCAAGATGGCGTGGTCTGTTGTCTCGAAATCGGCTACTTCAAAGTTCATGTACTCCGTCCGGTAATTGTCTTTTCGTCTTGAGCGTGATGGGCAAAACAATCTTCCCTAGTGGCACGAGAAGAAGTCCGGGAATCACTCTATGGAATGGTGGCGAACTTTGCTTGAGCTCGATGCGTGGTATCTTCATGTCGTCGAGGTTTTAGCAAATAGAATATTGAGCACACTACCTCCATCGATCAGCACCCTCATGAGTTTCTGTTTGCGGATAGTGGATCCGGCACCAAGGGATATCTGTAGGAAAAGGTATGTGATCGGGGTGATCTAAGCGATCAAAGGTGATGGAAGCTTGACCACTTGAGATATTGGGGGGTGTCGCCGTTGTGATCGCATTGATATCTGGCGGTAAGCTTTTGTTTCGCTTGGACTCATATGTGCCCGAGCCCCAAATATGAAGTTGAGCTCTTGTTCGATCTTTGGGAACTCACCCTCTGCTGAGGGATCATCTTTCTTCCCAGCCTCCTTCTTATCTTTGGGTTCTGACTGGTTCCAATTTTCTCGTGCGAACCTTTTCAAAGTGAAGCAATCTTTTGCCACATGCTTTCCCTTTGGGCGGAAAGGGCATTGGGCTTTCATTACTTAAATCGTATTCTTTGTTAAGGAGCTCTCGTCCTTCCGCTCATTTGTTGTGACTAAATCCTCTCCCTTCCATTTTTCTCCTTTTGCTTGAGTTCGGTGTGATCTTTTTGTCTTTTTGTGAAGTCGATCCTCTCGGTGTTCGCTAATGCATCAAGCCAGCTGCATGCGATCGGCCAAGCGAACATCTCCTAAATTTGTGATTGGAGGTTTCTGGGACATCTTTTTGATGAGATCGGGGTCGATGACGCCTTTCTGGAAGGCCGCGATGACGACCGCATCTGAGACGTCTCGAACAGTATTCTTTTTCTGCGTGAATCGCCGGATGAACTCCCTCAGGGTTTCGTTCTTCTTCTGATGGAGCTGGTAGAGGTCCCAGGGGGTTCCAGGCTTCTCGAAAGTGCCTAGAAAATTCATGATGAATTGGTCACATAGGTCTCCCCAAGAGTCGATGGAATCTCTTGGAAGCCATGTAAGCCATGCTTGGGCCAAAGGAGCTAACATGACCGGCAGATAGTTTGCCATTACGTTGTGGTCACCTCCGGCCGCTTTGACTGTAAGGGAATAGACCTGCAACTAGGCCTCTGGGTCTCTTTCTTCGTCAAACTTGGTAATGCCTTTTGGATTGAAACCGTAGGCCACTACACTCGGCGGAGGCGGCGGTGAATGCTTTGATCCCATCAATAGGCCCTTCGTCGCGTTGAGCATGATGGTGGCATGGTGAAGAATCCACTCGGCGATCATCATCCGATGCAGTGTGTCGGCTTTTGTGATTGCTTTGTAGTGAGGCCCAATTGCGGAGATGTCGGCTATTACGGTCATGATCAATGCCAAAGCGTTCGCGATCGTCGTCGGCGGTGCCCCTCATCGTCATCCGTTCCCATCTTCTAGCATAGAGGCCTTAGCGAAGGTCTCGGTGGATGATGGAGCGAACATCCTGTCGCGAGGGGACTTGTCTTGGGCGCTTTACCGTCCATTGCGCCCGGTCAGACTACTAGCTGTGTGGGTTTCTTCCCATGCGTGGGGCTTGTCATCTTGCCCATTGGTTGTGCTTTGAATCGCGCAGCCATCACCATGGCTTTGACTTGAGCCATGATCGGCCTGGTGGGCTATCGGATTCGATCATGGGTCCCAAGGTATCAAGGAGTGTCTTGGTGGCCATGAGATTTTCTTTGCGAGTTTGGAAAACCGACTAGTTCCCCATTCTAGCATGCAAGATATCATCGTTAACATTGCGCGCTGAATTTGAAGTGGCCGAGGCGCGGTTATGCAGGTCTTCATGCGAAGCGAGTTCCATCTCGGTCTCCGGGTCCCCGTCGATCCTATGATTCGGGAGACTACTCCGATCACAAATACCGAGCAAAAACTAAGAAAGTTCTTGGACCGGATCGTCTGAGTCAGAAGGGTGAGGAGCCATGCTCGTTTGCGATGAAGTGTAGACTTCCAAAGCAAAAACACGGCCTAGGCGAAGGTGATGCCATCTTCGAAAGCCATCGAAATCACTCGGATTGATCTTCGCTTCCCCTATCTGGCGCTAGCGTCGGCGTTTGGTGTCGGCAATAATCTTAAGGGTGTGAATTTGTGGGGCAAGGCGCTGAATCGGGATCTCGATGGTAACACAAGACAAGGAATTATACGAGTTCGGGCCCTCGGCGGTGGAGGTAATACCCTAGTCTGTGTTGCAGGATTATATGTCGTATGGCCTCTTCTTTTTCTCTCTCCCCTTAGGGGTCCTCCCCTCCTCTTATATCTTTGGGAGGGTGGAATCTAACTTCGATTTACTAGAGCACGAGTCGAGTTGATTACATGTAAAGGATCGTATCCTTCCTTATAGGATAACTTCCTTCTGATTTACAATATCTTCTTTCGATTATAACGTGGTTGGATCTATGAGATGCGTTCCTTTCTCAAGCAGTCTTCTTAGACCTCCATGTGTGTGCACCCGTTCTTTGTATCCTCCACAACAACCCATTCAAATAACCTTAGTGCTCTAGGGCACCTGAAAGTTGTCTTATAAATATCGGCTTTGGCCATGGAGTTTTGATTGTATCTAGCATTCCCATCAAGAAAGCTAATAATTGTATTCCCAGATGCAACATCGATAAGCATATCAGCTATAGGCATCGGGTATTCATCCTTAGGTGTTGCTTTATTCAAATATCTGAAATCAATGCATACTTTAAGTTTATCATTTTTCTTCACTACATGAACAATATTAGAAACCCACTCAACATATCGGTAAGGCATGATAAACTTAGCCTCTAATAATCGCTTTATATATTCTTTTATTTTAACATACATGGCTGGATTAAACCGTTTAGGAAATTTGTTTGAGCAGTGATAAGCTTAGTTTTATCGGTGGTGATGTTCAACTAATTTGTCGGCTTAAGCCAGGCATCTCATAATATTTCCAAGCAAAACAATCTTTATAAATTTTTTTATCAAATTGACCAACTTTTCCTTGTATTCAATAGTTAATTTTGAACTAATAAAAGTTTGTCTCTTTTTATCTGTCGCCTATATCTATTTCTTCTAATGGATCTAAAGATGTAAAACCTTGTCCAAATCTTTCAATATCTTCAAAATCTTCAATGGCCTCATAGCTATCTATTGTTTGCCGATAGTATTACATTTTATCTTGTAAAACTTTTACTACCGCTTTGGACTCCATCGTTGTACAATCTCGTTTGTCCGATCAAGTGTACTAGGCTTTACGTTGATCGAACTTACACCTGTCTGGCCGATACATATAAAGTCGTAGTCTTGAAGTGTTTTACCGAATATGCACTCGGCCCCTTCATGTTGCCAACTGGTCTTTGGACTAGCCATAGCTATATGAGCGATGTGTCAGCTTCAACCACCTCGACCTCATCGCCATTCCATTGCATTAGGTTTTGATGCATAGTCGATGGTATGCAACAGTTAGCATATATCCGATCCCTACCAAGTAACACGCTATAGCTTCCCTTAGCATCAATCACAAAGAAAGCTGTTAGCAAGGTCTTAATACCATTTGTGAGCTCGATTACCATTACACCTTTTGCTTACGTAGGGTCGCCGGTAAAGTCATTCAACACCATATTGGTTTTATAAGATCTTAATCGAATTTGCCCAACTTTTTACATGTCAAATAAGGCATCAGTTAACGATCACACCACCATCTACAATCTTCCTTGATATTGACTTTACATTAATATGGCCTTTCATATATAGGGGCCTAAGATGCAGATGATTATCTTCTAGCTTCTTAAAAGCGACATCTCTGAGAACCAAGGCACAATTGAGCAAATGACTCCTCGATCGATGGCTTGCATGCTTTGAATTCCACGAGGCAAGGTGAACACCATATTGATGTCCATCATTTGGTGGCAAATCATTACATGCTGATGAGGAATCTAGATGCGTCGGCTGAATTTAATTCTTCCCAAATAATTTTTCTTCCTCCACTCCTTTTTGATGCCCTTGACCGAATGAAGTTCATTAAAAACTTTATCCCTTTTCTTCTCCTAATCGGCTTCCCTCAACTCTTGAGTTCTCAAACGTTGAAGCCACCACCTTTGCGACTTGCTCAATCCGGGAGGACACCAGCGTGGCATAGGTTCAATCGGCTTTGGTATTTTGCCGATTAAATTTGACTTGCTAGTTTCCTCGCATCTTTGATCAGGTTGTCTCTGTTCTCAGACCGGTTCAGAAATTATTTCCTGAACTGGTCTTTTATGACTCTCCTCGTGTCAGCTCGGAATTGAATCAGATAATCTCTCCTTATCAGATTTTCGGTGTCCTTGGCCCTGCCCAGGGTAATGGTTCATCAAACAAACATAAGATGATGGCAACACCAATCCCTTTTCCCAGTAGAATTGCCAAAAGGGGCACCGTACGTGCGCTCTCTCAGTAGCTATTGGCCGATGGTTATTTGTCGGCCAATGAGGGGGATCTCGTTGCAATTCCTGACTTCTCCTCTCATACTTAGCCAACAATTGCAAGAACGTTGGCTTGTACTTTTGTGTCAGCTTTCGTGGTGGCCTTGGATTCCCAGCCCTATACCACTTGCCGACCTTGAGTTCACCTCTTGGCTTTATCATTCTTGAGTGTTTACCCTCACGGTCGGTTTCAATCTGAATAGAGCATTTGTGATCTTTATTGTCTCCTCATTCGGCTGCTTTTACATCGACACTGCCGTACTATTTTAGTCAATGTATATAGTGAATGGATCTCATCTCGTGCCAACACATTCCATTTTGATGAGCGACTAACCATGTTAACTAGAAAGGATTAGCATCTAGCTACATTATTAGTTTCTCGGCAAACTTACATGCGACCATCTTCAATAGCCGAGTTGAATCTATTGGCGAAAAATATTGCAATCGTTACTATTATGTGAAAAAGAATGATGCCACTTGCAATACTTCGTTTCTTGATTTCTTGGTGATGTCAATGTGTGATCGTCGGGCAGCGTATAACCTTTTCTTGTAGCAATAAATCAAATATCTGATCGCATTTGGTCACATCGAAAGAGTATTTAATTTTTGATTTAGCTTTAACAAGCTTAAGCCGAGGAGCAGACCATGGACTTTTCTCCCCTTGACTCATTTGGCTATATTCACCCGGCTTCATCCTTGTCGGATGAAATTTGCCGGACTTGTATTTGTGAGGTTAGCTTTAGGTTTTCTTTGCCTTAATATTTTGAACCTATCCTTAAAACCCTTTTCAAAGAATTGGCTTTCTTGGAGTCGATACCTAAGAAGCAAGTGGCTTAGATTATTAAACTCTTGGCCCTTTGAATTTCTCCTTCAAGAAGCGAGTATCAATCCTGAAAAGCTAAATCGATCAATTGATTATCGAGCAATGTAACACTAAAGCACCAATTTCTAACTTCCTAAACCTTTTAATGTAATCTGTTATTGATTACCCAAACTTCTTCGAATGAGCTTAGATCGATATCCTTAATTCTAAGCTCCCCACAGAAATGGTACTCGTGGAATCGGCTTTCCAAATAGGCCCAAGTATTGACGAATTTGGGGCAGCGTTGTGAACTAGGTGAAAGTTGCCTCGAGACAATGACAAGGGAATAATTTCACCTTGACTCATCAATTTGTCTTTGCTTCTCCACATTGAGCAATAAAGCATACAATATGCTCCAATGTTGTCATGAAATTCTCCCCATAAAATTTAGCAAACTCGGGAACCCTATAGCCATTAGGATATGTGATCCAATCAATATAATCGGGATCTGATTTCTATAGTGATGGTCAGACTCTTTGGTGAATGCCAAAGCTGGTCCCTTAAGACAATACTAATAGCTTTGGCCCAATGAGTTTCTTTGGTCAATGTTAATCGAGCATGAGATTCTTGCCAAATAGGGGCAAATTCATTATCTTGCCCCTCGAGTGCAAACTTGGGTTGGTGTTGCAGCGGGGATATATCTGAAGGAATATGCAGAGAGGCAATAATAAATTGTTTATTATCTTATTCCATGTTTATAATAGATGTTTATTTCTCATGCTAAAATTGTATTAGCAGGAAGCGTTGATACATGTGTGTTTAATAAACAAAAGGTTCCTAGTAAAGCCTCTCTTTTAAACTAGCTCGTTGATTAGCTGATGATCAAGGTTTCTGATCATGAACATTGGATGTTGTTAATAGCGGGGTCACATTATTAGAAGAATGATGTGATGAACACACACCCAAGTTGGTATAGCAAATTCGATCAAGTCATTAAAGTTTGTTCTTTGTCTTGAACATATACAAAATAGCTCTTTTCCTTAGACCATGAGATGATGTCAATCACTAACTCGGGAAGAAGTACTTTGATGACATCAAAGCGTCACTCCGTAACACGGTGACTATAAAGATGGATTTGGGTACTATGAAAGTATTAGTTGAGGCTCATGCATCAAGAGTGGGATTTGTCCATCCGGATGACGGAGAGATATACTCTGGGCCCTCTCGGTGATATCACATTGACATCGCTTGCAAGCGCGTGACTAGGTCACAAGAATGTCATATCACGGAGCGAGTAAAGAGTACTTGTCGATAGCAGGATCGAACTAGGTATAGTTGATACCAATGATCGGATCCGGATAAGTAATATATCGCGAGACAAAAGGAATTGGTTATGTTGTTTTTGGTTCACCACGATCACTAGTTCATCGTTGAGTAAGTGGGAGTCATTATGGATCTCGGATCCGTGATGATTATTGATCGGAGTGGTGTCTTGATCATGTCCATTTTATTCACGAGCCGTAGGGTGACACACTTAAGATTCATCGGCGGCTTTTGAGTGGATCACGGAACAGGAGAAAAGTTTGGGCTGACAGGAATAGTTCAAGGGTATGTGTTAATTTTTGTTAATTAAAAGAATTAACAAATATTAAAATAACAGAAATAAAATTGTTTATTTATTTAATGGAGAGTCCATTCACATGAAGAGAATGGAGAGTCCATTCACATGGAGAAAGTGGAGAGTCCACTCACTCCTATAAAAGGAGGGTGGAGCTCCTCTCTCATGGACCAATCTCCATAACCCTTTGGTTGGTCCTTTCTCCTCCTCCTCTTTGTTCCACCTTTCAAGCGATGGCTTAAGCGGCCCATTTCTTGAAATAGTTTCTCCACCACCACCACTAAGTCGTAGTGTTGTTGGAGTTTCCGTGGATCCTCTACTTCATTGCCCCGGATCGAGAGATTGGAGGTCGTCGTTGTTCGTGCGTGTGACCAGAAATGCGGGCTGCCGTTTGTGGCGCTCATCTTCGCGACTTTGAAGTCGGCGTGTACCTCTACTTCAACCACGTTTGTTTGCGGGAGCGTTATTCCCGCTTTAGGTCTGGTGAGTCATACGAAACCGTTTGCATTCATCTCCTAGATATGATCTTGGTGTTTGGTTGCATTCGTAGGAAAATTTTTGTTTTCCATGCTTAGAACCCATCAATATCGGTGCGTGAATTGCTCATAGTGACATTCTAATGCCTCAATGTCGGCTCAAGAAGTGGAGCAAATGGCTTGAGTGTGATACAACCCTACAAGGGGCCGGATCCCTTGGAGGAATCGGTTCAACATCTTTGAGGGCGTACTTGGGTTTTGATCGGTGGACACACGATCTAGGATAGATGCGAGAATGGAGCGGAAGGTAAACAAGGCTGGTTACCCAATTTAGGGTAGTCTGTGTAAGCCTAGTAATGAGTAATCCGCTTGCGCCGAGGATCCGTGGCAACACCATGGTCATTTGTGTTGGTGCTAAAGCAGGGATAGAAGCCAACGATTTTGGATTGACCATGGGCTTCACATTTTGGATGTTCTCGGCAATGGAGTAGGCTGGGTATGTTGGTAGAGATTGCAAGGCATTGAAGCGGGGTTCAGTAGGCACCGGCTCCTACCACGACTTCTTTGATCTTTGTTAGCTATCATCGGCGTAAGGGTCATTACTAAAGTTGATGATTCGTTAACGAGAGCACAATGTATAAATTGATTAATCATATATGATAATTCCACCTGAATGGGTATATATCGGCTGACATGTACTCTTTCGGTAGCATTTGTAGCCTCCTTACCATCAATACTCACCGTCGGCAAAGTAGACTTTTACGTGACACTACATCGAGTCTTCTGGTAGCAATTGAGCATCATTTGCTCAAACGCGGCCTTCTAATCTTCAATCTCTTTTCGCTGCTTTGGCAACAAATCGTCCAAGGTAGGGATGATTATAGCTTTAGGGTTAACATCGTTCATTAGTCCCAGAAGCGTGCCAAAAATGTGTTGACACTAAAAAATGTGACGAAGGGTTAATCGACAACCAGCACATGCATGTTAGTGTTATGCCCTTGAGGCAATCATATAGATGATTGTAGCATGACTATGTTTATGAATAATAATATGATTATTGGTCCAATGAATGTATATCATTATATTGATCAGCTAGTATGTGACTTGTTTATGAAAGTCTTTACTTATTGATATAATTCTATAAATATCTCTGATCGGATATCATCATATAGAACAACGATGACTAGATCAGCACATATATTGATCGATGATCATGTTTCATAGATCATGGGATATGGAGATATCATCAATACATTATGAACGCATGTTAAAGAACATGGGTTAGATAGACCCACAATGAGACACTGCGAGAATGTTACATTCTTATGTATCATCGGTGTATCTCATACATAGTAGATGTATGATCCTTAGACTTGAGATTGTTACATTCCCTACATGTATAATAGTTTACCTTGGGGTTACCAAATACTATTTCCTAACCGGATAGTTATAAAGGTTTCTTTCATGTTTACTACGAAACATGCAGAGGGAAGTGAGCAGTCAAGATGGAATTTGCCACTCCAGTGTAACGGAGATATATGTCTAGTCCACTCGTGTGATATGATTAAGGAAGTGCATGGCCATGCCGTGATTGAGGAGTCAATCACAAGTTATTAACATATCACGGATATGAGAGGTGGATTGAATTGACAAAGGATGACATGCTTCTCGCCTTGAATTCAATCTTCATATAGACTGGCAAAGGGATTATTACATGAGTACTTTTGAAAGGTTTTATCTGATTTGATCATATGCGTTTGGGAGTTGGCAGGCCCTGCAAGGAGCCGCTACTGACTATTGGATTGGAAAAGAGTTTTTTGAATCTATGTCCAAATGTACATGAATCTACAGAGTCACACACTTAACGGGTTGGGACGCGTTAATTCGGATTGGATCCGTAATTAATGGACCTCGTGGGCTTAACGCGCTGATGGGCCCTGGATTAGGGTTTCGTCGCGTGGCTATATAAGGAGAGGAGAAGGGTGGGCGTGAGTACAGACTTTTTGTCTAGAACCCTAGCCTCCACCTCTCGTTGCCCCTGTAGAAGCGACCACGGTGCTTGCACATCGACACCGCGGTGTTCCATCCCGGATGTGTAGATCACAGTAGAGGTGATCTTTGCGGTTGCGCGACCCGATCATCAGGAAAATGCATTACAGCGACTTGCTACGGTGGTGATCGGTGAGGAGGAAGCGTTCGACCGCGGCGTGAATGACTACTTCTTGTACCTCAACGTAGCGGCGTGAGAACCGGCTTCTCCAGCTTCGTCTTCTGCTGCTTCTGCGCGTTAAGGGTAACGATCCATGATCTCTTACTCGCATGATGTCTTGGGTGATCGCGATAGAATTTTAAAAATTGTCCTAGCGTAGCCTACCCATTCCTCAACAATGCAAACACCGGGTTTAATTGTGGGGGTGCGGGCGTGACAGTCGATTTGGTCCTGCAATCGACAAGAGGATAATATGTAATTCAACCAGCTGTTAAGCCGGTCTAATATCTTAACAATGATATAATCTAGTCAGCAGTTCGAGCCAATTTAGATGAAAAGTAATCCTATAAACCCAATCAACCTGATTGAGTTGATTAGATAGGGGTAAAAGCCATTTTTCTTAAGAAGGTGATGCGCGACAAAATCAGAGAAAAAGTGAACCTAGGTTGGTGTAAGTTGACAAAATCAATAATCGGCGATGCACAACTTTATTGATAAAGCAAATTACAGAGTAAATATTACAAATTCAAAATTCTACACCTAGTTGACGAAAAAATAAAAACAAAAAAGTAGATTGGTTGTTTGATTGATTGTGTGTTCCCATGTCGCATATCATCATCTTTTATAGTATCTGATCCGACCGTGTTCTCCTTGGACTCTTCACGTAACTATCCGTATCAGCTTAACATTCACATCGGTTACAATTTGATAAACCTATATCAGCTTATGACTTTCTGAACCCCATACTTTCCTTAACAAACTAACCATACCAAACCGATTCTTACCAAATCGGCTATGCACTAGATTCTGGTGTCAATAGTGATGCACAAGCACACTGCTAGAACTGCGTGCGAGCCCATCGCTCTATGCTATACGCGCACATCGGATGAACCATGCGTGAGCCCATCGCCTCCGCGCACCCCCGAAGAGCAGCGGCCACTGCCCGCGGCGCCCAACAAACATCGCGCCCAAAGCGTCGCCAGAAATCGCCAGATGTGCTACACCCATACCGCCACTCTTGCCAGCGCATGTGCACATCCACACGGCCATTGCTCACACCATTGTAGCTGCTCCTACCAAGCTGCATAGCTGCATATCGAAAACCACCATTATTTGTGTCGGCGCCACACCACCACGCTCCTACACAGAAGTGTCACCACTAGGTTCACACCACTCCCAATGAGCTTTGCCCTACTTGTCGCCACCAAGATCATGCGAGGCGGCACTCGCAATGACCAGGCCATGGTTAAAAAAGGAAGAGTTAATATCCTCTCAAACAAAACCCTAGCTTCATCGGCCTCTTTAGGCCATGCGACCTATGGGCCACTACGGTCCGTTAAAGAAAGAAAAAGAAAGCAAAAGAAGGTATTCAGCCCAATATGGCCTGGTTAGACCAAATTTGACCAATGTACAGAAACAATCTCCACAACCCATCAGCAATTTGGTCTGAAGACCAAATTCTTTTTGGTCCATACCACTGTTGCGATTTAATCCCTGGGCTGTGAGGTAGTCTTACGGAGGCGGTAATTTTTTGAAAAAGACCACGAAGTTCCACATAATTAAATAAATTTATAAGGATAAATAAATTTTATGATTCTGGAACACAGGTTTCCAATAATCCCAAAAGGTAGTTAATAACTTTTGAAAATTTATGTTAAATCCTAGAAGCTGAATTTCTAGGTATATGGATGTTAAGTAAATTATTGAAACTTAGACCTAGCACACATTAGAAGTTTCATATCACTCACTTTACTTTCCTAGCCTAATTCCATGTTTATACATATATTGAATTTATTTTCAATTTATTTCATAATTATAGAATTCACTGAAGGAATGCTATAACCCGACAAAGATCGTATTGGCTTGCATATAAGCACAAGTGAATGTATCCTCCTACGCTTCTAGGACTATAAAAGCTGTGGCAACATACAACTCCGGTGTGTACAAGCTTTTCTCCAAACAACATTTCTACAACGAGAAAGTTGCATATCTTTGAGATGATTGTGATACCCTTACAATTAACCACTGGGTAACAACAGTAACACCGCTATTACTCTGAGGTAATTACACTGATCTCGGTATATTAGCTAACAAAATATCAGGCACACATGAAACTTTATCAGTAATACACCGTGTTCAGAGTGTTGCAGTAGAAACAATAATTAAAAGATTGAATTGGAAAATTATTGTAACACCCGGCACCCACGTGCCACAGATATTACACTCGCCAGGCAAAACAGCATAGCGACAAAAGAAAACATCATAACTACCTAAACATGCTAGTAGGTTGCCGAACTAATTAAAAAAATTCAATGACACCTTCCTAAAACTTGGACATCCACTCGTGAGACAAAATACAATATACAATATAATGACAACATCAATCAAGCACAACATAGAGTCATGGTATCAATTAACCATCATGGCCAGGCTAAGCACAAACATTAAGCATAATCAACTAAGCGAGGCATCCAAAAGGCGATCCACAGTGCGCAATAAGGGGAACTACAAATGTAAACATCACAACCAGGGATTTAGAACATTAGAACAACATGCCATCATCTACTTACAACCTAACTACTCAAAAGCAAGTTTTCTACCACTACCACATAACCAAAAGTGGAGATATTGCACTAATCTAACTATGTTATGATTTTGGTGAGTGATGTGCTATCCCCTCTCCCAATATCCCGCTCTGGAGGTACCTAAAATAAAACAACAAAGCACAAGTGTGAGTTCATCACTTTCGACAAAGTGTAATGCATCAATTAAATGAGAGGTAAACAAGTAATATGCTCATTTACACCAAGACTTGCAATTATACAAGGAAAAGAATACATATGCTCATCATTGTAACTCATCAAGCTGCATTTCTTTCTTTATATGATGCAATGTGTATGCTTATGAATGCCACTTTCTATAGCTCATCCGGTATTGCTTTGAGTGCACACCGTCGGTGTGCACCCTCATTCCCTTCCATCCAGTGGAGGTGCCTACTCTTCTTGACTCGCTCTGTACAACCAGCGTGTATGGGACTACGAGGTAGGACTTTCGTGTGTCACTACGTGTGAACACGAGAGGCCACGCATCGAATGGGTCGCCTCTTCCATTATGAATGCAATGTGCAATTGACATGAAAACATTTGCAACTTCATTCATTTCCGCCACTTGCAAAGTCATAATCATCATACAAGCACCAACTAAATACTCATTGCTCATAAATGAACCTTCATACTAGACCAAATCAAATCATGAGAAACATCATGGTAAGACATCACATAAGTTCTATAAAATATTTTAAACCACAAATTACGAGCAATCATTTAGCTAACACGCGACATTGTCACACTACCTTGCCTCAACCATGAGGAGGGGGTGGCGAGAGGAAGAAGCCGCACCCGAGGCTACTCCACCTGAAAAGGAACCATAATGCATTTCTCACAGTCCAAACTAAACAAATTAAAACATTGCAAAGCGTTTCTACGCTCTAACCCAACCAAAAACCCAAACAAAACAAAAAAAACCTAACTAAACGCATTTTGGACAGCATTCACTAAAACGATCACAACTTCCAAATGGCTAGACCAAAATTCGCGTTCTTGTACTCTAAACGACCACAAGAGGATAACCTAGTATGATCATAATGCCATTTATACAGGGGTTGCCTCTATAGCCCCGATTCAACAAGGAACCACAGACCAACAACTATTCAATTAAATGCATGCAGGATTTCCCTAAAATTGGCATAGCTTCCAATTGGCTTAATCAAAGTTCATGTTCTTGGAATCTAAATGACTACAATAGGAAACACAGACCAACAACTATTCAATTAAATCTAAATGACCTAGGGCTTCCAATGCAATGCGATGCTCATGTCTCCTTGGAAACTCATCTGGTATGGTTGAGTACACACCGTCGGTGTGCACCCTCTCCCCTTCCATCCAGAAGATGGGCGGTGCCTACTCCTCGCTTCCGTTCACATGGTGAATGGAATCACGATGTAGGACTTACTCATTGGCTCTCCGGATTAGTCATAACTTTCTCACCGACCTTTCCGGACTAGTTATGACTTTCTCACTGCCCGGGCCATGTAATCATGCCATGTATGCAAATATGCCACATCATAATCAACTTGTACATTAACACATGGCATCATAACATGATAAACATACTCATCATATCAATGACAATCATTAAAGCATGGCAAGTGATCATCACATATAATCAATCTCATCTAGTCTCAACTAGCAACCTACAAATCGCTATCCATTACAATACACTTGCCTCAACCACGGGCAACGGATTGGCGGGAAGTAGAAAGGCACTCCAGGAGTCGCACCACCTGCACATAGGTACCACACACTCACAATCATGTCCACAAAACAGTCGCAAACCCTCATCTACCCCGACATTTGCCAACTACTTAAAACCCAAAAGCAGAGGTTCTGTCGCAAGGACAGCAGCCTTCAAAAGGCATAACTCGAGTTCTAAGTCTCGAATCAATTAAGCAGTACATCCTCGCGTAGCTTAGGAAATTTCTAACTTTTTCTAAGTATAAGGAAAGACTAATTCGGATTCTAAAGCTGTTTAATCTACAAAATACCGAGATCTGTTCCAATCACGTCATGATTTTAACACGCTCGGTAAAACAACCATAACTTTCAAGCGGCTAAGCGGAATTTAAAGTTCTTTATACCCACTGAAAGGTATTGAAATTACCTACAACTTCTTCAACATCCGTGCGACCAAATTACGACTCTAAATTGGCGAAAAACCAAACCCTAGGTCATTTGCTCATCTTTGCCAGAAGCAGAGAACGTAACCAACTCAAGAATCCATCTAATCTAATCAAATCCAGCACCACCAATTGATCTAAAAACTTGATAATCATCCTTAGAATAGTACCTAGCCCAACCCCAAGGAGTCCCATGGCCATACCTTCGCCCGGCCTTGCGAAAAGCCAATAGATCTCCTCATTTCATAAGCTCCAGCGGATGGATCTTGAGGTGCGAGGGGTGGGAGGCTACCCTAGGGCAGCAAGGGTGGAGGAGAGGTGGTGGAGAGGTGGGGAGGCAAAGGGGGCAAGGGGAGGGGGCGCACGGCCACAAGGGAGAGGGGGAGGTGGGGGGTGGCGGCTAGGGCAAGGAGGGAGGGGACGGGGGCGCACATTGGTGGGGGTGGGGCGCATGGCAGCAGGGGAGCCCCCTTTTTAACAGCCCAAACAGGATTCCTAATCCTAAATGGACTCACACTCTATCCACCAAAGCCCACAACCCTTTCACTGAGCCCCAGAAACTCCTCGGAAAGGCCCAAACTCCGAGAAGCGGCCGAAAGCAGCTATTAAACCTCCTACCATATGGTTTTAACCTCCAATACCATATTTCATAAAGTTTTGACCTTAACATTCACATTAAATAATGTTACACCATTAGTAGTGTCACAAGGGGAGAGGTGGAGGCACCATGGGGCTAGGGGTGGCGGCTAGGGTTGAGGAGGGGTGGGGTGGCGCGCAAGGGAGGTGGGGCGCATGGCGGGGTTTGCTGCCCCCTCCCCACATGGGCGGAAAACTCCACCTTCGACCCATGTGGGGTCCCCACAGGCCCAATTAAGCCCTAGGAAGGCCCAATTTCGAAAGCGGCCGCAGCGATTTAACCTCATACCTTAAGGTTTTAATTCTCTAATTTTCACGATTTATAATGTCACACCATTAGTAGTGTCACAATGATAATCCTAAAGATCATCTGATTGGTCCTCCAAAAACCCAAACGAGAAATTCTAATACTTGAAACAAAGTTTAGTGATGTTACATTTATTACAATCCATTACCACACAGGGCTACAAGTCCAATACATCAATTATACATATGATCCAATACAACAAAAATATAATACATAAATACTAATTACCCAAAGACCAATGAAAGTTAGTGTATGGTCCACCCAATAACCTAGCCCTCACAGTAGTCCACCTCCTTGTAGTTACGATCTTGTGGGTGATCCTGCGCCCCATAAATCCACGGTGCTAGGCTCTAAGTAGAGGGGATTTAAGCAAGAGTGAGTAGCAATATGCAAAAAATGAGAAAATAACTCGCTTTTGCGAACACCACCTCCTCCTCCTCGACCTTTTAAAATAGGTTTTATTAAATTGAAAACATTGCAAGTTTTAATTTCAAAAGAAATATTACTAATACTCGTATATGAGATAGACTTAGCTTCCATAGCCTCCAATCCAGGAAACAAACATGAATTCATGATTTGACCCTATGCAGGTTTGGACCACTTGACCCATAGTGAATCAAACCTCAGTTGAGAACCCAAAACATTTATCACTATTTAGATATTAGATCTTCAACCCTAATAGCCAACAAGTAGTGGTATCCTCGATTGTTCCCCATTTACCCTTAGTGTACTAGTTGTAGCATGCTACCGTAGCTGCCTTGATACCCATCTTGTGGTCTGTAAATATAGCACCCCGAAACCTTCAGCCCATAGCTAAGTTCCAAAATAAAGTCCTACTTGAGGCCTTAGGCCTGCAGGCTTCTCACTCTTAGTTATCTAGTCATACAATGTGGAGATCATAACATCCTCATAGGACAACCTTTTCTGGTCGTTTCCACACACTATGGTTGATACAAATTATACGACTCATTGCTTGAGTTTAGTAGTTTATATTTATATCATAGCCTATGTAGAGGGCCCCACCGGCAATACCCTTCTTAAAGGCACCCTCTACCCACCTCATATATATACGCTCTTCATCGGCTCCTTCGTTGGATGAGTCATTCCAAGCACATCAATAATCATTGCCTTAGCAGCTCACAACAAATCCATCTTTCCAATAGTCCATCCATTCATTTCAATCCTCGTTTTCTCCTTTTAATTTAAAAATAGGTTTTTGATATGTAAGTAGTGCCCATAGAAAATCCAACATTAAATTTTCATAAAACTTTGATCCAAAACATGATCAAGGAAACATGCTTGAAAAACAATAGCAATACTCACCCTCACTTGGTGTCTGCAAGAAATTGCCTGATTGGTTTAACTTGCTTCTTGCAATTTTGAGATATTATAATTCATATTGATATTGCGTTATTGTTTACAACGTCCAACTTTCATTAAATTATGCTAGTCTTTATGCATTTGTGCACGGGGATATCATGGTTGAGCACTTGGTTTCTGTGATGAAGTAGGTGCCCCTCACTTTGGTCATGGGAGCTTGCCAGGTGGCAAAACAGGCAATGGGATGGACATGTCCACAAAACAACCAAGCCAAACCGCTTTGGGTGTGATTTAATCTGGTTTTAGATGATGAGGGTGTTAAATAGCCGGTTTTATAGTTTAGGGGGTTATTTAGCCTTTTTTTTTATAGTTCAGAGGTATAAAATAGATTTATCTTTTTTTCTTTTCTTCTTTTCTTCTTTTCTTTTCCCTTTTTCTTTTTTTTCCTTTCCTTTTTTCTTCTTTCCTTTTCTTCTTTCCTTTTTTTTCTTCCTTCCTATTTTCCTCTTTGTTCTCTTTCTTTTCTCCCCTCAGCTCCTAGATCTCGCCCGCGTGGGGCTCGTCGTCTCCCTCGCCCCGCCACCTCTCGCCTCCCTCACCGTCCTCTCGCCTCCTGCTTCCAGTCGCCCCTGCCGGCCTACTTCCCCCGCCTCCTTTGTGGCAGCGGCGGTGTAGCAGTCTTTGGCATGGCGCGAGCATGGTACAACAACGGCGTGGCGCGGGCACACATCAGCGGCGACGCGGCCCTGACATTTGGCGTTGTGCCCTCCCTCCTCCCTTTTACCACATGCCCGATCGTGGGCTCTACCACGTGCTACGCTGCCGCTCGACGTGCCGTATTGCGGCATGCAGGCAGTGCTGTGGGCTGTGCTGGTCCGAGCATGGCCGATCTCCTCATGTCATATTGGATCTCCTCATGACATAATATGACCGAAAAAATCATACTAGACTATCGACTGGGTTAGATCACACGAATTGCCCCTTATCCACGTCTATGCCAGCACAACAAGTGATCAGATCAACATCCGCTCCGACTTGCGTGCACGAGTGTTTCTCGTCAGCCAGTCCAACACCGAGAGCACTGAAACCTGAACACTACTCCACTACTACCCACTCGCCACCAGTCCATCCGCCCGTGATGCTACGCCGATTCGCCGCGCGGCGGCTCCTGCCGCGCGACACCCCTGCTGCTGCTACTGCGGCCGCGGCTGCCTACCACTCGTCGGCGGCGGTCCAGAAGCCCACGGAGGGGCGCCTCCTCCGTCCTCCCCGACGCCCTCGACCGGGGTTCCGACGCCTATGCCCGCAACACCGCCGCCGTCGGCGGCCTCCTCTCCGACTTGCGCTTCCGCGTCTCCCAGGTGCGCGCCGCCGGCACCCCCCCCCACCCCCCTCTTTCTCTCTCTTCCTTTGAGCTCCCTTTCGTTACCCTTTCTATCCTAACGGAACAGAAGGCTCCGGAGTGCCCCTCCTGCAGGTGTTGGGCGGGAGGCGCGGAGGCGGTGAGCGGAACACGGCGAGGAAACTGCTCCCGAGGAGCGCATCGACCACCTGCTCGACCCCGGCGCCTCCTTCCTCGAGCTCTCTCAGGTTGGTCATCGGTGGGGCTTCTTTTCCTCGCAATAATCACTTGATCAGGTGACGGTGTGAACTCGACTTCATGTTGGCATGTTTGCCGTAGTTAGTTTTGAACATTAATTTTGGCAACTGGAACCTGGGAGAGTAGGAAACTTAATGTCATTGCATAGCTGCAGGCAATTCCTTAATCAAGCGGCGCCTTAAAAGATTTGGTGCTCAGTTGAACTATGAAAATATACCCGCTCTTGGAATAGTGGCACCTTGCCCATGCCTTTGGAGCAAGACTGTCAGAATCGTGATCCTGAATTGGATCAGAGACACATCGGTAGGATCACATTGTAGGATCGAATCATAGAATCTAAGATCCTATCTGATTCCACTAAAAGTAAAAACACATTTTGTTAATGTACCATGTATCCTAAGATTGATAAGTGTTTATTTGGTCATCAGAATCTAATTTAATTGATAAATGTCTATCTTATTTACGACTAAATTGTGGTTTTCATTCCATGTCATTTAGAGCTATGACTAGAGAAGTGATTTTATCAACCTTGCCATTACATAACCATTTCAAATAAAAAGTAAAATAAAAAAAATAATCAAATTAATTTTTATTATTCCAAGCCTCCAAATCTCAATGTCTAAGCTATTAACTACTTAGTAATTACCATACAACTTGAATGACGGGATAGGCAACAACAAAACACCTGAGTATTTCATAATCTAAGATGATGCAGCATGATTCTACACAATTCTAACACGATTCTACCAGGCCGCGACTCAAGATGCGATTTGAGTTGTATTGGTGTTTGTGGGATAGTAGAATCATCACGATTCTACGACTAGAATCACGATTTTAACAACCTTGCTTGTGAGTTCTAGGGGTTGTTGTGTGTTTAAATAAACATAATTATGGATACCACTTTTACCATTTTCATTTTGAATAAAAAATGGGACTGAGGATTTCACCCTGTGGCTCTTTAAAAATTGCTTTTTATATTGCCTGTGGATCTGTGCGGTACATTGTACATAAACACTTGATAATGTAAGTAGTAAGTACACTGACACTGAAATCATAAAGTGTCTTAACTAAAATGGAGATATTATACGTGATAGGGTTGGGGTGGCACCATTTTGAAGAAAAGCTTGTCGACATCGTTTGAGATGGTTTAGAGTATCTCCAGCGGAGAGTCTCTTGAGGCACCAGTGCATAATGAAATTTTAAACCATCTTGAAAACATAAGAAGAGGCGGATGTCGGCCGAGACTAACATGGGAAGAAGTTAAGCGAGACTTGAGGATTGGAGTGAACCTAAAGAGTTGGCATTGGATAGGAGTTCATGGAAGTTAGCGATTCACGTGCGGAACATGATCTAGGATCGAAGGTTTAGTGGTCCTTTGACTTTGATTGGGTTTCATTCTAACCTACCCCAACTTATTTGGGACAACAGCCTTAGTTGTTATTGTTGTTGTATATATCATCATCATGGGATACAGTTGTTATCTGCATTGTGCAATTTGTCAATTTGATGTAGATTTGCCCTTTATAAGTTCAAAGCATCTAAAATTTACTCCTTGAAAGTATCAATAAATTCTACCAAGCATGCTACTTCTAGTATCTCTAGTTGTTTCATACATCAAGAGTCGTGAAATGAGTTTTAAAAGGTAAAATTAGACGAATAAAGCCAAAAAACATTCATACTTTCAAGAAGACAATGCAAAATTTGAGAGTGACAATTGAGGCTGAGCACACATTTAACTGAAGCACCAGTCTCTTCGAAGTTTTTTTGGTGACCTGTTGGAAATTTCCCCTAAATATTCACAAGTGTCAATATCTGGTAGGATGGTCCATGATAGAAACGAATTTTATCATAGCTGTGAGCTGCTGAGCTGTCCATCTTTTTCTAGACTATCAGCTGTTGATGGGTACTTTTTGCAATAAAGCTTGCAGGCTCTGATGTTTATGAGGAAGCATTACCATCAGGGGGTATAATAACTGGCATAGGACCTGTGCATGGACGATTATGTATGTTAAGTGGCCAATGATCCAACTACAAAGGGTGGCACATACTATCCCATCACTGTCAAAAAGCATCTGCGGGCACAGGAAATAGCTTCTGAATGTAAATTGCCTTGCATATATCTTGTTGACAGTGGGCGCTAATCTCCTAGGCAGGCTGAAGTTTTCCCTGACCGTGATAATTTTGGTCAGAATATTCTACAATCAAGCTAAGATGTCTTCAGATGGTGTTCCCCAGATTGCGTTAGTTTTAGGTTCTTGTACTGCTAAGGCGGAGCTTATATTCCCGCAATGGCTGATGAGAGTGTAATAGTTGAGGAAATGGAACAATATTTCTAGCCGGTCCACCTCTAGTAAAGGTTAGTATTTTCTGCCTACCATGTTGATCATTCATTTTATTTTATGCATGG
This sequence comes from Rhipidocladum racemiflorum, assembly GCA_036346355.1. Classification (NCBI taxonomy): domain Eukaryota; kingdom Viridiplantae; phylum Streptophyta; class Magnoliopsida; order Poales; family Poaceae; genus Rhipidocladum; species Rhipidocladum racemiflorum. Next base: position 471,137 of record JAYEVF010000040.1, read on the forward strand.
TGAGATCATGACAAATATCTAAATGATTTGTTAAAGTCTAAAGGACCAATTTACTTGAGCTGCTACAGGAGAAGAGATTTGACAGAGGACCTTGGTGGAGCATCAGTACATTGTAAGATATCAGGAGTATCTGATCACTTTGCCCAAGGTAAATTTAATAACATGTACTGTAAGTATGACTTGATTACTGCTTTTTAATATAATTAATGGATCTAGGATAGTCTGCTCACATTCATTAAAAGCTGCATCCTGGCATTTTGAATCTCTTTTTCCAACCACAGATGCCCCTCCAATGTATCATTTTTTCCTTTACATATGTAAGTTGTTGAATGTCACTGCGATGTTTAGACAACTTCCGCACTGTAAATTGATGTAGATGAACTTCATGGGCTTGCAATGAGGAGAAACATTGTGAAGAACCTCCCACTTGGCTGCTAAAGTAACAAATATACATAGTTCTGCTTGTGATTACCAAGAACCATTGTCTGATGCAGAGGAACTTCACTCAATTGCACCAGCTGATATGAAGCATTCTTTTGACATTCGGCTCTGTTATAGCTCGTATAGTTGATGGAAGTAGATTTGATGAATTCAAAAAATTGTATGGAACAGTAAGGATCTCTTATACTTGACTATCCTTCGCATTGTGTAGCTTTTGCATTGTGCAACTCAATTTGTTTCACTTTACATTTATGCAGACACTGGTGACTGGTTTAGCTTGAGATATGTGGGCAACCAGTTGGAATTATCGGAAACAATGGCATTTTGTTTACTGAGTCAGCACTAAAGGAGTTCCCACTTCATTGAGTTGTGTACCCAGCGCCAATATTCCTTTGATATTCCTTCAAAATATTACTGGATTCATGGTATTGTACATTATTTTCTTTTCAAATTGTTGCTTTCATTTCAATACCCACTGCGCACATACTAGATAAGCTTATTACTCTATTGAAGTTCTTCTAGTGGCACAAATGAAATCATTATCTGCTTGGACTGTTAATTGCTCATGATTACCCATGAATGCAAGAGTGGGTCTGTTATAAGCTAACTGTACAGTGCTACCCATATTGTCAAAAAAATGTGTTAAAATGACATAACTTCCTTCTGTTCAGTTTGAAGCTTTACCTGTAATTATCATTGGGCAATATCTGGTATAAGCTACAGTACCACAGTATATGTTATGCGAGCATTATTTATTCCATGAAGGTCCACTATGTGAACCTTGATAGATTGCCATGCAGATTCATTTACTTCTACGAGGTGCACAATTACTTCTATGAGGTGCAGGCACCCAAAATGCACCTGAATCTATTTTTTGGGCTTACGTTATAATACTTTTTGTATTTTGTCTTCTAATATAAATATATAAATGTACTCTCTTGTAACATCCCTTTGCCTCGAAAGTACCTTCGGGCGTGAGATCAACTTTCGGATCGGAAAGATAAGGTTCGAGGAAAAGGGGAATGGAAGAAAGAACAGAACCAAAGGCAATCGGAGATTTCATTCATTCATCTTTTACATTGGCCAGGACCGCCACACCTAGCGCGTCGTCAGGATCAGTCGAGACCCAACCGAGCGGCGGGCCAAGGTCTCTTGGGCCATGTCCCCCCCAAAGCTAACTCAATGAGAGGTGCTCACTCGCCCTTATAAACCATCCTTAAGCCCTCCCGCAGCCAATGTGGGACTATTCCAACAATCTCCCCTCGCACATTGGGCCGAGATTATCTAAGAACCACAGGCTACTGGGCCACACAGGCTCCCAGGGCCTGGGCCACACAGGCTCCCAGGGCCACTGAGCCACACCTTAGCTACACACAGGACTCACTGGGCCACGCTGGGCCTCACTGGGCCACGCTGGAGCTGCGATACCACTTGTTAGAAAGCGGTAGAGGCGGGCGATAATAGATCTAGCAACGAGATAAAAGCAGCGCCAATCACTGGAGAGGCGACAGGAGGCACAATATTTGTTAAGCAAGTTGAGTTGGTAAAGCCTACATCCAGAGGCATGACTCTTAAACTTCTCCCCGATAATCGGTAGCTATCTTTGGTATCGAGGCGATCATGGCCATGCTGCCGCCCAACCAAAACTACCTGAATCGCTGTAACGCCAGAGTCTCTGCTTCGCGTCGGCCTCGCCCGATTTACCTGCCGAAGGCCACTGCCGCTCGTGCTGTCGCCCGATCTGCCTCGTCAGCCTTTCTTGCGATGCGCTTGATCCAGTCTTGCGATCACGTAATCCTGTGGCATGCGCTTGCTGCCCTCTGTGCAGCGCCGTCGATGCTGCGCGCTTGCACCCGTACCAGCCACTATTGGCCGATAGCTGACAGCCCGTCTGCCAGGCCCGTCGACTGCCGTGCTCTGCGCCTTTTTTCTTTTTCTTGGCCAAATGCTTCTGCCATGTGCCCAGCGGCAAACGTCGTCTTGGACCGTCCGCATGCCATGCATGAAGCTCCACACTTAACATGCGTAAATGCATGTCGTAGAGCGCGAGACACGTGGCCAGAGGCCCGCCGGGCCCGCTCCTCGCCCCTTGCGATGGCGGCTGCACCTCTTCTACATTCTTTATCGCCAGGACCCACCCGGCGGTTTGGATCAAAAGAAAAACACACAAAAAACAAGGGAAAGAAAAGAAAAATTTGCTACATGCGCACATGCTTTGTGCACCCAATTTCTTGTCGCGAAACACCGCCAATCAGCCGACAAAACTTCATGTCAC